>OY856412.1:1033644743-1034244743 GCA_963693085.1 Alisma plantago-aquatica
AGCGTTTTAGGTACAAGCCAAAAGGACAAACAGTAAATCGTCATATTGTGAAATATATGGAGTTAAATACAAGGAGGATTAGTTAGAGTAGAATCCTTAAGTGGATAAAAGTTTAGAGATCCAAGTTTTCAATAAGGTATGCAAAATTTTATTTTCTTACATCTTTTCAGTATAGTAGGTTTAAATTTGATAATTATTCTTGGTTAATTGTCAGACCTTTGATCCGGAAGTTATGGGTGCGGCTTCGACCTCTCGGTCTCCCTTAATTGGGGGTTATCAGGAGGTGGGGTCGTAACATTTTGTATCAGAGCTTAGGTTCCTCAGTTAACCATTAATAAATATTAAATTTTACAAACTCCATAGAACCCAAGGGAGTTATTAGAGGATTATCCAAAAGACGGAGGTGTCTAGAAAAGGATCACGACCGGGGGCTGGCAATATTTTCCTCCGCACCGCTAGTCGGAATACGAGGATTCCCAGATCCGTGTGACTACCTAGCCAAAGTCTTAGGGTATGAATCGAAATAAGACACCTTTAGGATTTTCTCATCTTATTCATCCCTTCTCATCACAAATTCTATTAAGGACCTTAAGGATTAGGGTTTTCTCTCTCCTCCACACCCTCTTGAGGTATGGGTAAGGTTGATAAGGTTTAAGGAATCCTCCACCAAATTAATGAAAAGCATGTAAATAAAATGTCATGGACATAAGCTTAATAGATTAAGCGCAAATTAAAGAATAGATACATGCTTAGGTCGTATGACATAAGTTGTCATGTCCTCATAAGAGACCTGAGGCTAGACCTTCTTGTCAGGAGGATAAGTTAGTCTTGGAGATAGAGATCTCCATTACAAGTAGAGACCTGACACATCCTCTGAGGATGATGCTAACCCTAACCCTAAGTGAAGGTTAGAGAGAGATGAGTTAGACCAGGTGTTTGAAAGGACATGCATTTGGGATGCCATATGATCCATGGGTGACCTAGCACCTTTGGCAACCCAACCCTGGGAAGGGTCGTGCATGTTAGAGAAAGGATAGCTCCTTAGATGATGATGTTAGTGAAGGACCTTAGAAACCCTATGGGCTTGTGCGAGTAGGGTATAGCTGGCACCTAGGGCACGTCATAGTGCTGACAGTAGGATGAAACCCTGGATAAGGAATCATGATGGAGCATAAAGGGTTATGGATGATCTTGAGCAAACATAAGTTTGAAACTAGGCTTCACCCATGTAGGGCATGCTTTTGAGGTTGATCCTTCATGATGAGAGGACCTCTAATGGTGAGGTTTGATGTAGGGTTAGCTCTAGAGAGAGCAGGAAACCCAGCAAGAAGGTTGGAAGCCTAAAACCCCGAGATATGAGGAACAATGGATGATAGGGCTTTCCTCATGACCGATCCCTGGAAGTTGATGATTCCTTGGGACCAAACCCTAGAGAGAGAAGATGAAGCTTCTGGTACCTATGTGCCTACGGTATAAGTGTTTACCTTTTGAGAAAGGAAGAAGATGTTCTGTATACCCTGAAGTGGATTTGTAACAGGTTATGAGGCCTTGTACCTTATGGTTTGTCCTTGAGGAGGATCCAACTCTAAGTGTTGCTCGAGTTGAAGGATGACAGGAAGTGCACATTATGCCTTTTGCAAGATTGATTCATGGTTAAGAGATAGAGCATGCAGTTGGACATCTAAAAATGAACCTAGGGTTCCTAGGCCTAAGAGGGGAAGTGGTATACCTAATGCTCATGATGGGAATTAAGTTTCTATAGTTTCGAGCATGGTACTCCTCATACATAAAGGAAAGGGAAACCCCCCTTAAGTTTAAAGGTATGATTGATGAATCCCTCACAATAAAGTTGATGACACGGGAAGGTATGACCTTGATCTAATGTTGAAGAATGAGAACCCAGATGACCTAGCCTAGTTTAGTGGCCTGCTTGTGCCTTAATAGCTTACTAGGGTTAAGCATACACTAGTACATAATTGGTCTCTCGGGTCGGTTTTTTGAAGCCTGCAGCGTCACTTTTTAGGCGACGCCTAGGTGGGCGTCGCTACAGTACTAGCGACGCTATAGAGGTAGAAAAACCGACCCTAGAGATGTAAAAAAACTGACCCTAGAGAGGTAAAAAAACCGACCCTAGAGAGGTAGAAAAACCGACCCTAGAGAGGTAAAAAAACCGACCCTAGAGGGAACAAAAACCGACCCAAGAAAAGTACAAAAACCGACCCAAGAGAGGTAAAAAACCGACCCAAAAGAGGTAAAAAAAACCGACCCAAAAGAGCAACAAAAACCGGCCCTAGAAGTCTTCAAACAGCTGTAAAAACACCTACTGGGTCAGTTTTTCTAAATAACCGACCCAACAAGTATCTATTGGGTCGGTTTTTCTCCATAAGCGACCCTAAAAGTCTTCAAATAGCTTTAAAAAATACCTACTGGGTCAGTTTTTCAGAATAACCGACCCAAGAAGTCTTCAAATTGTTGTAGTTTTTAGGATAGAACCTATTGGGTCGGTTTTTCTATATAAGCGACCCTAGAAGTCTTCATGAACCTACTGGGTCAGTTTTTGTATAACCGACCCAAGAAGTGTCTATTGGGTCGGTTTTTCTGTATAAGCGACCCTAGAAGTCTTCAAATTGCTGTAGAATTTTGGGATAGAACCTACTGGGTCGGTTTTTTGAATAGCCGGCCCAAGAAGTCTATAGGGACGGTTTTTTCAATAACCGACCTGAGAAGTTACATTTTTTTTAACGAAAAATTCTGCAGAAACAGAAATCTTCAGTACAGCAACCTGCAAAACAGAATTGCTTTACGCAATTCAAAACCTGCAGTAGAAATAGACTTGCAAATGCAATGATGCAAGCCAAAAATGCATTCCAAAGCCATTTGCAAACTTTTATGTCCAATCCTTTTTTGAATTGATGTTTCATAACAACAATTATTCACATATATTGAGTTGACTCTTCATACACAACACTTACTAACATTCTTGCAAGTCTAAGATAGATTCATTCAAATGAGACATATAGCACATACTAACATTCATACACATAGCACATACTAACAACAATGATAGATTGCAAGTTTAAAAGTGATATTAATGTCATACTACAAAAAGTAAATTTTGATAGAATTTCAAATCTACATACACAAATGAAGTTATGAATTTCAATCCAATGCTATAGTGACTTCATTGAGAAAAGCATCTGACCATTCTTCTCGGAATTCATTTAACCCATCAAGTGTGTAAGGATGAGTTGTAAAGATCTGCAAAAAAAAGCACATGCTCATATATATTTTATAAAATGATGCAAATCTCATATGTAAATTTATTATGTTATTCTTTAATAATTACCTTATCTATACTCTGAATGTCTGGTGATGCTTCTTTCAAAATAGTTTGCATATACTTCATTACGTAGTATCCACAAGCCCAATCATTATTTTGTATATGACACTACAAATAAAGAATTATAACTTAATATTAGTAAACTGCTACAAACAAAGAAAAAGAAATAAGACTATAAGAGAGTTAACATATAAAATTTGACATTAATACATTACTGTAAGAGTTGTACATATACGACTAAGCAGTCAAAGTAGTTACCTTGACATTTTTCAAAGTCAGTGTCTTTAATTTTGGGGGTATTATTCCTCCACCTTCACGATAAGCCTTTATACCCCTATCAATCAATTTGATTACGATAGTTATCAAAATAGAAATTCTAAGTATAAATATCATGTTGAAGCATAACAATTCATGTTATAGAAACTAAATTTATGCTTACTCCATAGTTGGCAATCTCAGTTTGTGACCCCTTGTTGTTTTTCCCATTGGGTCAAGATAATAGAAAGTCATCAATTTTGGGACAACCACCACTAGTTCCCAATGTCTAGATCTGAGTAAATTTATATTGAAAACAAAAATTAGAATTATAATTTAGTCAATATTAGAATTCTATTGAATTATAATACTTACTGGACGTTAAAAGGAATTAGAATAATTTCCTTTCCCACACTACCAAAATATTTGAATGCAGTACTGAAGTACTCATGCACATCATCCATTTGTGTCTGCACTTGACTAGTGAGTGAAGGAACTAAGAATCCAACATTCTTTATATCAAAGTTTGTCATCTCAGTATATAAATGGTTGTAAAACATTTGTAAAAATTTGATATGTTACAAATAAACTAAAAATGTATATATTCGAGTAATCTATATTGATTAATTCTTACCTTATCCATACTTCTAATATCAAAGTATTTAGCCAATCATACCGGAACAACTCTATAATATCATCAAGAAAAATAAAATTCTCAAAGTCCCTCCCAACTACATCTTCTGTTAAATTGACCCCCATATGTGATCCTGGGCTTTGGTTGGCTAAGTATCGAGCCAAACATTTACTTTTATTTCCCAATTCGTCGAATGTGGCTTCTGGAATGAAAGAAGGCTTGGGCATAGGAGGATGACTACTAGGATTTTTACTTTTTGGTTTACAAACCTATTAATTAAATACATACTTATATTAAACGAGTTCATATATGTAGCTAGTCAAATATGAAAAACATGTAGATATACCTTGTCAATGATAACCAAGTGTCTAGGCCATCCCACCATAGCACCCTCTGCTTCATCAATTGTACCATATTCAGAAGAAGGTATGGGTAGTGGTTTGTCCCCCATTCCGTCATACACAAGATGGATGGACACACGACAAATGTCATCAGAAGCTGATTGACAATGCAATGTACAACCGATGTTGTATACCTTACCCGCTGCCACAACATTGTACTCTGGAACCTCCACCGCAAGTTTACAGTTCATACCAACCTAGTTGAAATTATATAAGTTATATACAAAGCGGTAAACCAGATACCTACTATATTATATATATCATATTAACATATATAAAACAAACTTACTGCAGATTGTTGTGGTGGTTCATTGGGAGTGCTCCCATGACCTTCTACAATTGGAGTATGAGCTTGTACCTCATCATCTGAGAGACGCACGGTTTGAGGAGGTTGAGAAGGTTGAGAAGGTTGAATAGGATGAAAGGAAGACAATATTTGTTGCACTTTCTGTGATACTAATGCTTCAACCTCGTCATGTGTAACTGTACGACCTCTTCTAGATTCTGAAGGCCCATAATAAGTCTTGAATCCTATGCCAGCTCCTAATCCCCTAACACGGCCAGGATGCTCTTTCATACCAAGAGCAACTGATAGTTCATCCATGCGTCCAATTGGTATGAACTTTCCTTGTTTTCTTTGCTCATAGAGATCATCCTATTCATATTTAATGAAAATATTAAATCACAAACAATTAGAGATCATCCTATTCATATTTAATGAAAATATTACATCACAAACAATTAGATATTATTAAATCCTACTCTTTAATTACTTAATTGTGATGAACTTACCATCTTTTGTGCCACCTCCTTAGTTGCAGGGTTGGTAATTTCACCTGCTTTATTTTTTCTAGCATCAAGCCAAATTTTATAACGGGGTGGACACTCAACTTGAGTTGTGCTAGACCCTTCTCCAGAAGAGATTTGCTTCTCCATTTGTTCTCGACGCTGGGCATAACTAAGGGATCCCATGTGATGGTTATGCACATTTTTGGCCTGTCTTTCCTTTTGGGCCTCATGAATATCCTGATCATTTAAAATGAGGTATTGCAATTTACAACTTGGCAAACATATACATATATAAAAACATTAATTGTATACCTGAAACTCTTCTGAATTCCTTTGTGCAACAAATTTGTCCCACACCTCAGGATCTATAAAAATATATACGTCTGTTGCTTTCTTCTTTTGCTTAGGATTATCTATATAATCCCTTTTGAGATAGGTCTTAAATGCCCTCCATCGTACACCACAACGCTGCAACACTCTTTTCATGTGGTCTTTTTCATTTAAATGAAAAAAAACCCTATATACAAATGAAGCAATAATCTTATTTCAAAAAGTATATGTCAAAACAAAAAACTGGAATCAATAAACAAAAAACAAGATAATATAGTATCAAAATTCAACTCACAGATATATCTTTCCAAAGGAGGTCTTTCAAGCCAATAGGAACATCATGCCAGTTTTCTATATCTATTGGCACCTTACTGCGTGCGGTTGCCCCTACATAATGCTTAAAAGTACTAGCATGTTCCCCAATAGGTACTCCTCCCCTTTCAAACTGGATTGACAATTTCTCCCCTTTTGCCCTAAGCTCTTGCAGCCGACGCATCACTATGGGACCTCTACTCTTCTTAACATCACCACTAGCATCCTCATGCTCATGATCAGAATGTTCATCTTCACTTGTCATTTTAGAACAACCTGCAAATATACATGATAAAAGAAAACATAAGTGATAATAAAAGAACAAGTGGTGATATATAATAAAATGTATACATGATAAAAGAAAATGTGTGCTTGAATGATAATACATGCCTCTAGTTTTGGTTGAGTTGTTAGTCAAGTAAAATTCCTTCAGCATGGTCTTGACGTGTATATAAGTCATCGGTGTTAACTTCAACATTGACACTTGGCAAACCAACTGAAAATGGGCTGGAAACATCATACTTTTCGTAGTATTCTTCTTCATTTATAGGATCCACAGTAAACTGTCTTTTTCCATGAAGAACGACAGACCAATTTTTATTTTCTGGGTCATCAATATAGAATACTTGTTTTGCTTGGTCTGCCATGATGAATGGTTCATCTTTCTCTCCAATTTTTTCAAAATTCACCAATGTGAAACCCAACTCATCAACTAAAACACCTTTGTTGTTATCAACCCAATTACATCTAAAGATAGGAACTCTGAAATTTGTATAGTCCATTTCCCATATGTCCTCAATGATGCCGAAATGGGACATCTCAGCTTCGCGTGGTCTTTTATCTTTGGCACTAGAAAAATACAACGAACAAGCTTTAACAGTGACCCCACTATTTTGGACTACACTACTTTCATCTTGACGTTTAGTGTAATATAAAAATCCGTTTATGTCATAACCTTCATATGACATGACATCCATTTTTGGCTTAAAGGCGAGCCATTTTATGTTCTCAGCAACATTATTTGGTGATTCAGATAGCTGCTTAAAGACTTTATCTTCAAACCACCTAATAAATGTTCGATTATGATCACTTGCAAGCCACATTGAACTGGATCGCGGATGATTTTTCTTGATAAGATCATTGTGTTCTGTGATGTAGCTACTAACTTCATCGATGTTGTGTAAAATATACAATTGTGCTTGTTCCCACAACTCATGACTAATTCCTTTCACTCGTGCTCCCAGAGTTCCTTTGCCACAATAAGACTCAGTAATAAGATCATTTTTTAGATCGCTAGAAGTTTCATTGGAATTCAAAAAATCGTTGCAAAAGTCCATCACTTCCCTAGCCACATAACCCTCAATAATACTCCCTTCAGGACGATAACGATTCCGAACATCACCTTTAAAAACACTCATGTATCGTTCAAATGGATACATCCAATGTAAAAAAATTGGACCCAACATATTCACCTCCCTTGTAATATGTACTACAAGATGAACCATGATATCAAAAAATGAAGGAGGAAAGTACATTTCAAGCTGACACATGGTAACAATTACATCATTTTGTAATTTATCGAGAGTATCAGGATGTATCACTTTGTTGCATATTTCATTGAAGAAGAAACAGAGTCTTGTGATTGCAAACCTTACATGCTTTGGCAATATAGATCGAATAGCCACAGGTAAAATTTGTTGCATTAAGGTGTGACAATCATGAGATTTGAGACCTATCAACTTCAGATCCTTCTTTGATACCAATCTACGAATATTAGAAGAGTATCTTTGTGGAACCTTAATATTATACAAGCACTCACAAAAAGTCTTTTTCTCCTTCTTGGACAAAGTGTAACAAGCTGGTGGTAAATATGTGCGGCGATCCCTGATCTCAACTGATAATTCTTTTCTTATACCCATTAATTCTAAATCTTTTCTAGAGTTGATGCCATCTTTAGTCTTTCCTGGTATGTTCAATAACGTATCGATGATGCTATCACACACATTTCTTTCAACATGCATGACATCAATGCAATGTCTAATTGTCAAAAATCTCCAATAAGGAAGATCCCAGAATATTGACCTCTTCTTGTATAGAGATTTGTCACATGCGAGCGTACGACTACTTGAACTCTTTCCAAATTCATTAACAATATGTTTCACCCTATCATATACAACATTTCCTGGTATAGGTTTAGGAGCACTTCGTTCCTCAGTTGACCCATTAAAGGTTTTGCGTTGCCTTCGATAAGGATGCACTGGTGGGAGAAACCTCCGATGACCAAGATATACGATTTTACCACCATGTTTCAGTCGAATTGAATCAGTATTTTCCTCACAAACAGGACATGCTTTGTATCCTTTTTATGCTATATCCAGACAAATTTCCATAAGCTGGGAAGTCATTAATCGTGCAAAACAACATAGCACGCAAAGTAAAGATCTCTTTACGTGAAGCATCATATGTCATAACACCTTCTTCCCATAATTTCGTTAGGTCATCAATTAGAGGTTGAAGGTAAACATCAATATCATTTCCAGGTTGCTTGGGCCCTGATATCAATATTGACAACATGACATACTTATTTTTCATACACAACCAAGGAGGAAGATTGTATATAACAATCATAACAGGCCACGTGCTATGTTGGCTGCTTAATGTACCATATGGATTCATTCCATCTGTACAGAGTCCAAGTCTTAAGTTCCTTGTTTCTTTACCAAATTGAGGGTATAATAAATGAATTTTCTTCCATTGTGGTGAATCAGATGCATGTCGTAGGACGCCATCATCATTGACCTTTAACTCCCCATGCCAAGACAAATTTTGCGCATCTTCTGTATTAGCAAATAAGCGTTGAAATCGTGGTATTATTGGTAGATACCACATCACCTTGGCATGAGAGCCATTTTTAGCCTTAGCTGAATTTGTAGTCTTGTACCTTGACGCACCACATTTTGGACAATTTATCAAATCACTATAGTCCTTCTGAAATAACACACAGTCATTTGGACATGCATGAATCTTCTTAGCCTCCATTCCCATTGGGCACATTATTTTCTTTGCTTGATATGTAGAAATTGGAAGCTCGTTGCCTTCAGGAAGAATTTCCTTTAACAAAGACAACAATGAAGTGAAACTCTTATCGCTCCACCGATTTTTATCTTTAAGAGTATATAATCGCATCACAGCACTCAACCTCGTGAACTTAGTACAACCCTTATATAATGGTTTTTCAGCATCATGGACAATGTTTGCAAATAATGAAGGTGGATCAATGACATTGTCCTGACAGCTACGTAGCATCTCATCAACTATATCATCCTGAATCGGGTCATCCTGAATCGGTTCATCATTGACATTAACATCATTATCTATATCTTCTATGTCACCACTATTAATATCGACATTTTCTAATCCATAATTAAGTTTCTCTCCATGCCAATACCATTCATTATAACCTTGTATGATCCCATTGCATATGACATGATTCTTAATTTCCTCAACAGTATCAACTTTCAAATTGTTACCACAATTTCTACATGGACAATAGAACCTATCTGTAGGTAGTTTCCTATGTTCCTCAGCAAATCTGATAAATTCATCAACACCTTTGGTAAACTCTGGACTGCAATGGTTCTTGATAGACATCCAACTTCGATCCATTTTCTAGATCACATTAAAATTAATTATCAAACTGAGCATTTAATATTGATACTATAAGTTGTAAGGTTTTTTTATAGGAAATTCATTACTTTTATACTAAAGTGTACCACCTATCCCATTTTTGAATATTTAACCTCACTAGTAATTGTATAATGTATGTTTAGTTTTCAATAAAATTTCAGCAGCATTTCCCCTTAGTTCTCCAAGTACATCAATGTAAATGGCAAATAACCACTCACATATGTACCCAGAGAACAAATGAGGAAATACTACTAAAAATTTTCTTCAAAACTAAACATACATTATACAACTACATCCTAAGTGAGATTAAATATCCAAAAACAGTCCCATATCGGGGACTATCCAAAATTTACTCCTAATGAATAAATTTTGAACGGGTTTCTAAGTTTATATATAAATTTATTTGTCATATTTATGCATAGGTGGTCTCATCTATAAACCCTAAAGTGTCAATCTAAAACTAAACAATGTCTACCCTTGCATGGTGTAGATATAAAAGAATACATGTTTTTATTATTAGTTGGTTTACTAGATAAACATTCATTTATATGTACTGAATTGAATAATCAATTAGGTGCTCTTAACAGAAATAAATAGAAAGGCATAAATTAAACATCATGCAGGATCCTTCATAATAGATAACAGTAAATCAAGTAAATCAAGACTCAAATGCAAAAGACAGCCAACACGACCAGTGTACCTAGCACGGCCGTATAGCACGGCACGGCCGTGGTACAACTCAAATCAAAAGACAGCCAACACGATCAGTGTACCTAGCACAGCTGTATAGCACGGCACGGCCGTGGTACAACTGTACCTAGAACGGCCGTATAGCACGGCACGGCCGTGGTACAATGTACCTAGCACGGCACGGCCGTGGTACAACTCAAATTTAGAAGACAGTTAAAAACTAAAATTTTTGGCTTAAAGGCGAGCGTGGCACTAAGCATGGCCGTGCAAAGCACAGGCTGTGGCACCAAGCATGGTCGTAGCAGGAGTCTGAAACGGAAAATGAATTTACCTATCTGTTCGGAGAGGTGGTGGTGTCGAAAGCCTTGGCGGCGGAAAAATCATTTGGAGAAGCAAGAGGGACCTTGGCGGCGAGCTGGTCTATGGCAATGGCGGCGAGATCTTGGCGGTGAGCTGGTGAGCTTTGGCAACAGTGGTGAGCTGGTGAGCTATGACCCGGCGAGACCTTGGCGGTGCTTTTGGCGGCGAGTTAGCGAGCAACAATGGAGGCGACGACCCGAACGGCAAGCTGGTGATGGAGCGGCAAGCGACGAACGTCACGCTGGTGGCGGCAAATCTTTGGAGGCGTCAACCTTGGCATAGGCGAGTGTGAGCGACAGTGAGAACGAGAGTCGACAGTGAGGCTAGGAGAGAGAGTGCGAGAGTGGGGAGTGTGCGCTAGTGAGAGTGCGAGTGAGAGAGTAAGGGTTATCTGCAGACTTCTCGGGTCAGTTAAGCAAAACACCGACCCAACAGGTCTCTGCGGACGGTTATCTCAAACAACCGACCCAAGAGGGTCTTTGCGCGACACTTCTAGGGACGGTTCTTTAAAAAACCGACCCGAAAGGCTGAACTTCTAGGGACGGCTGTCTCGGAAAACCGACCCGAAAGGGTCTTTCCGCGGAGACCTCTTGTAACATCCCTGACCTGGGTTATGAGTTAACCCTAGATTTTTCTCCTAATAAGGTTGATTAGATGCTTAATATTATCTTGTGAAAAGTAATTAAGGCTCAAGAGGAGCTTATGTTTCAATTTTGGTCCTGTTTGAACAATGTTAAAGCAATGTTTGCTTATTTTGGACTAAAGTGCAAATTACCCAAGTTGAGGGGTTAAATTGCAAATTTGGCATGATAAGGAGTTCCTCTGATGTTGAGACATCATAAGAATGAATTTGATTTAGTGTTAAGGTTTCTAAAAGCCTGGACACGAAGATAGAGCTTGATTGACAATGTTGTGCATTAAAACCCAGTTTTGGTGTAAAGTGAAATTTACCCAAAACCTAGGGTTCAATATGAAAATTACCACTTCAATAAGGTTCATAATAATCTTTGGCATCATTTAGAGCAAATAAAATGAGAAGGTCACCTCATTTGAATTATCTTGGAGGAGAGAGAATCTTGACATTAAAATAATCAAGATTTAAGCATATATGGAACTTTAATTCAAATTAATGCAAAAATAAATAAAAATAATTGAAGGGTTTTCAATCAAAACTTAAATGGTGGAATTCAGATATATTTTTGGACGTCCTTGAGCTTGCAAGGATCAAAAATATCCTAAGGAGGTGAAATTCCACTCACCTTATTATAAGGAAAAGAATTCCCACTCAAAAAGATATATTATTATTATAATGGATTAAGGTGCTTAATTTCTTTTCCATTAATTCTTGGATAATGAAGAGATTTTAGGAAAGTTTGAAGGTGTTTTCGTGATCAAGTAATGGAGGAGGATTTGGGGGAAATTAGTATGGAATTTAAAGAAAATGATTTCATTTTCTCTTTCATAAAAGACACATATACATATTCTTTATATATACCTTATTTCAATAACACATAAGGAACGAACCCTTAGTCTTTTCCTCCTCATTCTTGCTTTGGCCGACCTAGGGAGAGTCCAGGAGCAGGCGAAGGACTAACACCACCTGTAGGTAAGGTTTGATCATCTTCAAACTTGGATTCATGGTGAAAACCCTAAATCAATGCTTGATTCTAGGTTATCTTCACTCGATTTCCATTTCTAGCCATCCATTCCATCCAAAAGCTCAAGAACGAACCTTGGATAGTTTCTGGAGCTCCATCCACCATTAAAGCCACGGAGCTTGAAGCTTGGTGATCAGATTTGAGGTGGGTTTTATAACTCAAACCCTTAAACATTGCTATTGCATCAATTCTCTATGCTTTGTTGATTGATTTCTTCAATTTGATACACTCTTGTTTCTTTGCTGCAATTTCCATCAAGAACGGTTGCTTTTCTTGGTTGTTCGAAGGAAGGGGATGATGACATCATCCTAGATGCTTATCCAAAGAAAATTACCAAGCAAAAACGTTTTGATAGCTACTCCAAATCATTTTAATATGATTGGCTATGCGGTTTCAGCAAACCGTTTAAGGGCAAACGGTTTGCGACCGTTTTGGAGACAACGGTCTCAAGACCGTTTGAGATGGTTGACCAAGCATTGACCGATTGGGAATTTTGTTCCTAATTATGTAGAATAATGACCCTCCAAATTTGAGGGGTTAACGCCAAAGGAATCGTGAGTTGAAGGCCAATCAATTAGGAAAATCGAATTGAATTAAATGCTGATTTTCAACCTTATTAACTTGACCTTTTTGGGCAAACGGTCTCAAGACCGTTTGAGATGGTTGACCAAGCGTTGACCGTTTGGGATTCCTGTTAATAATTATGTTGGTTGATTACCCTCCAAATTTGAGGGATTAACTCCCAAGGAATCGTGAGTTCAAGGCTAATCAATTAGGGAAACCTAATTGGATTAAGTGCTGATTATCAATCTGATATAATTGAACCTTTTTGGGAAAACGGTCTCAAGACCGTTTGATATGGTTGACCAAACGTTGAACGTTTGGGATTACTGTTACTAATGATGTTGGTTAATGACTCACCAAATTTTATGGATTAATTCCAAACGAGTCATGAGTTGAAGGCTAATCAATTAGGCAAACACTAATTGAAAATAGTGCTGAAATTCCAATGAGTTAAGTTAAGATTTTGGGTTGATTAGCCCAAACGGTCTCAAGACCGTTTGGGGATCACCCAAACGGTCTCAAGACCGTTTGGGGATCACCCCAAGACCGTTTGGAGGTCTGGGGTCAAGTATAGTTGACCAATTAAAGGTCCAAAGGTACCAAATCATACTGCAACTAAATGCTGATTTGTTGATCAACTCGATAGACCAATCCATGATGATTTTTCACTAAAGTCCAAAGGTTGGATGGGCCAAACGGTCTCAAGACCGTTTGGAGCTCATCCAAATGGTCTCAAGACCGTTTGGTGGTCACCCAAGACCGTTTGGAGGTCTAGGGTTGGGTATAGTTCAGTGGTTGAAGGTCTAAAGATATCAAGTTGATCTGCAATAAACTGCTGATTTGGTGAGCACTCCAATGAACCAAACCCAAATTGGATTGCTTAGATTTGAGTGATATGATGCGCAAATGGTCTCAAGACCGTTTGGAGCTCATCCAAACGGTCTCAATACCGTTTAGTGGTCGCCCAAGACCGTTTGGAGGTCTAGGGTTAAGTATGGTTAGGGGTTTGAAGGTCTAAAGGTACCAAGCTGATATACAATGCAACGCTGATTTGGTGATCAATCCAATGATCCAAACCTTAATTAGATGGCTTGGATTTGAGTGATATGATGGGCAAACGGTCTCAAGACCGTTTGGAGGTCATCCAAATGACCTCAAGACCGTTTGGAGTCAGGTCATACTCAATTTGGATGATGGTTCCATGGTTTCAAAGTAACCAGTCTTACATTGATTAGTAATGAAGGATCATCGATTCCAAACTCTAATTCAATTAAATCAAACCCTAATTGATGACCAATTGATGGTTAATTGAGAGTCAAATCAGTTGAAGGTTGACCTATTCAACTCAATTGGAGTATGAGTATAGGTCCAATTGATGATTGGTTCCATGAATTCAATGATTGAAGGAATCAACCTTGGAAACCCTAATTTAATTGGATACCTTAGGTAATGGAGGTTCAATGTGATAGAATCTTTGAGAATTAAGATGATGAATGATGATGAATTTTCTATTGATCCAATGATATTTGGTAATGATAATCCATGAAGGTACAATGGTTGAAACCCTAATAGTACCTAAGTGATTAGTGTCAATTAAGGAATGAACTCCTATATACTTATATGATCAATGACTTGGTACACTATGTAATCATAGTTGTATGAATTTGATTGAAGGGTTGATGTGACCTAATCAAATTGAAAGGATGAAAGAATAGATTTCTCATAAGAATATGATTCATGTGGTTATCTGCTCTAGCACGACTGTGCAAGGCAGCACGGCCGTGGTGGCTTCACCCTGCACGACCATGCAAGGTAGCACGGCCGTGCTGTCTTCCCTCTGCACGGCCGTTTTAGGCTACACAACCGTGGTACTCTATATTTGCCTTGAAGTTGATATACTTTGATGAGTATAAGCTAATATACATTGTTTAAAGGGATGAACCACTCTAATGGGTATGAGGTAATCATACCATAATAAGAAAGAGAAGTGGACTTATACCTTGAATTGATGATCTTTAAGGAAATATGATGAGGATAGTAATCATGAGCATATACTTATGATATATTTAGTTGTTCCTAGCAATGTGGAGCAATACATTAGGGTTGATCTAACTACATGAGCATAAAACCCTAATTGATGTCAGTTAGGAAACCCTAACCCTAATTTTGGGTAAAGGGAGTGAAAAGCCCTATTGAGTGATAAACCATAACCCTGATAAAAGGAATTGTGATGTTACTAAGGTATCACATGATGTGGTCAATGACTTGTATGGTTTTTATCATGTCTATTAATCATGTAGACATCATGAGATGAAGAGCATAGCCAGACCTGAGCTATGCCAATCATATAACAAATAGGTTGAATGGCCTTATGTGCCTAATGTTGTTGTTGCTTAGCAAAAGTAACAAACGGTATATGGACCTTATGAGTCTCATGAATAAGTTGTTGTTGTCTAGAGAAAGGTGACAAAACATTTAATAGGCTTTGAGAGCCATGTGAGATACTTGTGTAACAAGTATCATGCTTACCTCGGTCTAAGGACCTGAAGGTAATAGTTACCTAGCAAGTGGTAACAATGACAATGATGAATTGAGGGTATGAATACCCAGATTCGATAAGCATGATAATGATGTGGTTGAGGGATGAGAAATCCCAGTATTGTAATGAGGGACTGAGATCCCAATGTCTCATAAAGAATGAGAAGTGAATGATGAAAATAGTACATGTTTCTTTATAGCATTTGTCTGAATAAAATATGTTTGAGAACTTGACTGATGCTAAAAGAATATGATAATGTACTTAATTAATCAAGTGAAATCATATCATGTAGAGCCCTGACCATAGATCCATCATCGTCAGCAAATTGGTGATGGTGAAATGGGTGCTCTGCGGCAAAACCCGGAGGGCATACTTTTGAGTATGTGGGGGTAAATGGGCGAAAATATCCTTACGTCCTAATGAGGGAATTGGGGAAAGGTAAACACTAAACCTCTCAAACCTTCATTACTTGCACCGGGATAGAGGTATCACGAATCTCCTGAAGATTGGGACATATGCAGTACACATCTCCCAATAATATGTCGGATCGATGGAGATAAACACAAGATCTCACGATCATGAAGAGAGTGCAGCACGCCACTGTAACTCTGATAGCGAAGTTGCCAGTATACCCTGGAAAGCTATAATATAGTAGATACACAAGATGTCATGCATGTAATCTCGCACTGACCGAGATATGGGAGGTCTTGGTAGCCGGCTCTACCTTTGACCTTGTATGGTACCGATTTTGACTTTGCAATGGTCGGTTGGAGCATGAGCGGTATATCTCATCTCCTCAGGGCATAAGTGTGATTGTAAAATGTAATCAGCCGTCTAGCATGTTTGCTATAGGATTGAATACGGAAATTCATTGGCTGATGTTATACTTCTGATATGCAATGTTAGTTGATAAATGTTATTCATGTCTCTTTACATTCCTTGCAATTACATGTATGGATTATGAATCTACCATGAGTAGATACAATGTTCTCCTTAAGAAAGGAGATTACCTTTCTCTGTTCATACAATGAATATTGTTGTTGTTCATATGTAAGTACTCCTGTTCAATTCTAATATAATAATCTGCAATAACAATGTTTTGGCGGAGAGTTATATCTCCCGCTGGGACAATTTACAATTGTCTCACCCCCGTGGGATCCAACATTTTTAGGTGGACGCGGACAAAGAAGCAGAGATTCTTTTGCAGGAAAAGGAAAGCAACAGCAATATCAGATACCGTAGTGATGACTCAGGTGGAGGCATTGGCTGTCAAGTTTTGTATAGTTAGTAGTCCTATGTGTCGTCTCTGTACTCTCAGGTCCTCAGAGTCAGTAGATAGTGCTTTTATCTTCGACTTGAGATTTTGGCTTGAATGCCTCGAGGTTTTATGTTGCTTATGTATAGTAGAGTAAAGCAACTGTTGTATGTAATCCTCGAGAAGAGATGTTACATGGTGTGTAACTACAAAACAAGGATGTTCAAGTAATGTTATGGTTTTTTTATAAGAGTTTCCTATGCTTGGATCTCTTTGCAAAAAGTTTTAATTTTTAGTGATTTTCAGTAATCCGCTGCTAATGATTCGCTTCCGCATTAGTTAATCTGCTGTTTTATAAGTTGGATGCCACAATTGTTGGTATCAGAGCTCTAGGTTCACTGAGTCTACAGAGACATAGGACTAAGGTAGAAGAGTCTGTTCTAGTGTCTTCTAATGTATCTGATAATATCTTCTGCTCATATAGGAGGAGAAGAACTTGAGGATGACTAGGTCACATGAGGAGTTTGCTGTAGAAAGCAGCAATGCTACACTAAGAAGAGGTGCAGGGGAACAGGCAAGAGAGGGACTATTGCCTGAGAACCCCTTAGTTAATCCAACTGTGATAAGAAATCCTTCCCTAGGTATCACTGTTGGGGAACTCAGGGCAACTATGGTATATCTAGTGGATCGAGCACTAGCAGTGCAACCTAGATTACCAGGCCCCAATGAGGATGTTCTGGATATCAACAGGATATGTAATCCACATCAGCAGGTGGAAGAAATAAGAAATGATGAAGTTCTGGACTTAGAACAAGTATGTGTTCAACCTCAGCCTGTTGAAACAATAAATAATGAAGGAAGGAATACGGTTCAACCCAAAAATAGAATTTGATATGGGTGTAGAAAGCCTGTACATATTGTAAAGAATTTTCCAACAAAGAACAAGGAAGAGAGAATTGAGAAAAGGCCTATCCAAATCCAGGAACAAAGGCCTAGTAGTTCTAAAAAGGGAAAGACTTTGGTATCATCAGTACAACCAGGACCTAGTGCACCAAGGCAATGGTCATCTAGAAAGGGTAAAGAACCCTCTAGACCGTACCTAGCACCCAGAATTTGTTACCAATGTAGACAAGTAGGACATCTGGCAAGCGATTGCTCAGCCAGAAATGTTATGGTGAATCAACCTCTGAGGCAGAATCAGCCTGGGGCAGTGAACCATCCACAAATCATGACAGGTTAGACATAATAATGTCATTTTAACTTGTCATTTTATGATTTTCTAATCTATAGAAAGCAATTGATTTTGAGTTTTCTTGGATTGGTCCTATGAGGACTTATATTTTATGCAGTAACATTATAGATGTTTTATATTGTTCCTACTCTTATGAAAGAAGATGAGGTATAAAAGAGATGCCTGGATAAAATCCAGGGATGTTAAATCTTATGTTTATGATAATATGAAAAGCAAGGAATATGATAGCATGTAAGGTGCATACTACTTGATCTCAATACTTGTAAACCCTGGCCAGGTATACAATTATTGATGATAAAGTGAGTATGGAAACTCTTAGATTGTAATCTCTCTGATTGCCCTGATCAAGCAGTCATTCTGATACAATCTAATGAGTCTCATGAAATTAGAAATATGGAATGAATAAATGTGTCATATCCTAAGAATAAGAAAGAGAAACCTGAGATAATATCAAAAGAGCATGTGTATATGAGGAATTAAAAGTATATTCCCCATAAGACAAGAATGGGATCAAGGGAGATGAACCTTGCTCAATAATGCTTCAAGCATAATAAAGATCATTTCCATAATGTGGAAATGGAAAATGTGATGAGATCTTGAGATAACCATAAACATGTTAAGATAATGATAAAGAAGGGAATAATGTCATGTAATCATCCTTATAATTCCTATGCTAGGGAAAGGAACCTTGGGTGAGATAAAGAGTAATTGCTTCATGAATAGTTGAAAATACATGAATTAATAAGAGGAATGTGAATCCTTGTTTTCTTTCCTTTCAGGGAGGCAATCAAGTGGGTCTTAGGACACTTGATGTGCATAAGAGAAAAATTTTCAAGTGATGGATACTTAGAAAAGTATCAGTTTATCTTGGACTTTGGTTCCAAGATGAAGATATATGTAACAAGTGATGTCCCAAGAGGAAAGGAAGATAAAAATGTGATATGTTGTTAACACATGTAATAGATACCAAAGTAAGGGATCCTGGTATCTAAAGAAATATCAAATGGTTTATGTTGGCTACTTAGAGTGGTCAACCATGAATTACTCTGATTATATAAAATAATATGAACATCACATGTTAGGGGTTTATGCTCTGCATAAACATGATATTAATAAAGAATGCATGATGTTTCTCTGAACAAGAAAAATGTTACTTGATACAAAATTGAGTCCACAGTCAATAATGAAGGACAGTGGAGCATGTGTCTTGTATGTTAATCCTATGAGAATCTTGTATGGAAACACCTTGTGCTGAACAAAAGTTTTATGGTGTCACCATAATAAGGAGATGATATGAGAATACTATATGGTATGATGAATAAAATACATCTGTCTTCCTTTATCAGGATTTCGGGGACGAAATCCTTGTTAGGGGTTTATAATTTGTAACATCCCTGACCTGGGTTATGAGTTAACCCTAGATGTTTCTCCTAATAAGGTTGATTAGATGCTTAATATTATCTTGTGAAAAGTAATTAAGGCTCAAGAGGAGCTTATGTTTCAATTTTGGTCCTGTTTGAACAATGTTAAAGCAATGTTTGCTTATTTTGGACTAAAGTGCAAATTACCCAAGTTGAAGGGTTAAATTGCAAATTTGGCATGATAAGGAGTTCCTCTGATGTTGAGACATCATAAGAATGAATTTGATTTAGTGTTAAGGTTTCTACAAGCCTGGACACCAAGATAGAGCTTGATTGGCAATGGTGTGCATTAAAACCCAGTTTTGGTGTAAAGTGAAATTAACCCAAAACCTAGGGTTCAATATGCAAATTACCAATTCAATAAGGTCCATAATAATCTTTGGCATCATTTAGAGCAAATAAAATGAGAAGGGCACCTCATTTGAATTATCTTGGAGGAGAGAGAATCTTGACATTAAAATAATCAAGATTTAAGCATATATGGAACTTTAATTCAAATTAATGCAAAAATAAATAAAAATAATTGAAGGGTTTTCAATCAAAACTTAAATGGTGGAATTCAGATATATTTTTGGACGTCCTTGATCTTGCAAGGATCAAAAATATCCTAAGGAGGTGAAATTCCACTCACCTTATTATAAGGAAAAGAATTCCCACTCAAAAAGATATATTATTATTATAATGGATTAAGGTGCTTAATTTCTTTTCCATTAATTCTTGGATAATGAAGAGCTTTTACGAAAGTTTGAAGGTGGTTTCGTTATCAAGTAATGGAGGAGGATTTGGGGGAAATTAGTATGGAATTTAAAGAAAATGATTTCATTTTCTCTTTCATAAAAGACACATATACATATTCTTTATATATACCTTATTTCAATAACACATAAGGAACGAACCCTTAGTCTTTTCCTCCTCATTCTTGTTGGATAAATAGGACATTATGATAAATCCCTTTGTTTCGATGATGACAAACATTTCATTCTTGTTGATCTAACGAGCTACTTGAGTGTGCAGGATTAAGGTGGATGACAAAGCAACTAGGGAAAATCCAAAGAGCTTACATATTTTTATTTCCATGCAATGTAATCACTGTTGTAAAAACTTGTACAAATATATAATGTACAAGTACTTAGATTGCATGTAAATCAAGCGTTGGATCTTCCTAGCTAAACACCACACTTAGATAGGTCATCCCCTTCAAATAGGATCACATATGCACACTCATACACATGCTTAGTGGTTAATTAAAAGATTGAAAACAGAGTCAATCTCGGTCGACCACACTCCTCGACCGAGACACTCTCGGTCGACAAACTTCTCAACCGAGATTGACCCAAGTAGCCGTTAGACACAGCTGATAAAGTAGTTGGCAGCTGCAAATGAACTTTGATCCAGAGAGCCTGTCGGTCGACAAAACTTCGACCGAGTAGGTATCTCGGTCGACAAATTGTCGACCGAGATGGTCTCTGACAGCAACTGCAGAATAAAGTAACTAGCCGTTACTAATGCACTTAACTTATATCTAACGGCTAGTTAAGCACTTAGAAGCCCCTAGAAGTTGTCTAGAACGTCCTTAAGTATTCATAGGCCACTCCTATAAATAGGACATGCCTTAGGACACCAAAATATACCTAAGCTATACTTGTGCTATACTTGAGCTTGAATACTCACTTGCAATCTGTTTTAGAGCAATAGAGCAATTCCTACACTTGCCATTCATTCCTATTGCTCCCATTTCGTGTCCTATAGGCTAGTATCTCCTATCCACTACAATCACATTGTCATACACATTGGTTAGGAGATCTATACGCTTGATATAGGCAAATCAAGCCTTGTGCTTACAACGGTATTGTAATTTCTATTTTCCTTCTTGTTCCTTTTTATCCTTTGTACTCTCCTTGCTACTCCTAGGGTCGGAGGCTGCGGATCGGAGAGGGTTGACTTCTCAGGTGGAGAAGGGGACTTCAAGCTACTTCAAGAAGGTTATCGCACGGGAAGCTACTTCAGAAGGCTGGTGCAACGGGAGTTGGTGCACCTACTTCAAGGGAAGGCTGCTTCAAGGTTGGGCGATTACTTCTAGGTGAAGGCTGCTCGAAGGGTTTGGGAAAAGAAATTGTATTTTATGTAAAGTCCTTGCGAGGTAATAAAATAAATTTCTTTTCAAATCTCGATTGGGTAAGCAACCGGGTAGTGGACTGACTTCCTTAGTATTTGCTAAGGTTGGAACCACTCTAAACCCTGTGTCTCCTTGTCCAATATTTTCATTGTGGTTGTTTTAATAATTAATTATTAAAAGCTCTATAAAACTCTATTCACCCCCCCCTAGTAGTTTTCAATTGGTATCAGAGCAAGGCTTCAAGGAACCCTAACAAGGTCTTGAAGAAATGGGTGATGGAGTGCTCAACAACCTCAACATTGAAGGGACACTTGTTGCTAGGCCTCCACCGTTCGATGGAACAAACTACCAATATTGGAAGAGGAGGATGCAATTCTACTTCCAAGGAATCAACTGGGAGTTATGGAGAATGGTGTCTACTCCATATGTGCTTCCTCAAAACGAATTTGCGGAATGGGATGCAAATACGGTAAAACTAGCCCAAATGAATGCAAAAGCTGTAAGTATTTTATATTGTTCTATTTCAGTAGGAGAATTTAATAGAATATCAAATTGTGATACAGCTTATGACATTTGGCATAAACTATCTATAACCTATGAGGGTATAGCCCAAGTTAGAAATTCCAAAGTTAGCATGCTTAAAACGAAGTTTGAACATTTTCGTATGGATCCAAATGAGTCTATTAGTGAAATGTTTTCAAAATTCTCTACTATTGTTAATGGTTTAAGTGCCCTAGGAAAACCTGTTCTTGAGGAAGATCAGGTATCAAAAATTCTTCGATCACTTCCTCCTAAATACAAGCCAAAGGTGACAGCCATTGCAGAAGCAAATGACCTCACTCGACTCAAAATGGAGCAACTCATTGGCAATTTAGAAGCTCATGAGGCAGATCTAGAAGAGGAAGAGAGAAGAGAACATGAACGTCAACATGGGAAAAAGAAGGACATTGCATTCAAAGCTTCAACTAGAGACAATCATGACACAAGTGAAGATGATAGTGAAGAAGAAACTCTCGTTGTAAATGGTAAGAAATATAAAAGTTTTAAAACTAATAAAACTTCTAGTGTTTCTTCTTCCAGGTGCTTCGAATGTGGTAAGAAAGGACATATGAAAAGTGATTGTCCAACACTCAAGAAAGGGAAGAAATCATCCCACAAAAAGAAAGAAAAAGCATATCGAGCTGCATGGGATGATTCAAGTGATGATAGCGATGATGAAGAAGCAGAATGCCTCATTGCTACAACAAATGAAGACGAAGAAGAGGTAAGTCTTTATGATCTATCAAAAGAAGATATAGTTGCTAGTCTTCAAGATACTCATCAGAAATATATTGAGTGCAAGAAGAAACTTAAGAAAGAAAATAAAGATTTAAATGCTAAACTTCTTGCTCTTGTATCTGAAAATGAAAATCTCAAAAAGGAAAATGAAAATTATGCTCTTCAGTTAAAATCAGTAGAAGCTAATTGCAATCTTCTTTCCTTAGAAAAGTCAAATTTACAAACTCAAGTGAATGATCTTCAGAAACAACCTATTCTATGTTCACATTTAGATTATGATGAGGTTGTCAAAGAAAGAAACTTTCTAGTATCCAATTTAGATCAGGCAAAGAAAGATATTGCTAAGTTACAAAGAAATGAAAATGAGTTAAGAGGAAATGACATACTTGAAAATATTCTGAAAATTTCCTCTAGCTATAATGGAAGAAGAGGATTAGGATACGATCCAAAGAGAATTAAACCCAAAAGAGTCCAAGCATCCAAGACTAAGATTATGTTTGTACCTAGGAACACAACTCCTAGAAATGAAGTTGACTCTATCAGCTGTCATTATTGCATGCGTCTTGGACATTATTCATTTTCATGCCCATTTAAGAGAAAGAAAGATGAGTTAGCTTGGATTCCTAAAACTTAGTAGCTTAAAAATAAATTGTTGAGATTTGACCTAAACTGATTCTTGATATCATAATGTCTTATCTCAACACAATTGAGCTCTACTTTGTATATTTCTTTTTGCTTGAAATCGATTTCTGAACACTTTTCAGAAACTTGGTCGGTCGAGCATTTGTCGACCGAGTGAACATTCGGTCGAACAATTGTCGACCGAGCATGTCACTGATCTACAGACTGCTGTAAAATTGCTGAAATTAATCAAAATTGCTATCTATTTGAGATTAATGACTATAAAATAAAGTATAAATCATGGAAATTATCCTTGAAAGTCTACTTGAAATTAATTTGGTTTATTCTCTGAATAATTTAAGTCAAAAAAATTAAAATTATGCTTAGTTTTAAAGGAAATTTCTGCTTTTATCATTATATGCTCTTATTGATCTATCATAGGCAAGCAAAATGATTCATTGGTGATATATCTCTTAGAAATGCCTGTATAGAGCACCGTGTAACAAACTTTTTATTGGCATCTTTAAAGGATTTGAAATATTTATCGTGCTTTTCATGTTCTTATCACTTTAACATGCATCAAAATTGATATGAATGCTTAATTGGAAATCTGCAATTTCTGCCTCTTGGTTAAAACAAAATTTAGCCAAGGGGCACTATGGTCGTAGTCAAGGGCGACCTAAAATAAGCTTTGACAAAATGCTTATTTGGACATCAATTTATTGAACTTAATCTTAGTATACTTTTGATAAAGGTCAAAATCAAAAATTTATCATTTGTGACCTTAAAAGCCTTAAATTGCTTAAATTGTAAGATTAAGGGGGAGATTATAAAAACAAATTTGATTATTTGATTATGAAGCTTACATTGTTAACATCATTTGGAGTTTGTTATGACCTTCGGATTCTTAAAAGTAATTTGTATGAAAAAGAATTTCATCAAAATGATATATCTTGCTCTTAAAGGAACTCTCTAAACAAATCAGGGCTTAACATCCCTTGTTTTGGTTGGAGACATTATTTTTTAAGTACTCTAAGATTAGAAGGACTCTCATTTAATTTAGGGCTTAACATCCCTTGATAGATGAGAAATAAATATACATTCATAAGCTTAAGGGAATCTCATATCATTTCAAGGCTTAACATCCTTTGCAAATGATTGAGAAACAAATTGTGGATAAATTAGACATAAAACCATGTTCCTAATAGGATATCTATTTAAGGGGGAGCTTAATATAAAATTAAGGGGGAGAAGAAATAAAATGTTTAACCTGGATATCTTTTTGAAATGACAAAGGGGGAGAAAGAATATAAAATCAAAAATATAAATATAAATGAGTTTCATCTTGATGGCCAGCACTCACTTGTCAAACAAGAATGGCTACAAAAGGTAATCTTCAGGTATGAAACTCACATGCTTTATATTTCCTTATTTCATATTTTAGGAAATGTTTGTCATCTTCAAAAAGGGGGAGATTGTTGGATAAATTGGACATTATGATAAATCCCTTTGTTTCGATGATGACAAACATTTCATTCTTGTTGATCTAACGAGCTACTTGAGTGTGCAGGATTAAGGTGGATGACAAAGCAACTAGGGAAAATCCAAAGAGCTTACATATTTTTATTTCCATGCAATGTAATCACTGTTGTAAAAACTTGTACAAATATATAATGTACAAGTACTTAGATTGCATGTAAATCAAGCGTTGGATCTTCCTAGCTAAACACCACACTTAGATAGGTCATCCCCTTCAAATAGGATCACATATGCACACTCATACACATGCTTAGTGGTTAATTAAAAGATTGAAAACAAACTCAATCTCGGTCGACCACACTCCTCGACCGAGACACTCTCGGTCGACAAACTTCTCGACCGAGATTGACCCAAGTAGCCGTTAGACACAGCTGATAAAGTAGTTGGCAGCTGCAAATGAACGTTGATCCAGAGAGCCTGTCGATCGACAAAACTTCGACAGAGTAGGTATCTCGGTCGACAAATTGTCGACCGAGATGGTCTCTGACAGCAACTGCAGAATAAAGTAACTAGTCATTACTAATGCACTTAACTTATATCTAACGGCTAGTTAAGCACTTAGAAGCCCCTAGAAGTTGTCTAGAACGTCCTTAAGTATTCATAGGCCACTCCTATAAATAGGACATGCCTTAGGACACCAAAATATACCTAAGCTATACTTGTGCTATACTTGAGCTTGAATACTCACTTGCAATCTGTTTTAGAGCAATAGAGCAATTCCTACACTTGTCATTCATTCCTATTGCTCCCATTTCGTGTCCTATAGGCTAGTATCTCCTATCCACTACATTCACATTGTCATACACATTGGTTAGGAGATCTATACGCTTGATATAGGCAAATCAAGCCTTGTGCTTACAACGGTATTGTAATTTCTATTTTCCTTCTTGTTCCTTTTTATCCTTTGTACTCTCCTTGCTACTCCTAGGGTCGGAGGCTGCGGATCGGAGAGGGTTGACTTCTCAGGTGGAGAAGGGGACTTCAAGCTACTTCAAGAAGGCTATCACATGGGAAGCTACTTCAGAAGGCTGGTGCAACGGGAGTTGGTGCACCTACTTCAAGGGAAGGCTGCTTCAAGGTTGGGCGATTACTTCTAGGTGAAGGCTGCTCGAAGGGTTTGGGAAAAGAAATTGTATTTTATGTAAAGTCCTTGCGAGGTAATAAAATAAATTTCTTTTCAAATCCCGATTGGGTAAGCAACCGGGTAGTGGACTGACTTCCTTAGTATTTGCTAAGGTTGGAACCACTCTAAACCATGTGTCTCCTTGTCCAATATTTTCATTGTGGTTGTTTTAATAATTAATTATTAAAAGCTCTATAAAACTCTATTCACCCCCCCTAGTAGTTTTCAATTCTTGCTTTGGCCGACCTAGGGAGAGTCCAGGAGCAGGAGAAGGACGAACACCACCTGTAGGTAAGGTTTGATCATCTTCAACCTTGGATTCATGGTGAAAACCCTAAATCAATGCTTGATTCTAGGTTATTTTCACTCAATTTCCATTTCTAGCCATCCATTCCATCCAAAAGCTCAAGAACGAACCTTGGATAGTTTCTGGAGCTCCATCCACCATTAAAGCCACGGAGCTTGAAGCTTGGTGATCATATTTGAGGTGGGTTTTATAACTCAAACCCTTAAACATTGCTATTGCATCAATTCTCTATGCTTTGTTGATTGATTTCTTCAACTTGATACACTCTTGTTTCTTTGCTGCAATTTCCATCAAGAACGGTTGCTGTTCTTGGTTGTTCGAAGGAAGGGTATGATGACATCATCCTATATGTTTATCCAAAGAAAATTACCAAGAAAAAACGTTTTGATAGCTACTCCAAATCGTTTTAATTTGATTGGCTATGCGGTTTCAGAAAACCGTTTAAGGTCAAACGGTTTGAGACCGTTTGAGATGGTTGACCAAGCATTGACCGTTTGGGAATTTTGTTCCTAATTATGTATACTAATGACCCTCCAAATTTGAGGGGTTAACTCCAAAGGAATCGTGAGTTGAAGGCCAATCAATTAGTAAAATCGAATTGAATTAAATGCTGATTTTCAACCTTATTAACTTGACCTGTTTGGGCAAACGGTATCAAGACCGTTTAATATGGTTGACCAAGCGTTGACCGTTTGGGATTCCTGTTAATAATTATGTTGGTTGATTACCCTCCAAATTTGAGGGATTAACTCCCAAGGAATCGTGAGTTGAAGGCTAATCAATTAGGGAAATCTAATTGGATTAAGTGCTGATTATCAATCTGATATAATTGAACTTTTTGGGCAAACGGTCTCAAGACCATTTGATATGGTTTACCAAACGTTTACCGTTTGGGATTACTGTTCCTAATTATGTTGGTTAATGACTCACCAAATTTTATGGATTAATTCCAAACGAGTCATGAGTTGAAGGCTAATCAATTAGGCAAACCCTAATTGAAAATAGTGCTGAAATTCCAATGAGTTAAGTTGCGATTTTGGGTTGATTAGCCCAAACGGTCTCAAGACCGTTTGGGGATCACCCAAACGGTCTCAAGACCGTTTGGGGATCACCCCAAGACCGTTTGGAGGTCTGGGGTCAAGTATAGTTGACCAATTAAAGGCCCAAATGTACCAAATCATACTGCAACTAAATGCTGATTTGTTGATCAACTCGATAGACCAATCCATGATGATTTTTCACTAAAGTCCAAAGGTTGGATGGGCCAAATGGTCTCAAGACCATTTGGTGGTCACCCAAGACCGTTTGGAGGTCTAGGGTTGGGTATAGTTCAGTGGTTGAAGGTCTAAAGATATCAAGTTGATCTGCAATAAATTGCTGATTTGGTGAGCACTCCAATGAACCAAACCCTAATTGGATTGCTTAGATTTGAGTGATATGATGGGCAAACGGTCTCAAGACCGTTTGGTGGTCACCCAAGACCGTTTGGAGGTCTAGGGTTAAGTATGGTTAGGGGTTTGAAGGTATAAAGGTACCAAGCTGATATACAATGCAATGCTGATTTGGTGATCAATCCAATGATCCAAACCTTAATTAGATGGCTTGGATTTGAGTGATATGATGGGAAAACGGTCTGAAGACCGTTTGGAGGTCATCTAAACGACCTCAAGACCGTTTGGGGTCAGGTCATACTCAATTTGGATGATGGTTCCATGGTTTCAAAGTAACCAGTCTTACATTGATTAGTAATGAAGGATCATCGATTCCAAACTCTAATTCAATTAAATAAAACCCTAATTGATGACCAATTGAGGGTTAATTGAGAGTCAAATAAGTTGAAGGTTGACCTATTCAACTCAATTGGAGTATGAGTATAGGTCCAATTGATGATTGGTTCCATGAATTCAATGATTGAAGGAATCAACCTTGGAAACCCTAATTTAATTGGATACCTTAGGTAATGGAGGTTCAATGTGATAGAATCTTTGAGAATTAAGATGATGAATGATGATGAATGTTCTATTGATCCAATTATATTTGGTAATGATAATCCATGAAGGTACAATGGTTGAAACCCTAATAGTACCTAAGTGATTAGTGTCAATTAAGGAATGAATTCCTATATACTTATATGATCAATGACTTGGTACACTATGTAATCATAGTTGTATGAATTTGATTGAAGGGTTGATGTGACCTAATCAAATTGAAAGGATGAAAGAATAGATTTCTCATAAGAATATGATTCATGTGGTTATCTGCTCTAGCACGACTGTGCAAGGCAGCACGGCCGTGGTGGCTTCACCCTGCACGACCATGCAAGGTAGCACGACCGTGGTGTCTTCCCTCTGCACGGCCGTTTTAGGCTACACGACTGTGGTACTCTATATTTGACTTGAAGTTGATATACTTTGATGAGTATAAGCTAATATACATTGTTTAAAGGGATGAACCACTCTAATGGGTATGAGGTAATCATACCATAATAAGAAAGAGAAGTGGACTTATACCTTAAATTGATGATCTTTAAGGATATATGATGAGGATAGTAATCATGATCATTTACTTATGATATCTTTAGTTGTTCCTAGCAATGTGGAGCAATACATTAGGGTTGATCTAACTACATGAGCATAAAACCCTAATTGATGTCAGTTAGGAAACCCTAACCCTAATTTTGGGTAAAGGGAGTGAAAAGCCCTATTGAGTGATAAACCATAACCCTGATAAAAGGAATTGTGATGTTACTAAGGTATCACATGATGTGGTCAATGACTTGTATGGTTTTTATCATGTCTATTAATCATGTAGACATCATGAGATGAAGAGCATAGCCAGACCTGAGCTATGCCATTCATATAACAAATAGGTTGAATGGCCTTATGTGCCTAATGTTGTTGTTGCTTAGCAAAAGTAACAAACGGTATATGGACCTTATGAGTCTCATGCATAAGTTGTTGTTGTCTAGAGAAAGGTGACAAAACATTTAATAGGCTTTGAGAGCCATGTGAGATACTTGTGTAACAAGTATCATGCTTACCTCGGTCTAAGGACCTGAAGGTAATAGTTACCTAGTAAGTGGTAACAATGATAATGATGAATTGAGGGTATGAATACCCAGATTCGATAAGCATGATAATGATGTGGTTGAGGGATGAGAAATCCCAGTATTGTAATGAGGGACTGAGATCCCAATGTCTCATAAAGAATGAGAAGTGAATGATGAAAATAGTACATGTTTCTTTATAGCATTTGTCTGAATAAAATATGTTTGAGAACTTGACTGATGCTAAAAGAATATGATAATGTACTTAATTAATCAAGTGAAATCATATCATGTAGAGCCCTGACCATAGATCCATCATCGTCAGCAAATTGGTGATGGTGAAACGAGTGCTACGCGGCAAAACCCGGAGGGCATACTTTTGAGTATGTGGGGGTAAATGGGCGAAAATATCCTTACGTCCTAATGAGGGAATTGGGGAAAGGTAAACACTAAACCTCTCAATCCTTCATTACTTGCACCGGGATAGATGTATCACGAATCTCCCGAAGATTGGGACAGATGCAGTACACATCTCCCAATAATATGCCGGATCGATGGAGATAAACACAAGATCTCACAATCGCGAAGAGAGTGCAGCATGCCACTGTAACTCTGATAGCGAAGTTGCCGGTATACCCTGGAAAGCTATAATATAGCAGAGACACAAGATGTCATGCATGTAATCTCGCGCTGACCGATATATGGGAGGTCTTGGTAGCCGGCTCTACCTTTGACCTTGTATGGTACCGATTTCGACTTCGCAATGGTCGGTTGGAGCATGAGCGGTATATCTCATCTCCTCAGGGCATAAGTGTGATTGTAAAATGTAATCAACCGTCTAGCATGTTTGCTATAGGATTGAATACGGAAATTCATTGGCTGATGTTATACTTCTGATATGCAATGTTAGTTGATAAATGTTATTCATGTCTCTTTACATTCCTTGCAATTAGATGTATGGATTATGAATCTACCATGAGTAGATACAATGTTCTCCTTAAGAAAGGAGATTACCTTTCTCTGTTCATACAATGAATATTGCTGCTGTTCATATGTAAGTACTCCTGTTCAATTCTAATATAATAATCTGCAATAACAATGTTTTGGCAGAGAGTTATATCTCCCGCTGGGACAATTTACAATTGTCTCACCCTCGTGGGATCCAACATTTTTAGGAGGACGCAGACAAAGAAGCAGAGATTCTTTTACAGGAAAAGGAAAGCAGCAGCAATATCAGATACCGTAGTGATGACTCAGGTGGAGGCACTGGCTGTCAAGTTTTGTATAGTTAGTAGTCCTATGTGTCGTCTCTGTACTCTCAGGTCCTCGGAGTCAGTAGATAGTGCTTTTATCTTCGACTTGATATTTTGGCTTGAATGCCTTGAGGTTTTATGTTGCTTATGTATAGTAGAGTAAAGCAACTGTTGTATGTAATCCTCGAGAAGATATGTTACATGGTGTGTAACTACAAAACAAGGATGTTCAAGTAATGTTATGGTTTTTTTTTATAAGAGTTTCCTATGTTTGGATCTCTTTGCAAAAAGTTTTAATTTTTAGTGATTTTCAGTAATCCGCTGCTAATGATTCGCTTCCGCATTAGTTAATCTGGTGTTTTATAAGTTGGATGCCACACCTCTAGGGACGGTTGTCTCGAAAAACCGACCCGAAAGGGTTTTGCACGAAGACCTCTAGGGACGGTTGAAGAGAATAACCGACCCAAGAGGGTATAGATCCACGCGCGAAAGGCAAAATTTAATTCTTTTTCTCCGCGGGAAGCATGTCGGGTCGGTTTTTATATAAAACCGATGTTATGTTTATGCGTGCCGCGAATTTGATGATTTCGTGGGTCTTTTTCTAGCGTCGATTAACCTTAAAAAACCGACCCAATAGCTAAAAGCGGTACCCGAATTTTTTCTAATGACTTGTTGCTTCGGTTTTAGCTTATTCGGTCGGTTTTTCTAATATAAGTGACGCTAACGGAAGCGATGTTAGAGACCGAAAATGTACTAGTGATATGGATGTAAACCCTAGACCTAAGGGTGTTTGTGACCTTTTATCGAGAGATAGTTTTCCTCCCATCCTGGGAGAGGGACTCCTTTGGTAGGGTGTATGTCAGTTTTGTCAGTTTAAGGTAACCTAAAGAGGTCTCATAGGATCTTGAGAAGCTAAGTGAAAAGTACATGGTATGATAATGAACCTGTAGGCCCATAGATATCCATCTCTAGGTGCATGCGGATGTGTTACCATGGAGGTAACTGGTATGGGGCTTGACCAAGGTAGGCAGGTTGCCATGATCCCGATGAAAGGATGAAAGCCAGCCCATGAATGCAGAAAGAGAGATTATGAAGACTTGGGTAAGGTTCTAAGTGAACTTGTACTATGATGGAGAATCCTAAGTCTATCCTAGGGTCAGGTAAGGATAAGACCGATGAAAGTAGGAGTTGCCTAATTCCCCAGTTGCACATGACCATAGGGTCGGGAGGTAACATCTATCATTGTCTGAGGGCCATGGGTTAGGAGATTGATCACCTTCATGAACTCATGGGACCCAAAGAGAAGATGAGTAGGGCACTCCCTTGATGCATGAGGGAAGAGGGATGACCCCAAAAGATCCGGTACCCTATAGACCTAGAGGAGATGACCAAGGATATAAACCTCAGTAGGTTCAAGACTACATTGATATCGAAATGATTGTGATGAAGTGACATATGAGGCACGTTTCAACTGAGATTTAAAGGTGTACTGACAAGATGGGATGTACCATCTCTACTTTTGGAATAGGAAGAACTCTGTATTTGGACTGCAGCCAAATGCTTATTTCCTCTTGTTATGGGAGTGAGAGATAGGATAGTACGCATGCCATACTCCGAGGATAAAAGATGATGTGGTTTGGAACGTTGCCACGAGATATGGGGACAGAGAATATAACATGCCCTGATAAAGTGAATGATACATGGATGGTTTGCAAACACTAAAGAGGAATAAGGTAGTCACCTTATGAGGATGTTTTTATCATGAGCTATGTGGAACTTACAAGTTATACCAGGTTGAGTTTGATCACCATGATGATGAAATCAGAGAGTGTTCTTAATGAAAATAGACAGAGAGTGTAAGGTGAGACAATAAGTGAAATACATGGAAATGTATGTCTTCAATGTTACCTAATACCTAAGGATGTGAAGTGGTAATGGATGCTCTGGTTGAGATACATCTGACTTGTTTGACTAGAAGCTAGAAGATGTTGTTTGGCTAACCCTAAGTTTGAAAAGGAGAGGTGTTTGGATAACACTCAGATGTAACAAGATACGTTGAAAAGTTAAGGGTTGTTTGGTTAGCCATTCTAGTCCTTGATGCAATGAAAGGATGGTGATAGAACCTCAGATGCACTTCTCTGGAAAAGAAGGTGATGAAACCCCGACTAGAGTGGTTTAGGGTTTCAGAGGAATCGATCTTGAAGAATCATGATATACAGGAAATCATGATTGAATATCACCATACACCGTGGTAAATGGCAATAGCACTTTGGATGCTTAAGATGAAGTTGCATGTGGTTTATGGCCATGCAATCCAGGAGGTAAAGGACGAACCCCAGTAACCCAGTGTATCAATATAGAGGACAAAAGAGTCCCTGAGAGGGAATGGGAGTTCATCACTATGGATGTTGTGATAGGTCTCCCCTAGACCAAGGAAGGTCGAGATGCAATATGGGTTATGATAGATCGCCTTACATAAATGACATGAGAAAGAAAGAGTTCTGTCAAGGGACCGATCTGGTTGAACTACCCATGAGAGAGATGGTTCAACTACACCAGGATGCAAGTTCAAAGGTTCTTGAGTTTGACCTAAAGGTTCACTTCCATAAAGTGGTAGTAGGTACACGAAAAACTCGATGTTAGTACAGTTTATCACCCCTAAATAATGGTTAGTATAATCCAGACTAAAGAAGTCTGATGAGAGCATGTGTGCTCGTTTAGGGTGATATGTAGAGATAGTTCTTGTCCTATGAAAGATGTGACAATGACCACCATAGCCTGTATCGGGTTTTATAAGAAGCTCTGTAAGGGAGGTTGTGTCGGTCACCACTTCAGTAAGGTGATGTTGGTGAAAGGACCACATGATGGTTAGAAAAGGGCCACAGTGCGTGTAGACGAAGTCACTTTGATTGTGCAATGGATGAAAGGAGCCTATAGATGACGAGAGTCGTGAGAAGATACAAAGTAGACTGACATGCAGTTCACTATGGAAGAATATGTGACATGAAAATCCGACCCCTCTAAGTTATAACTAAGAGAGCTGAATCCCCGATGCATGGGTTCTTTTGACATGGTTTGGTGGAGAAGGTTAAGTTTGACCTTACCCCTCAGGATAAAGTAATGTGTGATGAGTTCCATTTTAGAGTACTATGTGAGGTACCCGACCATGTGCTGAGCAATGAACCTAGTGAGCCCCAAAGGGAGGCTGACATGGCCTGAGTCACCTGTGCAGTTTATAGACGCCGGGATGAAAGAACTCAGAGAAAATAATATGTGATGATAAAGGTTCTGTGGAAGCACCATGAGTACGATAAAGCCACATAGGGGCCAATGATGGACATGGAAAAATCTTATCCTAAATTGTTTGTTTGCTTGATAGAATTTTGAGGACAAAATTCCTATAAGAGGGGAAGGTTGTTACAACCCCAATATTTGGGTTCTTTTGCTAAGAAATGTAATTTCTCATTTTAAAGCTATTGGAACAAATAATGATATGATTTGTTTGAATAAATGGATTTTGTTACAATAACCTTGATGTTTGTTTTGTGGGCTTTATTGGCTATTGGGCCCAAATAACAAGGAAATTCAATTAGTAAATGGATAATTGAATTTTTAAGAAAAGAAGTATGTAGAAACCTCTAGAAGGCAAATCCAAAGAGGATTTCGTGCCTCTTGGGTTCCTTGGGTTCCAAGGAGTCCAAAGTTGCATAAAAAGTGCAATAAGAAAAGAAAAGATCAATTAAATATTTCTTTATTAAGGAAGAAATTGAAAATAATAATAAAATGTGGAAAACAAGTGAAAAGAGGTATAATGGAGTTATCCTTTATGGAATTTCGTATTCCAAGGATTCCTAATGATAAAAGGAATACCAATGAGGAAAATAAAAGAGAAATAAAGGGAAATCTCAAAAAGGAAATATTTTAATAAGAAATAACCATGATAATGAGAAATAATGTATTTAGATGGATCTAGAAGGATAATGAATATCCAATAAAAAGGATTTCGAAATAATGGAGTTTCTTGGGATCCAAGGAGTCCCAATAAAGAGGAAAGAAAGAGAAAATACTAAAAAGGCAAAATAAGAGGATAATGTGTTGCATTATTAATGAATTATGAGGTATTGTTAAAAAGAAAGTAATTTCGATTAAAGGAAATAGAATTTCGTGCCTAAGGATTGAAAAGCAAGAAATAAAGAGAATAATGGCAAGGATTTTCGAATTCCTATTTATAAAAATAATTGAGGAAATCCAAAGAACAAAGAGAGAGAGAAGGATTGCTTCTCCTTGAAGGAAAATTAATCCTTTTTAGAAAGGGGCTCTTTGAGTCGTGTATAAGACATCATATGGCTTCATTTCTCTTCCCTGTATAAGTGGGTAGAGTCCAGGGTCGAGTTCAGAGGGAGTTTCACGCAGTCATCCATCTCTTCTCCTTCTTCTACTTCATATTCTTCGTCAAAACCCTAACTGGGAGGAACATCGAGAATGTGAAGTCCCAAGGTGACAAGTATGGCTTCGATGATGGCTTGGTGCTCCACGGTGCCGAAGAGCTGTGTTCCCATCGGGGCCATGCCCTGAAAACCCACGCAGCAGCAGCTTCGGCCACAACAATGGCCGTGAGTTGCAGGCCCAACAAGTGCGCTATCAACTGCGCTTGCTTCCCCGAAGAGGTGTCCCATGCACGGTGGAGTTTAGGGGATATGGGGCAGTAGCTAGCAACCACCCTCGCGTCCTGAGGAGGAAAGAACAGACCCACGTTGTGCTGCAGATCGACAGCAGGTGCAGCAGCGACCAAGGGATGATCCTGCTGGTAAACGGTTGTATTGGCCACGACCTAGGGGCGCCATGTGTGCGCCCATGGTGCAGCAAGGAAGGGCGGCCATCTCCGGCCACCCACAGACCGAGAGTAGAGGGGATAACCCCCCCCCCCCCGCAGACCAACCTGGGCGGCGGGCAGCACAGGGTCGCGCAAGGAAGGAGACGACCCGGTCGTTGGACCATCTTGCCCCTCCGCAGGCTGTAGCAGATACGACTTAACCGAGGGCAAGAAGGTCAATTCGAAATGTTTCCAAAGAAAGCAACGTTGCATGAAGATAAAGGCGACGTGGCACCCTCTCATTGGTTGTGGTAAGTGATTTATTGCAAAAATCATATCTAATGATTGGTAACTCCGATTAGGACAAGTAATATATGAATTTTGATCAGAAGAATACAAGGAATCCAATAAAAATAGTTTTATAGCCTGAATCTGATCATAGTTCGAAATGTAGAGTAAATTATCATCTTTAATGAATTAAAGATTAAGAAACCCTAGTTTGAAATGAATAAAGTGTTTAATAGGGTTTAATGGATCATTACAGTTGATAATAACATGTTAATTGTAAAAGGGTACTTTAAGATCGAAAAGGATGATCTTTGCACGTAATTAGTTTAATTTAGAGTTTATGTGCATAAATATGCTTGAAATTTGAAAAGGACATAAAGTTATCATCTTTAATGATTTAATTAAAGGAAAACTCTTAGATTTGATGATAGATGGACTCAATGACAGTATTTGGATAATTCAAGTTTATATTAACCTGTTGTTAATAAAAGTGAAAATAGGATCTAAAAAGATGATATTTTTGTATAATTGGCTAAACTTAGGGTTTCGTGCATGATTATGCATTAATGAGCTTGAAAACCCTAATTTAGGAGAATATGTCTTTTAATTGGTTTAAGTGTCCAAATCCATGAATAAATAGGGATGTGATGATCCTAAGTCAATTTGGGTATAAAACACTATTAAAATGAATAGTTGAGCAATTAGGGTTCATATAAATGGAAAAGAGTATTTTAGGGTTTTTTGACCTAAAATGGATAAAGTTTGAGGAATTGATCTAAGAAACCCTAATGAATATTAATAAAACCTTAATGCGGATTAGAAACCCTAGAAAGAGAATCCAAGTCGATAAAGTAGATTCTTGATAAAGTGTGTAATAAATAGAGTACATATTCTTTTCAGGAATTATGTGATGATTGAATTACTTGCTTGGATCTGTTGATTGGCTTGATTGTATATACATGAAGTATATGTTGAATAATCTGCATGACTCATCAAATCAGGTATGTGGTTACGCTTATGAATAATCGCTCTAGTTTCACGGCGATTCCCAAAGTTTTAATCGGTTGCTTGAAAATAATTGTTGGATGTTTATTTATTTCATGCAACTATAAAGTGACTATGATTATCACTATAAATGTGCGTATATAACTGACTAGATCCGGGTCCACCTCTATTGCTTTGAAAAGGCTAAGAAAAAAAGGGGTAATCCTAGAGCAAGGTCTAGGTTACCAAGAGTTAGAAACTGGGCTACCTACGTGTAGTGCCATGAGACTCATTAGCCTATCATGAGTTAAGGAGTGGGCTACTTACAAGTAGTGCCATGTGACTCAACCCTAGAAATTGGTTCACTTATAGGTGGATTATGAGGGGTTTAATGGGGACAACATAGAGGATAGGGTACTCTTGGATCGCGGAGTTATATCTAAAATGTAATCTTGGTTGTTAAATGATTAATTGAATGATTACATTGTTAACATATTTACATAATTATTGTTTCCCCCACATACCAGCTTCGGCTGACCGACGTTTTGTTTGTCGGCGTTTTAGGTACAAGCCAAAAGGACAAATAGTAAATCGTCATATTATGAAATATATGGAGTTAAATACAAGGAGGATTAGTTAGAGTAGAATCCTTAAGTGGATAGAAGTTTAGAGATCCAAGTTTTCAATAAGGTATGCAAAAATTTATTTTCTTACAGCTTTTCAGTATAGTAGGTTTAAATTTGATAATTATTCTTGGTTAATTGTTGGAACTTTGATCCGAAAGTTATGGGTGCGGCTTCGACCTCTCGGTCTCCCTTAATTGGGGGTTATCGGGAGGTGGGGTCGTAACATAATTCCTCTTGCGATTTGAAAAGTAGTCGAAGTTATCAACTTTAATGCATTAATGATTAAGAAACCCTAATTTGAGATATTAATGTATTGAGAAGGGTTATGTGGATGATTAAAGTTGATATTAACTTGTTTATTATAAAAAGACACATCAAGATCTAAAAGGATGAAATTTACACGTAATTGGATTAATTTAGAATTCCATGTACATGAATGAGCTTTAATGGGCCTTGAAACCCTAATGTTAGTAATTATGACTCTTAATGGTTTTAATTGTTCAAATTCGTGAATAAAGCTGAGATATGATGGTTCTAAGCTATTTTGAGTATAAAAGTTCCTAATTGTGGATAAATACCCTTAATATGGTAATTAGGGTTTTCTAATGGATAAAGGTGGAATTAATAATAAATAGAGATCATATGTGAATTAGACCACAATGAACTATGAGTTGTTAATCCAGAAGGAACCAAAGATGATAATTGGTCCTAATGATCGTGTCATGACTTAAAAGGATAAAAATGGTAGTTTCAATGTAAAAGAGGCATAATAGAATTATTTGACATTTAATTGTGCCTATGATGTTGAAATTAGGATTTGTGGACTAAAGAACATTAGAAGTAATAATTATGGAGGCTAAAACCCTAATTGCAATAGAAACCCTAAAAGTGGACTAGAAATGCTAGGAAGTGAGCTAGGTTTAATAGACATTGATGGCCTGATCAATGATAGGAAAATTGGATGTAAATTTTAGGATCATCTTGTGTGCTTGCTTGTTTACTGTATTTCTTGCTTAGTTGGATTATTTCTACACTCAAGTCAGCCTGACAGGTATGTGGTTAATTATGGTTAATCGTATTAGTTTCCTGAAAGTTTTCCGGATGATTCATCGCATTGAATGCAACCTATCAGTTTGGATGTTCATACTTGCAAATCATAAAGTCACTATGATTATCACAATAATAATATAAGTGTGTATTCTCGCACCTACATGCCACCCTGATAGATGATGCCAAAAGGTCAAGCCCAGGAGGGAAGACCCATGGGCACCATGAGTGGTGACCCCAAACACTAAGTTCGGGATTGAGAAGCTGGTCTTTATTGCATGAGTCACAGGCACCATGAAAGGTGACCGCAGGCACCAAGCTCGGGATTGAGAAGGTGGCCTTAAGTCATTGGCAAAAGAGAAACCCTAAGGAGGGTATGCCAGGGTTAGGGAAAAAGCGGTGGAGAATGTCGCACTGAAAGTGTAAATTGGCTTGTTAATTAACTTGATTGTGATATTTATATTTTTAGCCATATGTGTAAAATTTTGGTTGTCCCCACATACCGGCATATTCCTATATGCTGACCGACGTTTTGTTTGTTAGCGTTTTAGGTACAAAGTTGAAAACGACAAACAGTAAAGTGACACATTGTGAAATTAATAAATAAAGTGCAAGGAGGATTAGTTAGAATAGTGTCCAGATGTGGATAGAAGTTAGATATCCAAGTTTTTAAAAAAGGTATGTAAAGTTTTATTTTATACCAGATTTTAGTATAGTTTGGTAGAATTTTATAATTAAAACTGATTATGTGTCGAACCTTTGATCCTGTTAATTGGGATAACGACTCTCACCTTTGGGTCTCCCTTAATTGGGGGTTACCGAGAGGTGCGTCGTTACAACCCCAATTTTTGGGTTCTTTTGGTGAGAAATGTAATTTCTCCTATTAAAGATATTTGAAAAAATAATGATATGATTTATTTTGAATAAAAGGATTTCATTTACAATAGCCTTGTTGGTTGTTTTGTGGGCTTTATTGGCTATTGGGCCCAATAACAAGGAAAAGACAAAGGAAACTCCATTATTAAATGAGTAAATAAGAAGTGGAGAAAAGAAAGATGTAGAAACCTCTAGAAGGCAAGGAAATTTTATCCAAAGGTGGATTTCGTGCCTCTTGGGTTCCTTGGGTCCCAAGGAGTCCAAAGTTGCAAAGATAATGCAACAAGAAAAGAAAAGATCAATTAAATATTTTTTTATTAAGAAGGAAATTGGAAACAATGATAAAATGTGGGAAATAAGTGGAAAGAGGTATGATTGAGTCATCTTTGGTGGATTTTTGTATCCATAAGGTTTCTAATGTTAGAAGGAATTCCAATAAGGAAAATAAAAAGAGAGATAAAGAGAAATCCTCGAAAAGAGATATTTTAATAAAGAAATAAGTAAAATAATGAGAAATAATGAATATATATGCATCTAGAAGGATAATGAGTATCCACTAAAAAGGATTTCGAAATATTAGAGTTTCTTGGGGTCCAAAGAGCCCCAATAGAGAAAAAGAAAGAGAAAATACAAATAATACAAAATAAGAGGATAATGTGATGCATAATTAATGAATTTTGTGGTATTGTTAAAAAAGAGATATTTTCTACTATAAGAAAATATAATTTCATGCCAATGGATTAAAAGTCAAGCATAAAGAGAATAAGAGAGATGATTTTTGAATTCTTAAATATCCAATAAATATGGTTTATTAAGAAGATAATTAGGAGAGAGAAGATTGCTTCTCAATGAAGGAATAGGTTTCCTTTTGGGAGATGAACTTGTTTCCTCGTGGATGAACATCTTAGGGCGTTGATACCCTCCCCTATATAAGGGGTAGAATCTTTGGCTCAAGTTTAAGAGAATCCCACACAACCCTCTCTCTTCTCCTTGTTCTTTTCATGAAAACCCTAGCCATGAGAGGGCAGAGACACCCTGGACCAAACGAGGGACATGGACTGGCATTGTTGGAAGCTCGATGCTCCCACACCGCCAGAAGGAAGCTTGGCGGTCATCTCTTTGATCTAGCCCAGACGCAACATCCACATGATAGTTGCAAGCCGGCCGCAAGTTGCAGACCCGGCCCGCATGAACCCGCCTCTCTGGTCGTGAGTTGAGGGCATCTACAGGGACGCGGAGACATGTCAGAGGTGAGGAAGATGTCTCTGGTGGCCGTCGGGGCCTGGGGAGGAGAAGCAGGGCCGCACCAATCCCAGCTACAGCAGAAGCGGAGGGTTCTGCAAGGTAGGAGACGACCAAACCGGCATTGGACAGTTTTGCCCCGCCGGGCATTGTAGGACCAAGAAGTTGTGTGGGGGTATAATTGGCTTTTTCGTTATGTTTCTAAACCAGCCGGGTTACGTAGAGGCATGAAGCATATAATGGCTGACGTGGCGCTCGGTGATTGGTCCAAGTAAGTATATATTGCAAAATTTGTATCTTTTAATTGGTAGCTCGGATGGATGCGTATAAAATATGATTTTTTTCTCAGAAAAATGTGAGGAATCTATTAAAAATTGATTTAGAAGCTAATTCCTCTTACAATTCGAAAAGTGGTTGAAGTTATCAACTTTAATGCATTAATAATTAAGAAACCCTAAACTATGATGATTAATGTATTGAGAAGGTTATATGGATGCTTAAAGTTGATATTAACCTACTAATTATAAAAAGATACATCAAGATCTAAAAGGATGAACTTTACATGTAATTGGATTAATTTAGAGTTCCATGTACATGAATGAGCTTTAATGGGCCTTGAAACCCTAATTATGATTCTTAATGGCTATAATTGATCAAATTCATGTATAAAGCTAAGATATGATGGTTCTAAGCTATTTCGAGTATAAAAGTTCCTAATTATGGGTAAATACCCTTAATTTGGTAATTAGGGTTTTCTAATGAATAAAGGTGGAATTAGTGATAAATAGAGTTCATGAAAGATAAGTTGTTATTTTGAAAGGAACCAAAGATGATAATTGGGCCTAATGATCGGGTCATGACTTAAAAGGATAAAAATGGTAGTTTTAATGTAAAAGAGGCATAATAGACTTAATGGACTTTTAATTGCGCCTTTAATCTGAAATTAGGGTTATATGTTGTTAAAAGGTAACCTTAATATCTTTCATGAGGAGTAGATGAGATAATTAGGGTTTGTGAGTAATTCTATAAAGTTAGGGTTTAAAATAGTAAAAATGAAGTGAAACCCTAATTGTAATGGAAACCCTAAAAAGGGCTAGTAACCCTAGGAAGCAACTAGGCTTACTAAACCTTGAAGGCCTGATCAATGATAGGAAAATTGGATGCATATTTCAGGATCATCTTGTGTACTTGCTTGTTTACTGGATTTCTTGCTTAGTTGGATTATTTCTGCACTCAAGTCAGCCTGACAGGTATGTGGTTAATTATGGTTAATCGCATTAGTTTCCCGAAGGTTTTTCAGATGGTTAATCGCATTGAATGCAACCTATCAGTTTGGATGTTCATACTTACAAATTATAAAGTCACTATGATTATCACAATTATAATAGACGTGTGTATTCTCGCACCTACATGCCACCCTGATGGATGATGCCAAAAGGTCAATCCCAGGAGGGAAGACCCATGGGCACCATGAGTGGTTGCCCCAGACACCAAGCTCGGGATTGAGAAGGTGGTCTTTATTGCATGACTAATGGGCACCATGAGAGGTGACCCCAGGCACCAAGCTTGGGATTGAGAAGGTGGCCTTAAGTCAATGGCAAAAGAGAAACCCTAAGGAGGGTATTCCAGGGTTAGGGCAAAAGCGGTGGAGAATGTCACATTGAAAGCGTAAATTGGCTTGTTAATTAACTTAATTGTGATATTTAGATTGTTAGCCATATTTGTGAAATTTTGGTTGTCTCCACATACCAGCATATTCCTATACGCTGACCGACGTTTTGTTTGTTGGCATTTTAGGTACAACCCTGAAAAGCACAAATAGTAAAGTGACATATTGTGAAAATAAGAAATAAAGTACAAGGAGGATTAGATAGAATAGATTCAAGTTGTGGATAGAAGTAGATTCCCAAAGTTTTTAAAAGGTATGCAATGTTTGATTTTATTCCATTTTTCAGTATAGTTGGTAGAATTTTATAATTATTACTGATTATTTGTCGAACTTTTGATCCTGTTAATTGGGATAACGACTCTGACCTTCGGGTCTCTCTTAATTGGGAGTTACCGAGAGTCGGGGTCGTTACAAGTACAATGCACATTAGATCAAGAATCAGCTATAAAATGCAACCACAAGTACTGTACCCACTTGTTAATTTCAACTCATTTACTCAAGCATAAGTACAGTACCTAATAAATTATAAAATCAAGCATAATTGTATAACTAGTGTAGAAGTAATATATCTCAATATATACAATATTCTATTTTGGGGTACAATACATATGTCATGAGGTACGGTACGTCAGTAAGTAAACTTACGTATAGTAACTCCAAAATAGAAGTAGTACATCTCAATATCTAAAAGTATCCCAAAATGTGAATAATATACGTAACAATATACGTAATGTATCCTAAAATACAGAAATACTAGTATTTTGTTGTATGATACCCTTATTGTGAAGTTTTGTACTTTTGATACTTCTCTCATTTATTTTTTATACTTCTATCATATTAAATTTTTCTCCAAAGTATGTCAATATTGGTCGTGTTAGAAAGTATTTTTTTTATGAATCTACTACTTTTTATTTCGCTCAAAAATACATTGTAGATCAAAAGTTATGCATAAAATACGTTTCTCTCTCTTTATTTCTGCTTTTTCTGCTTTCTCTACCACATCAGCAATCAACACTTCCCAAGAATCGAGTGGGAGCCCGAGGGTGAGGACGGATGCCTGTAGTGCTGTTCTTTCTTTACCTGTGAAAAATTCTACACATAACCGGCCATCCACCCGGGCCCCTACCCGGACCTCGGGACTGTCCACCCGCTGCGCCCCACTACCTGTTGCGCTAGCTGTCAGTAGCAATTAAAGCAATAAAGGATGAGGGAAGTAGAAGAAAGAGAAAATATTTTTGTCCATAACTTTCAATCCGGAGCGTATTTTTCAATGAAATAAATTGCATTAGAATCCTTGTAGAAAATACTTTCCAATGACACTAGTGTTGACATATTTTGAAATAATAATAATACGCGAGAAATATAGTACCATATATTAGGATATCATACACATGTTCTGGGTACACACGTGCAGTACTCGTGAGTATTGTACTTTTGAATGAAGGAGGATCTGCAGTACTCGTGAGTATTGTATTTATGGATCCATAAGTATTTTATCCACTTGTTAATACTCAAGTATAAGTACAATACCTACCAAATTACAAAACCAAGCATAATCGTATAACTGATGTAGAAGTATAAGTACAGTACATACGGAATCGCATAGCAACATTAGTCATCTGAACAGTTTCTTTTACAAAATACAGACATAAGTTGAGTACCCACTTGTTAATGTCCTCAAAAGTACAATGCCCATCAGATCAAGAATCACCTATAAAATGTAACCATAAGTATTGTACCCACTTGTTAATTTTAACTCAGTTACTGACGCATAAGTACAATACCTAACAAATTATAAATCAAGCATAATTGTATAACTGGTCTAGAAGTATAAGTACAGTACCTACGAATTGCCATAGCAACATTTGTCATCTGGATAATTTTTTTTTTACAAAATGCAGACTTAAGTTGAATACCCACTTGTTAATGATCTCAAAAGTACAATGCACATCAAATCAAGAATCACCTATAAAATGCAACCACAAGTATTGTACTCACTTGTTAATTTCAACTCATTTACTCAAGCATAAGTACAGTACCTAATAAATTACAAAATCAAGCATAATTGTATAACTAGTCTAGAAGTAATATATCTCAATATATACAATATTCTATTTTGGGGGTACAGTACATATGTCATGAGGTACGGTACGTCAGCAAGTAAAATTCTGTACAGTAACTCCAAAATGGAAGTAGTACATCTCAATATCTAAAAGTATCCCAAAATGTGAATAATATACGTAACAATATACGTAATGTATCGTAAAATACAGAAATACTAGTATTTTGTTGTACGATTCTCTTATTTTGAAGTTTTGTACTTTTGATACTTCTCTCATCTATTTTTTATACTTCTCTCATATTAAATTTTTCTCCAAAGTATGTCAATATTGGTCTTGTTAGAAAGTATTTTTTATGATGAATCTACTGCTTTTTATTTTATTCAAAAATACATTGTAGATCAAAAGCTATGCATAAAATATGTTTCTCTCTCTTCGTTTTGACTTTTTTTGCTTTCTCTGCCACATCAGCAACCATCAATCAGCAATTCCCAAGATTCGGGTGGGAGCCCGGGGGTGAGGACGGGTGTATGTAGCGCTGCACTTTTGTTTGAGTTGAAACCCTCTACAAAGTTACCGTGTCCAGGTGAATTATTGTTCTCAGCTGGATGAGAATGGGTTACATCAAACTGGTCTATACAAAAGTGCAACCCTTGTGAGGGTGTCGCGGGGAAATCTTTCTACACTGCAGTAATAAATAAATCCAATCAATTTTTGGGTTGAAAATACTTGACAGAGTAGGATTGAAATGATTCCGTCTGTTGATATCGGAGTAATTTATAATTTCGATCGATTCCGTCTGTTGATATCGGAGTAATTTATAATTTCGATCTGTTTCATTGGGAATTATGTTAGTATCTTACGTTCTTTATTGAAATGATTTTGTTGGGTTCAAAATTTTAATTTTCTTAATTCATGAATGGTCGCTAGAAATATAGTCGATTTTCTTATTTCAAGAAGGGCGTTAGAAAAGTTGTTAATAAATTAGGAGACATTGCGCAAAATGTCCTACATTGAACTTCACCTGACGAGAAAAGCACAAACGTGCCTTCAGTGTTGCACCCCTTAGTAGTATTTAAGAACCACAGTTAACATAGGATGCCATGCCATGCCATGTCAGTATGCCATCAAGCCACATCCGTGGCCCGTGGACAACCCATTTCACATGATTTTGTCGGCGTCACATGGATTATCGATAGAGTAGAGACCAAAATCGAACGAGCGGCTCACATGAGATGAAGATCATGAGACGGGGAGGAATCGGATACCGGTCCATAACTCCCACACCTTTCCCCTGCAACATGCACCCGGCCCGACCACCCTCTCTGCCAGATTCCCTTTGCCACTTTCGCTTTTTGGCGCCTGCCAACGACAGCGGCAGAGACAGAGCAATGGTGCCTAACCCTACCAGTCAAACCAGCAGGACCTTCTCATACCCCTCCCTAACTACTGGGAATTTAACCCCATTTTACGGCGTAGTGCGGGAAACGACCGTTTCGATCACTGCGGAATGCCATAGTGCTATACAGACCTGGAACCAGAAACGGAATGGATCTGTTGTGAGTCACAAATTCAAAAAGCAAACAAATAAAATAACATAATATATTTGTCATGTCGCTTGTTTTATGTACAAAGAGACAAAATTGGTCTCACTTCTTATCTAGAACTTGTGTCCATCTACCATTTTCTTTTTATAAACCCAAACACATATATTACTAAAAACTGAACTAGCAAACACATTCTGATTTAAGCACGGCAAAATGTTAAGATGAGGTAGCACAAGTGGCTCAAAAACGGCACAACGAAATGGTGGGCTCCCCATTATACAACCCACACAACCAGATAAAAGGGATGCAAAATGGTGAACCAAGTTTACATCAACTTAGCTTTAGATAATTAGAAGTGGGCTTTTCTTAGGCTGTGTTTGGTGCGTGGTGAATCATGAAGAAGAGAATAGCGGAGAAATAATAATATTATTTGGTTAACATGTTGATGGAAAATATTTTCATGGGGGAATTTGGCTAGTCTTTGTCCCTATGAAAAGTATGGTGAAACATGGATTTTTTTCTTTCAAGTTATAGTTAATTATGAGAATACATACATAAAAAAATTCCCCAATATTTTCCATTACTAAACAAACATGTTTCCTTTAAGATTTTTTTTCCTTAATAAATTTTACTTTTTAAATACTATTTTTCTATTTTATTTCTCTTCAAGATAATTTTTCCCATAAACATTTTAAAGCTAACCTTTTGCAATAAAAATATTTCCTTCCATTAAAATTTTCCTTCTAAAATATGTATTTTACTTCAAATATTTTTGTGTTATGAATTCATTTCCCTCCATAGATGTCACACCCTCCAAATAAAAAAATTCCTTTAAATAGATATAACGTTGTCATTGTATTTCTTTAAGAATAAAAATAACCTGTCAATAGATTGAATTCTACATATATTTTTTATTTTAATCCAAAATTAGTTCCTTCCATGTGAATATTTGACATTTTTTTCTTTCAAGAAAAAGTTTCCCCCAAAATTGATTCATATCCAAATGATTAGCCAGATGACTTTATGTAAATATTTATAATGGACAGAACCTATATCATCATCTTTTTATCTTTTCATAATATTTTGGAGTTATAAAGTTGTGGTTGTTTCTGGTCAATACCCATCCGTATTTTTCCCTCCAACAAAATACTTCCCACTAACTTAGTTATATCCAAGGTAGTGACATGTTTTGATAAAAGGACTTACAATGAATGAAATGTATACCATTTTCTTTTTCTCTGTAAAGAATATTGTAGGGATATTGATGGATTTACCTCTCTCAGATCATTATCCACCAATCCATTTTCCCTCCAAGAAAAAGTTATTGTTGTTTATGTAATTTTTTTTTCTCTCATGAGTTTGTCTGCCATTCAAATAAGCATGATTTATACTTGTATGAAATATTTTAGTTAAAAAATCCCTCTCCTCATTTCCATATCCATATAATAAATATTTGTTAAGTATTTCTCCTTCCATATCCATTTCGACATGCATATATTCCAAAAAATTGTTTTTAAGAATTCCCCTTCCCCTTCCCAATCTTCTTCTCCTTCCCCATCCCCTTCCCTTTCTCCATCTATTTTCTCACCACGTACCAAACATAACCTTAGTGCAACTCTCTAATATGAAGAGCCAAACAAGCACATGCAAAATATAGGACTGTTATAAAATAATTAAACAACAACTAGGGGGCTTCAACCAATAATAACCTAAGATGCCATCTTGTTATGCGGGGAGAGACTAGATCGAATCCAACCTCAAAGTTGATCAGGCCCATATGAGTTGATGCTTCATCATGAAGAGGAATGGAGAAGTAACCATCACTTTAAGAACATAAGAAGCATGCCCTAAAACAAAAATATTGACAAACAAGAAATTATTGAAAAGGGTTTTGTTATTATCATACTTTTGTTGTCAAACATGCGTTAGTTCCTATGTAGCCAAATTTGTCAAATGACACAAACTGCTAAAGAGTTAGAATTATTATAAGAATCATTTGTAAGGAAAGCCTATTTATTGAACATGATATTGAGAGTTCTATCAAGCCTTACAATATTGAATTTTTCTCAATAAAGAATGTTACCATATATTTTTAGAGAAGCATCAAGCAAAGAAAATGTATTTTGGCTCCTCCAAAGACAACCTATGAAAATAGATAAATAGAAGGCCCAATAAGACCTCTTCTGTCTCATTCACATGTCATGGTTAATTTGTTATGTCATATCAATTAGAGGAAAATATGAAATTCAGGAGGACATTTAATTCTCCAAAAATATATAATATAAAGAGTGATGTGGCCAGTGTGGATAAAAAAAGTTGTAGTCATCCTTAACCTTGTATGGTCTCCCCAACACCAATATGTGTGAGATTGATTGTGGGGCCTATCCAGGATGAAGACTGTGTAGGACTTATGAATATCCAAACATAGTGAGAGTATGGTGTTTAACGACTTGTTTCTTTATGAGCATAAATTTTAGTAAGCACAATCAAGATTGACAAGCTTGATGCACATTCAAATACCCATATTCTATAGGGGCAGAGCTGAACACCCTAATTTAAATCAAGGATTTGACCAAAAAATTTGTACCATTATAACTGAAGGTCGAAGTGGTTAATGTGTCCTCAAAAGGTACTGACCTTTTCTTATATAATGATAGAAAATTAGAGCATTATTTGTGTTCCAATCTGGTTCAAAGGGATAGTTTTATTTTGATACTTCTTATTAGATAATCAAGGCAAGTATATTTATCGATTTCAATAATTTAGTCTATACATTAATTGAACATGTAACCGATTGGGTTCAAATTGATGATGCCCTATCCCACAACTTCTTTGGTCTAAATACAATTGACCAATTTAGGTTGTATCTTTTTCTCCCTTTGTGCTGCCGCATAGGACAATTTTTATCTCTAAAAGTTCAAAGTTTTTTCTACATTTTTGGTAGAGAGGATACAACTAATAAAGTATGAGGATATTTCAAATAGAGAAACATTAATGAGTGTGTGGCAGCCAACTTTTGAGCTATTTTACGTTCCAAAAGTCGAAACAGTTCATCATCTTATCTAAAATAGATCGTCAAACCTGATAAGGTAATTTGTGCAGAGATAGGGACGGTCCTAGGCATCTCAATAGAAATTGCTCAAATTTTCATTTAAACACCGTTACAATACTTCACCATATCAACATAAAAAATATGAATGCCATGCAGAGTGGATATTTAGAAATTTATCTTAAGGCTAGAAAGATGTTGAAGTATGCCACAAATTCCTTGAGTGATTATGATTTTATGCTGATATGGTTTGACAAAGGTGATATTTTCATCAAAAAACTGAATAATGTGCCTATCACTAAGATTCTCCATGTATGTCAATAATCCATTCTGAATACCTAGTCAAAAATAGAGGGTATAATGGATATGGCAATCACAAACGAGTAGGGTGATAAGGGGTCATCTTGTCCGAGTCTACTGGTGATTTCAAAGTAACCAAAGAGTGAGTCATTAATCAAAAATCATGAGTTATTAGTGCTAAAATATCTTGTAAACCAACCATTCTATATGTTAAAAAATTTCTATAATTTCATGCATAGGATAAAAAGATCCAATTTATATTGTAAAAGACGTGTTGGAAATCATGTATGAGGGTCAAATAGGGTTGTATTTCTGTTGACAAGGGTGTTGACCCCATTTTCTATAATACAAGAATCTTGTATATATCGGCCTTTTAGGAAGTTAGTCTGTTCAACACTCATAATTTTTTCCATGTTTAGTCTCATATGAGTGCTTAAACTTTATCAATGATTTTTAATGAGTTTTTGATAAGACTAATAGGTTTGAACTGATCCATAAGTGTAGGTGTAATCTACTTTTTGAATAAAAAATTGAATGGGTTGTACACATGTCTTGTGAAGAAAGAGTACAAGCATGAATATGGTCAAAAAAATTGTATATAAGGTCTTTGATAATGTCCCAATTTTGTTTGTCGAAGATATCTCAAGGTCATCTCGGCTATGAGATTTGTCAATCCCTAGGCTAATTACAACATTTTTTTATCTCTTGTTGTGAGAAAGGCATAATGAGAGTACTTAGATATTCTATGGTATTCTTGCATAGTTATTCTAGTCAAATAGGATATTTTTATAAAACTATCTTTTGTGATTGAAAACTTTTTGAAGTGGTAGGTGATATTTTGAATGATCTCAGGTCAATTATGAGCGATTGTATTAACAAAGTGAGTGTGTACCCCCCCCCCAACTTTTTGAGTATCCCCAAATTAAGTTGGACCAAAAAGTTGAGATCCAATACCAAAATTTCCAAGTTCCATAATTAACAAATAACAAATAATAATCAATTATTTCTATTAATTGAATAAAGATCAGTTACAATAAGTATAATGAGGCTCCTTTGATGAATTCCATGATTCTTTAGGGAAACTTACATATACATGAAAATAAGTACTCAAATTATCTAAATAATCCTCCTTATGACATAACTATATGATCTTCAGTGTATTCTTCTGAACGTTTTTCTATATTTTTATATCTTTATGCATGGAAATTACTTAAAATGCCAACAAACAAAATGGATCTGTATATTACTAAAATGTGAACGTGGGTGCATACAAAGTGTGCATGTATAATAGCAACATATATTGCTCAATAATCAAATATATGACCTAATTTTAGATTAAGTAACCAATGTTTGGCATACCACCTTGGGTGTAATCACCTTTCACTATCCATCATTGGACTTAGGTGAACTATCCCTTAGTAGATCTAACCCTGGTTTCATAATATCATAGTTTCTTCATATGATACATATATTAGCATTATAGTTGAAATGAAATTAACTAAACATACAAGCAAATTATTTTATTAATCCTTGAGAAATCATGAGCAATCTACAACATTTTATATATGTAGATACTCATATATAACCATGTACCTTCATCATGCAAAATACTTTAAGTACTTTAAGAATGAAAACCAAACAATCATATCACATACAAGTAAATCAACATTCAATCTGCATGTATGTATAACATTAAGATGTCACCATATATCCATATGATACTAAATATGGTTGGATCTACGATTTAGGTCTAGGTTTGATATTATGGTTAGGTCTAGAAACCTAATTTATATATATATGATTCTATTGACATAGAAAACCTAATATACATTATCATATTCATCATTATCTTGGGATCTCATTAGTAGTTCACCATTATCCGTTTATAATAGAATATGAACATATTTAATGCATTCCATATTCTATTCGTTAAAACTAGGGTTTATATGCATAATCAATTTATTTTCATGTATTACATATACATTTTGAACTAATATCTAAACTAGGTATTAAAACCATTTTATTTGTAATCTACATATTTTTGACCATTTTGATATATACTTTTAATATACTCTAAGTTAGCAATTGTTTTCTATAATTATTTTAAATATCTGACCAATGAGGGATCAACATGTCAATATCTATTGCTTTATCTAAAGCTTCTGTGATGATGAACCCCAACTAATGGGCCCTCATCACATCAACAACTCGCTCCATGCGGGATAGCTTTATCTGGTGGCTAAATTACTTTATTTCCCATACACAGTGACATTTTGTCACAAAGATTTGAGGGTAATATAGTAGACCCCTTCAATATATTTTTCCTCCTTCCGCTATGCGAGATGTTACTCAGTGAACCATAGCAAGGTTAAACATATGGTTGACTCTCACTGCAAAGACATGGTGATTTCATCCAAAGTCGCAGTCGAGTTTGATGGCCTCTTATAAAATCGTTGAGCCTTTCGGGGTGGTCTGAGGTGACAAGTATTACCTACTCTATATATGAACACCTAATGAGAAATGAGTGATCAAGGGAAAGGGATGGTCAATGCTTGTGGGGTTTCTGAAGGTTGGAGAAGATTCTTGGAGGTCTAGTGATGAACTTGTAGTCTTTACAAGGTCCAACCATGGTCCGTGTCAGCTTCCCAACAAGGATCTTTAGACTCCAATAGTCTTCCTAGCATCCTCCTTGGGGTTGGAGCATCTACATGGACCCTTGGCAGAGGTCTATACCAAGTGAATTGGCCATAGGTGCCCTATGTTGTCGGGTCAAGGTCTATGTCACTGGTGAAGGGGATGGAGTCTGATGAGGAACCCCAAATCATCTAGAGGGAAATTGAATAAGGAGATATGCTCTTCGGGTCATGAAATAACTTTCCAATGTCTTATATAGGTCTATGAGTTAGGGAAGAGTCTTTAACTAATCCATCCTAGCTTCTACATGTTTTTGAGATTTGGGCATTATCGTTGTCCTTCACGATAACTGAAATACTAGGGTTCATTAAACTCTACGTGGTCTCCTGGAGCCTTGACTGTATCGTGAGGGATGGTTGGGATTAGAAAAGGCGAACAACTTGGGCTTTAGTGTATAATGTCTTTCAACCTACCTTTATAGGGTAGAAGATGATGCAAAGCCACGTTGGATTATAATCCCACAATGCTAAGAGATCCCTACATTCACATCACATTCCTAGGTCCCAATTTATCTGGATCTTAGGTTGACATTGATTATTTGATATTTATCGATACCCATTGTTTAAGTTTAAGTGAATTGTCAAAATTATCTAAAAATCTTACAGGCCTTTAGAACTACCCAACTGGTACCAAACTTTAGGATCATCTCTATAATCACCTTATCTTGGGTTCAGTAAATTTTGGGTGAAAAATAAGTATGACAGTTACCTTTTTCTTTCTATTCAAGTAACTACTTAGTTCAATCACCTAGGTCATAGATAATCACATAATTAACTCAGAATTTGGTCTTTTACCTTCATTTTATCATTGTTTAGTGATGTGCCAAGTATTAGATCAAATTAGGTTTATTTGATACCTAAATAATTGGAATCCAAGTAAATACTAGATAATTTATACACTTATTATGTAGAGCACTTGTCTCTATAGAATCTTGCTATTGATCTCATAATGATTTGTCAATCAAATCATAATATTATTGGTACCCAAATTTCCCATTCTCTCTATCCTAGATCCCATGGACCTATTTGTCACTCTAATAGCCCAATTGGGTCTAAATTGGAACTCAAGGCCCAAGGACCATACCTAAGCCTTTCAATGGGTCCAAAAGCTTTATTATTTGTTTAATTACAAAAATAACACATGAGATAATCATGATACCTCACTTGAAGCCTCATGTTTATATATTCACTTAACATTACATTTTTCAATTAAACTGAAGACTTACTGTAAGTCTAGTGCTTAGATTCACCATTCAAATTCAATCAAAGTCATACTATTCATCATTCTAATATACTCTAATTGTCTTTAAGTGAATCTCAATGAATTATTAATGAATTCATAATCATAGAATCTAAATTTACAATTTTGAGGATCTTACATTCACCCCATCTTAAAAAGGAATTTTGTCCCCAAAATTCAAACCTAAACTGGTAAAGGTGAATGCGAACTCATATTACCCTAGCTCCAACATCAGGGATAATAGCCTACCTTGGTTAGGTTTGAGCTAGGTTATCTTCAACAAATTTTTATTGGTATAATATTTTTATTCATATTCTTGAGGTTGAAACCCACATTCAGTCTAAGGGTATTCCCAAATCCTCATTCATTGCATGATATTATCACTTATTGATTACATTTTCACTTTGTGATTTCATTTCTACTCAGTGATTACACTTTCACCTTGGACTCAAACCTATTAATCATTATTCCACAATATCCATGAGTTGATGATGTAATACCAACCCTAACTTATGTCATAAATTTCAACATAGGGTATTCATCCTCATATATCATTTATGTATCACATGTGTCTACCTGATTTCTCACATCCATATCAAGATGTAATCCATATTTGGCTATAGTCCAAATATAAGGATCATATTATGTCATGTGTTGAGTTGGTGCATCCGCACATTATCTTGTTATTTCACATTTTAGGTTGAGTCACTCCTAAACAAGGACTTCAAACCATGGATACATTTTAACTTTGTGGAAAAACAATATGATTAGGAAACTCGTTGTGTGTAGTTTTTTTATTGATAGAATGGAAGGCCCCCTCTCCTATATATAGGATAACGAGGAAGCATACAGACTCAAGAGAAATCCTAATGGGACAATAGACAAATAGACCCATATTAAAAATAGACTAAACAATTTAACTAAACAGGCTCTCTAACACTCTCCCTCAAGTTGGAGCTTGCAAAGAATAAGACTGACTAAAGCAAAATAGTAAAGATAAACCAATCCAATAAAAGAATGTTTCTCCCCCTAAATAATATAATAAATCACTCAAATACTCCCCATCAAGTAGATAATCTCAAAGTAGGTAGCTAGGAAGGTAGAAGGAGCTTCTTGATCACTATGAACTAGCATATGGAGAAGAAGTAAACATCAACAAATCGCTATCATGGTCTCCATCTCAGATGATATAGTCATTAAGTAGACCAAAGAGTGATGGAACACAAGAAGTACTAGTCAACATGCATATAAAACATGGATAAGAAAAGAGTCAACATGCGCAAGGCACAAACAATTCAGAGAATTGTTGGAACACTATAAAAGAAAGTAGATGACATAGCCAGATAAAAGATTAGTGCCTAAAGTTAAAGCCAGATAAAGGTGTAAGGACCTTGACCTTCGTTTAGGGCTTACCTATTTGTTTTGCCTAAACCTTGTGCTTGGTTGCTTGCTAATCACCTTTAGTGGTGATTAGAGTTTGCTTGTGCTTTGTTGAGAGTTGGAGGTGCTACTTGCAAAATGACCTGAGTTAGGGTTGAAGAGAAAGTTTATCACCTTGAGAGATGTCTTTCTCTCTCTTTGCTTCCTTTAGAGTTGAGAGGAAGGTTTGGGCTCGTGCCTTGAATTGTCTTGGGATTTGTTGAAGCTCTGTTGGGCTTGGTTGAGCCTTGTTGGGCCTTGCCTTGCTTGAAGGATCCCTGTATCGGGCAAGGGTGCTTTGTGTCGGCCATGGGGTATCGCCCATGGGGGTGTGTCGGCCATGGAGGAGTGGTGTGTTGGCCTTTGATCTTTGTTGACCTCCTTGCCTTGGTTGTATCACCCTAGCTTGGACATGTGGCCGAACCTTGGTTGAGTAGTGGCATGGCATGTGCATGTGTTTTGCAAGGTGGTAAAACATGTGGACAAGTGTCCCTTGGTAAGGTGACACCTTGCCTTGGTTTAACCTTAACCCTCATCTATATATGCCTTGCCTTTCTCTTCCTAGGAACCCTTTAGCTCTTTTGTTGCTCATCCATCCTTGTGGTCATGACACACCTTCCTTGGAGAGCTTGGTGGCCAATCCTTTCCCCTTGGTGGTGATCCCTTCTTCTTCCTTTATCTTGGTGGTCGAACCCTAGGTGGGTTTTGTTCTTTGTGGCTGAAGTGTTATGCTTGGAGCTTTGGAGCTTGAGGAGTTTGCTTAAGGCGGGTTACATAACTTCTAACCCTAGCTATTCTACCTTCTTTAAGTTGCATGTTCATATATGTTGATGATCAACCATTGCATGTTATATTTCTTGCTCTAGTACATGTTGTTGATCTTATAGATATAATGAGCATGGTGTTGTTGATGTTTATATTCCTTTACACCTAGTTGGCCGAACCATGGTTTGGGGTTTCCTTGTTGAGCAACACTCCTTTCTCTCCTTGGTCTAGAGAAGTGATTTCAAGCTCTAGTAATATGGGAAATACCCCTCTCTCATTTTAGTTGAGGGGTGAGCTTATATTCTAGTGGCTTGGGTGACACCCTCCTCTCACCATGGATTAGAGAAGTGAGCTTTTGGATATGAGATGACCTATGTTGAGGTTGGTCCTTGTGGTTTCCCGATCGGTGATCACGGTTGTGCAAAACCCCTCTCTCTTGGTTGTTGAGAGGTGAGTCAATCTTCTTGATCAATTAGGGTTTGGTGTCCTTGTGCTTGAGTTTGAAGATAGCCTTGTTGGGTTGTGTCTTTGCACGATATGACCTTGGGGTAGTGCTGCCCGATAGCCTTGTCTTGGGTTGTACCCTTAGGTGACACACCTATTGGAGATGGTTAGTTTGATTCCCAATATGGTTCTCTTGGCTTGAGATAGAGTTTGGGCGATACACCTTATATCCTGTGCTATGGACAATACATCTTGAAGTAAGGTTTCCTGATACCCCTACCTTGTGGTGATCTTTGGCCGATCCAATATGCGGTTGAGATGGTTGGCTTGGTGCCCGTTATGCTTTGACTGATATGGAGCCTTGTAGGTCATCCTTGTGTTGGGCGATATGGTCTAGTTGTGGTGATGCCCGATATAGGTTGGGTGGGGCACCTTAGTAAGTACCTTAGTGGTGTTGGACGATATGTTGATTAAGTAGCCAGCATGTCTGTAAGGACCCTGACCTTCGTTTAGGGTTTACCCTATTTGCTTTGCTTAACCTTGATGCTTAGTTGCCTGCTAATCACCTACAGTGATGATTAGGGTTTGGTTGTGCTTTGTTGAGAGTTGGAGGTGCTACTTGCAAATAACCCAAGTCTAGGGTTTGTGGGCAAGTTGGCCATCTTGTGAGGTGTTCCTCTCTCTCCTTGCTTCCTCTAGTGTAGAGAGGAAGGCTTGGGCTCGTTCCATGGAGTTCTTTTGGGCTTGGTTGAGCTTGTTGGGCCTTGGGGTGCCTTGCTTTAGTTGAGTTGAGCCTCATATTGGCCAAGAGGAGAGTGTGTCACCCATGGGCTGTGCCGCCCAGTGTGTCACCCATGACCCTTTGACCAAGTTTGACCTCATTTGTGTCACCACTAGTGGACACTTGGTGCTTGATGCTTGCATGTGACCAAGGTCATGGACATGTGTTTAGAGCATGCTAGAGTGGTGGCTCGTTCCCATGGACAAGTGTTCCCTAGGTGGACGACACCTTGCTTGGCTTTGCTTCGGTTTCTCCTTCACCCCTTTCTATATATGTGTTCTTTTCCTCTTGCTAGGGATCCTTTAGTCTCTTGGTTCCTTCTCCACCTTGGTGCATGATACCCTTCTCCTTGGCAGCTTGGTGGACGACACCCTTGGAGGAGCAAGCTTGGTGGTCGATCCTCTTTGGAGCTTTCTTCTTCCTTGGTGCTAGGAGCTTGGAGCTTGCTTAAGGCGGGTTGCATAACTCCTAACCCTAATATTCTACCTTCTTTCATGTTCTTATATGTTGCTAGCTTTGTTTCTTGCTTAAGTATCCATGTTGGTCGATCCTTGTGTTTAGGGTTTCTTGGTGAGCAATACTCCTTTCTCTCCTTGGTCTAGAGGAGTGAGTTTGAGATTCTAGTAGCATGGGCAACACCCCTCTCTCATTTTAGTTGAGAGGTGAGATTGTGTTCTAGTTGTTTGAACAACACCCTCCTCTCACCATGGACTAGAAGGGTGAGCTTGGTGATAGTGGTGACTCTTTCTAGGGTTTCAGGTGTCCTTGTGCTTGAGGAAGAAGATGACCTTGTGTGATGTACCTTGGACGATATGGGTTTGGGGAAGTGCTCCCGACAGCCCCCTTGACCTAGCCTTGCACGTAGGCCAAGTATTAGTTGGACGATAGGCCTGTGTGACGGGCGACATCCTTTGACCTGTGACGGGCATTGCTGGGCAAGCTGTGACGGGCGTCACATGCCCGATAGATACCTTGTATCGGCTGATAACACCCTGCTGTGACGGGCGTTGCCCGATAGTGTTTGTGCCCGACACATGCTGTGCACGACACCCTGACGCAGCGTTGCGCGTTGCTTGGGTGCTGGCTATTGTGGGATGGACATTATATGAGGGTAGGTTGCCCAATATAACCTTTAGTGAGGGTGCTTGATGCTTCTAGTGAGGGTCTCGTTTATCATGGAAAATTGATTTGTTGTATATGTTCTTGTTTAGCACGATGGTGACTCCTTGCCTACTTAATGACATTTATTATGGTAACGTTAGTCCTATTAACTTAGCATGGCTACACACATGAATGTGACCTCCTTGAGTATCTGTATGATGCTAAGGAAATGATAAGTATGTAGTATGGGTTGCTTAGTAATGTCCCTGATACACATGATTATAAGTTGAGATAATGGTAAGCATATAAGTGGTTTGCCTAATGATGTGTCTTATGCACATGATCATCAGTTGATGTATGATTGATAAAGTATAGAATCTTTGATGTCACCTTATATTGGTAAGCATAGTCTTTTTGTTAAGCCTATGATTATTATGTACACTAACCATGCAGGTAATGATTAGCCAAGAAAAGGCTATGAGAAATATGTGATGAGTAACATTACTTTGATAATCACTCTTGTTGATGAGATTACATGTAAATGATGTAAGCCTTGAGAGGCAGTGGCAGTATATGATGAGGGATTGAGATCCCATGGTATGTGATGATCCTTGAGATGGATCTGGATGATTGGCAAGAGGCCAAGTGATAACATGTGATGTTGGATCCTTGTGATGGATCAGAATGATGTGACTATAATAAAAGTAGATTGTTGTTGTTTATTTCCTATTATAGTTTGCATGTTAGATAACTTGGTTGAATCTTGCATTCCATATAAAAGATATTAATTAATCAAAGTAGAATATATCATGTAGTTGCCCTGGCCATAGATCCATCATCGTCAGGAGCTGGTGATGGTGAAACGGGTTCTCCTACGGGTTAACCCGGAGCACATATTGTTGAGTATGTGAGGTTTCTCCTAGCCTAAAGTGAGGAGGTAAGAGTGCAACTTCGGTTGTAGACTCCAGGGTGCGGATTCAAGCCCGTAGCCCAAGTATGTGAAGAGCATGGTGAACAGGCCCATGGCTCAGGATATGTGATATGAGGAGCATGAATGCGTTCATGGCTCAAAGCACGGTGAACAGGCCCATGGCTCAGTTTCACTAGTGTCGATACCTGTATCGAGGCAGGCTAGGAAGAGGGTAGCCTGACCCTGTGGCTAAGACCACTTCAGCATGAGACTGTGGTCCTACTTGTGTTGTACTAATGCACTGACCATGAGGTGGGAGGTCATGGAGTTCAGCTCTTCCATGTGACCTTGTATGGCACCGGCTCTGGGTTTCGCTGTCGTCGGTTGGATTTGAATGGTACGGTTGACTTCCTCATGGCATAAGAATACGTAATTCAGCCATATAGTATTTATTGCTTAAGGCAAAACACGGAACTTTGGTTGAGGCCTTGCTTGTATAGTTAATCTTGTTATACATGCAGTTACTTATATGTTCCTCATGTTATGTGGCAATATATCTTATCTTGTTAATCCTATCCCAGAAAGAGATAATTGGTGATATGCCTTCCGCTTATCAGGTAAGTGATGGAAGGAATAAGCTTTGCTATATAGACTGCTCCTGTTATATCTTTACCAGATATTTGCTGCTATTGCTTTATCCTTCTGGTTTTATAGTTTCAGCGGGGAGTTATGTTTCTCGCTGGGACAATGTTCAATTGTCTCACTCCGCTAGTTTTCAGGTGGTCGAGCTAGACGTGGTGGTGGTCGCGGGGTTGCGGCCGAGTAGCAAGAAGAGCAGTAGGAGGTAAGAGATGGACATGCTGCTATTTTGGTGTTTTGTAGTAGAGTCTAGAGTCATCCCTATAATCTCAGGTCCTTGGGAGCATTTTGACGTTGTTTCACGTTGTATGGCCATTGATCCTTTGTATATCATGATGCTGGCCGGATGTGGGCCATTATGTATATATATGACAAGTGATGAACTCATGTGAGGGTTAGACAGTTGTTCCTCTAAGCTGTGGACACATATCAGATCTCGTGTATGTTTATATAACATGTTTCCTTGCAGGATGAGGACCTACGTGTAATAATTTCACAATTTATCCGTTTTCCGCAATCGGTTTTAATTAACCCGTATTTTTGGTAATCTGTGGTTATGGTGATTTCCGCACGTTTTCGCGTAACACTTCGCTATCTGTATGATAGTGGGATGTGTTGCCACACGTTTTGGTATCAGAGCTTTAGGTGCACTGAGTCTACAGAGATTTAGGACTAGGTTGTGTATGTTCTTGTGAGTTGTCCAGATTTTCTTACGATCATCTTCTGCTCTCAGTGGAAGAAAAGTCAAGATGTCTAGAAACCATGAAGAACATGCTGCTAAGAACAGCGATGCTGCTTCAGCTGAAGGACAGGCACATGGAGATCGGGTGTCTGAGGTCCCCCAACCTAACCCAGTCATTCTTGAACATCCTGCCTATCAATAGATTATGGGGCAGATGATGGCTACGATGAATCTCATGGTTGAGCGATTACCAGTGCCTCCTCCGAGAGCACAGGCTCCCCATGGTGAAACATCGGGTATTTGGAAGACCTTTGAGCGGCTTTGCTGAGTCGGACCTTCGGATCATGCTGGAACGACTGATCCAACGGATGCAGATCTGTGGCAGACAAGTCTTGAGAAGGCTTTCCGGATCCTCGACATCCCCGAAGCAGACAAAGTAAAGCACGTTGTCTACCTTCTGAAAGGTAGTGCTGGTCACCGGTGGACCATCGAGGAGGAGAAGCGGCCTGGTGAGGTGATCGGTTGGGAGGTTTTTCGGTGCGAGTTCGTCAGCAGATACTTTCCGAAGATGTATTTGGATGAGAAGATTAGTCAGTTTGAGAGTTTGCGACAAGGAGTGATGAACATCACTGAGTAAGAAGCCAAGTTCATGGACCTGCTGAGGTTTTGTCCTCACATGGCGGAAACCGATGAGGAACAGATCAGACGCTTTGAGAAAGGTTTGAGTGCTGAGCTGACAACCCCTGCTTCTGCGTTTGAGAACTGTGAGCGGTTTGCTACGTTTGTGGAATCTGTCGAGAGGATTGAAAGGTCAGTAAGGGAGAAAAGAGAATCCATGTCTCACAAAAGAACTGCTCAGTTTCAGGGACAGAGGTTTGATGGCTTCAAGAAGCCCAGGTTTTCGTCACCGTCAGTGATGAGAGGTTCTGGTGTACCGTCGCAGTGGTCTCTGAGTAAGGGAAGAGGTTATGTTTCTACGCCGTCTAAAGCACACAGTACAACTTCAGTGGCAGTGACAGGGCCATCTAGGCCACGGTTCGAAGATAAGTCATGCCATCTGTGTGGTCAGACCGGGCATTTCAGGTTGAATTGCTCGAGCAGAGATGTTGAAGTGACACAGCAGCTGAGGCAGAATCAATAAGGACCAGATAGACAACAGCCGAGTGGTAGCAGAGGACAAGGACGCGGTCAAGCGTTGCAAGCGGGATCGTCTACTCAAGGAAGCAGAGGACGTGGACAGCAAGCAATGACTCAATTCTATTCTATGAGTCAGCCGGAGGCGATAGTCAACCCGCGAGTAGTGACAGGTCAAATGGAGTTATTTCATTCTGATATGTCTTCTTCTTGCTTTATATCTGTTCTGGTTGACCCAGGTGATACGCACTCTTTTATCGCATATAGTATGCTTGAAAATTGTCATTTACCTGTTAGTTGTAAGAAGGATAGCTTGTTGTTAGAAACCCCTCTTGATGGTTCCTCGATGCTTCGTGAAGAGTGTCCATCTTGTGTCTTGTCTTTTTCGGGACACAGTATACAAGTGGATCTCATACCACTTGATATGCATGGTTTCGATGTCATCCTTGGGATGGATACCTTAGAGAGGTATAAGGTTGTTTTGGACTGTGGTTCCAAGCAGGCTGTGCTTGATGATGATGGAGAAAAGTGGATCTTCCAGGGAGATAGGAAGATTCTCTCGACGTGTTTAGTATCAGCTATGGTGGAAGAGAAGTTGCTACGACAAGGATGTGAGGCATTCTTAGCTCACGTGGTGGATACCGTTGTGGTTACCAAGGCAAAAGGTCCTAGCCTTGAAGAAGTGTTAGTTGTCCGAGAGTTTGCCGATGTGTTTCCTGAGGAGTTTCCTGGTGTTCCTCCACCCCGAGAGATTGATTTCGAGATCAATCTGGTTCCAGGAACACAACAAGTTGCACAGAAACCGTATAGGATGGATCCAGTGGAGATGGCAGAGCTGAAGAAGCAGTTGCAAGAGTTGTTGGAGAAAGGTTTTATCCGACCGAGTACGTCACCTTGGGGTGCTCCAGTGTTGTTTGTTAAGAAGAAGGATGGATCGATGCGGTTGTGCATAGATTACCGGCAGTTGAACAAGGTCACGATCAAGAACAAGTACCCGTTACCGAGGATAGATGATCTGTTCGATCAGTTGTGTGGTGCTACAGTGTTTTCAAAGATCGATCTACGGTCTGGATATCATTAGTTGAGGATTAAGGCGGATGACATACCAAAGTCAGCTTTCAGGATGAGGTATGGTCATTTTGAGTTTGTGGTTATGTCGTTTGGGCTAACCAATGCACCTGCTGCTTTCATGGATCTGATGAATAGAGTGTTCCGTCCGTTTCTAGATTAGTTTGTTGTAGTCTTTATAGATGACATCTTGATCTATAGTCGGGACAGGCAAGAGCATGAGCGACATCTTCAACGAGCGTTGACTCTTCTTCACCAACATCAGTTATATGCCAAGTTCAGTAAGTGTGAGTTCTGGTTGGAAGAAGTGACTTTCTTGGGTCATGTGATATCTGCTGAAGGAGTCAAAGTAGATCCGAGGAAGGTGGAATCAGTTGCAGATTGGGAACAACCAAAGACGCCAATAGAATTTCGTAGTTTCCTTGGTTTAGCAGGATACTACAGGAGGTTTATCAAGGACTTCAGTGCGATTGCGTTGCCGATGACGAAGTTGACTAGAAAGGATGTACCTTTTGTCTGGACTGAACGTTGTCAGCAAGCTTTCCAAAGTTTGAAGGAGAAGTTGACTAGTGCTCTAGTGTTAGTCCTGCCAGAGCCTGGAAAGGGCTACGTTGTTTTCTGCGATTCTTCCAAGAAAGGTTTAGGTTGTGTGTTGATGCAAGAAGATCATGTGGTTTCTTTTGCTTCGCGACAACTTAAGAAACACGAGGAGAACTATCCAACTCATGACTTGGAATTGGCGGAAGTGGTTCACGCATTAAAGATTTAGAGACACTATCTTTATGGAGAAGTGTGTCAGATCTTTACGGATCATAAGAATATGAAGTACATCTTTTTGCAGCATGAATTGAACATGCAACAACGTCGATGGATGGAGTTGACCAATGATTACGACTGCACTATCGAATATCATCCTGGTAAGGCAAATGTGGTAGCTGATGTGCTTAGCCGAAAGTCTTCTTCTCTTTCTTCAAAGAAGGCACGATTGAGTTCTCTGGTATGCCATAAGCGAGATATGTTTGTTTCTCTGCGACAGATGAATGTACAGATGGAAGTTTCTTTGTTAGATGAACTTTTCGCACAGATGCAAGTCAAGCCTACGCTGAGACAGCAGATCAAAGATGCACAGCAGACAGATGATGCGGTACAGTTGATTAGATCAGAGTTCGGCAGTGAAAAGCGTGATGGGTTCCATGAGTCCAAGGATGGGCTAGTTTGCTATCGTGATAGGATGGTGGTTCCATATGCTGATGATCTGAGGAAGTTGGTGCTCGAGGAAGCACACACATTGATGTATGTGATGCATCGAGGTGTCACCAAGATGTATCATAGTCTGAAGGACTTGTATTGGTGTCCCAGTTTGAAGAGAGATGTAGCTGAGTTTGTGGCTAGATGTGCGGTTTGTCAGCAAGTGAAGGCTGAACATCAGAAGCCGGCAGGTATGTTGCAACCTTTTCCGATATCGCAATGGAAATGGGATCACATAACCATGGATTTCGTAGTTGGTCTGCCCAGGACAACTAGGAATCATGATTCCATTTGGGTGATGGTGGACAGATTGACGAAGTCTGCCCATTTCCTACCAGTGAAGATGACGTATACAGCCGAGAAGCTCGCTCAAGTATATGTGGATGAGATTGTATGTTTGCATGGTGTGCCAGCAACGATAGTTTCTGACAGAGGTACGCAGTTCACAAGTCGTTTCTTGGAGCAGTTGCACAAAATGTTGGGAACGCAGTTGAGGTTCAGTACCGCCTTTCACCCACAGACAGATGGACAGTCTGAAAGGACTATTTAGACTTTAGAAGATCTCCTTCGAGCTTGTGTTTTGCACTTTTTTAGGCAACTGGGATGTACATCTTAGTTTGATAGAATTTTCCTATAACAACAGTTATCATCGGAGTATTGATATGGATCCTTATGAGGCTTTGTATGGAAGGAAGTGCAGATCTCCTTTGTGTTGGTATGAGTCTGGTGAGTATCAGCTTTTGGGTCCTGAGTTAGTACAGCAGACAACAGAAAAGATCAAAGTGATACAGCAACAGTTGAAAGTGGCACAGGACAGGCAAAAGTCTTACACAGACAATCGACGACGACCTTTGGAGTTCCAGGTAGGAGACAGAGTGTATCTTAAAGTCTCGCCCTGGAAAGGTGTGCTAAGGTTTGGCCGGAAAGGTAAGCTAGCACCTAGATATATGGGGCCTTACCCAGTTATATCACGTGTTGGCAAGGTATCTTATGAGATAGAGCTGCCGTCAGAGTTGCACAGGTTACATCCAGTGTTCCATGTCAATATACTGAAGAAAAGTCATCCGGATACAGGGACAGTGATACAACCAGTCGAAGTTGAGCTTGATGAAGATGTGACCTACGAGGAAGGTCTTGTGGTGATCCTCGACAGAAGGGTTAAGAAGCTGAAGAGGAAGGACTTGGCTCTTGTGAAGGTTCTTTGGCATCATCGTGGCGTTGAGGAAGCCATGTGGGAGCTTGAGGAAGAGATGAGGAGGAAGTATCCCTCACTTTTCTCTTCGGATTTTGGGGACGAAATCCCTTGAAGGGGGTTAGCTTGTAAGGACCCTGACCTTCGTTTAGGGTTTAACCTGTTTGCTTTGCTTAACCTTAATGCTTAGTTTCCTGCTAATCACCTATAGTGATGATTAGGGTTTGGTTGTTCTTTGTTGAGAGTTGGAGGTGCTACTTGCAAATAACCCAAGTCTAGGGTTTGTGGGCAAGTTGGCCATCTTGTGAGGTGTTCCTCTCTCTCCTTGCTTCCTCTAGTGTAGAGAGGAAGGCTTGGGCTCGTTGCTTGGAGTTCTTTTGGGCTTGGTTGAGCTTGTTAGGCCTTGGGGTGCCTTGCTTTGGTTGAGTTTAGCCTTGTATCGGCCAAGAGGAGAGTGTGTTGCCCATGGGCTGTGTCGCCCATGAAGGGGTGTGTCGCCCATGACCCTTTGACCAAGTTTGACCTCATTTGTGTCACCACTAGTGGACACTTGGTGCTTGATGCTTGCATGTGACCAAGGTCATGGACATGTGTTTAGAGCATGCTAGAGTGGTGGCTCGTGCCCATGGACAAGTGTTCCCTAGGTTGACGACACCTTGCTTGGCTTTGCTTTGGTTTCTCCTCCACCCCTTTCTATATATGTGTTCTTTTCCTATTACTAGGGATCCTTTAGTCTTTTGGTTCCTTCTCCACCTTGGTGCACGATACCCTTCTCCTTGGCAGCTTGGTGGACGACACCCTTGGAGGAGCAAGCTTGATGGCCGATCCTCTTTGGAGCTTTCTTCTTCCTTGGTTCTAGGAGCTTGGAGCTTGCTTAAGGCGGGTTGCATAACTCCTAACCCTAACTATTCTACCTTCTTTCATGTTCTTATATGTTGCTAGCTTTGTTTCTTGCTTAAGTATCCATGTTGGCCGATCCTTGTGTTTAGGGTTTCTTGGTGAGCAATACTCCTTTCTCTCCTTGGTCTAGAGGAGTGAGTTTGAGCTTCTAGTAGCATGGGCAACACCCCTCTCTCATTTTAGTTGAGAGGTGAGCTTGTTTTCTAGTTGTTTGAACAACACTCTCCTTTCACCATGGACTAGAAGGGTGAGCTTGGTGATAGTGGTGACTCTTTCTAGGGTTTTGGGTGTCCTTGTGCTTGAGGAATAAGATGACCTTATGTGATGTACCTTGGACGATATGGGTTTGGGGAAGTGCTGCCCGACAGCCCCCTTGACCTAGCCTTGCATGATAGGCCAAGTATGAGTTGGACGATAGGCCTGTGTGACGGGCGACATCCTTTGACCTGTGACGGGCGTTGCTGGGCAAGCTGTGACGGGTGTCACATGCCCAATAGTTACCTTGTATCGGCTGATAACACCCTGCTGTGACGGGCGTTTCCCGATAGTGTTTGTGCCCGACACATGCTGTGCACGACACCCTGACGTAGCGTTGCGCGTTGCTTGGGTGTTGGCTGTTGTGGGATGGACATTAGATGAGGGCAGGTTGCCCAATACAACCTTTAGTGAGGGTTCTTGATGCTTCTAGTGAGGGTCTCGTTTATCATGGAAAACTAATTTGTTGTATATGTTCTTGTTTAGCACGATGGTGACTCCTTGCATGCTTAATGACATTTATTATGGTAACGTTAGTCCTCTTAACTTAGCATGGCTACACACATGAATGTGACCTCCTTGAGTATCTGTATGATGCTAAGGAAATGATAAGTATGTAGTATGGGTTGCTTAGTAATGTGCCTGATACACATGATTATAAGTTGAGATAATGGTAAGCATATAAGTGGTTTGCCTAACGATGTGTCTTATGCACATGATCATCAGTTGATGTATGATTGATAAAGTATAGAATCTTTGATGTCACCTTATATTGGTAAGCATAGTCTTTTTGTTAAGCCTATGATTATTGTGTACACTAACCATGCAGGTAATGATTAGCCAAGAAAAGGCTATGAGAAATATGTGATGAGTAACATTACTTTGATAATCACTTTTGTTGATGAGATTACATGAAAATGATGTAAGCCTTGAGAGGCGGTGGCAGTATATGATGAGGGGTTGAGATCCCATGGTATGTGATGATCCTTGAGATGGATCTGGATGATTGGCAAGAGGCCAAGTGATAACATGTGATGATGGATCCTTGTGATGGATCAGAATGATGTGACTATAATAAAAGCAGATTGTTGTTGTTTATTTCCTGTTATAGTTTGCATGTTAGATAACTTGGTTGAATCTTGCAATCCATATAAAAGATATTAATTAATCAAAGTAGAATATATCATGTAGTTGCCCTGGCCATAGATCCATCATCGTCAGGAGTTGGTGATGGTGAAATGGGTTCTCCTACGGGTTAACCCGGAGCGCATATTGTTGAGTATGCGAGGTTTCTCCTAGCCTAATGTGAGGAGGTAAGAGTGCAACTTCGGTTGTAGACTCCAGGGTGCAGATTCAAGCCCGTAGCCCAAGTATGTGAAGAGCATGGTGAACAGGCCCATGGCTCAGGATATGTGATATGAGGAGCATGAATGCGTTCATGGCTCAAAGCACGGTGAATAGGCCCGTGGCTCAGTTTCACTAGCGTCGATACCTGTACCGAGGCAGGCTAGGCAGAGGGTAGCCTGACCCTGTGGCTAAGACCACTTCAGCATGAGATTCCGGTCCTGCTTGTCTTGTACTCATGCACTGACCACGAGGTGGGAGGTCATGGAGTCCGGCTCTTCCATGTGACTTTGTATGGCACCGACTCCGGGTTTCGCAGCCGTTGGTTGGATTTGAACGTTACGGTTCACTTCCTCAGGGCATAAGAATACGTAATTCAGCCGTATAGTATTTATTGCTTAAGGCAAAACACAAAACTTTGGTTGAGGCCTTGCTTGTATAGTTAATCTTGTTATACCTGCAGTTACTTATATGTTCCTCATGTTATGTGGAAATATATTTTATCTTGTTAATCCTGTCCCAGAAAGAGATAATTGGTGATATGCCTTCCTCTTATCAGGTAAGTGATGGAAGGAATAAGCTTTTCTATATAGACTGCTCCTGTTATATCTTTACCAGATATCTGCTGTTGTTGCTTTATCCTTCCGGTTTTATAGTTTCTGCGGGGAGTTATGTTTCTCGCTGGGACAATGTTCAATTGTCTTACTCTGCTGGTTTTCAGGTGGTCAAGCTAGATGTGGTGGTGGTCATGGGGTTGCAGCCGAGCAGCAAGAAGAGCAGTAGGAGGCAAGAGATGGACATGCTGTTGTTTTGGTGTTTTGTAGTAGAGTCTAGAGTCATCCCTGTACTCTCAGGTCCTTGGGAGCATTTTGATGTTGTTTCACGCTGTATGGCCATTGATCCTTTGTATATCCTGCTGCTGGCCAAATGTGGGCCATTATGTATATATATGACAAGTGATGAACTCATGTGAGGGTTAGACAGTTGTTCCTCTAAGCTGTGGACACGTTTCAGATCTCGTGTATGTTTATATAACATGTTTCCTTGCAAGATGAGGACCTACGTGTAATAATTTCACAGTTTATCCATTTTCCGCAATCGGTTTTAATTAACTCGTGTTTTTGGTAATATGTGGTTATGGTGATTTCCACACGTTTTCGCGTAACACCTCGCTATCTGTGTGATAGTGGGATGTGTTGCCACAATGTCCATGCCCGATATGGTATCTTGGACGACAGGGGTGCCCTGGCCAATATTGATGACCCTTGAATGACATGGAGATCTTTGCACAATAGATGCGCCTTGGGCAGTACACCCTTGACCGATATGGTTAATGTTGAGGGTTATCCGATAGAGGAACCCTAACCCTAACCCTGATCCTTGTGCACGATAGGCCTCTGGCCGATAGCATATGCTGATGCACGGTACACCTTGCTCGACACTATGTGAGCTGGTGAGTCCTGGTTGCACGATAGGTGAGATGATGGGGTTGGTCGTTATGGTGGTGAGTTGTGCTTAGGGTTTGGAACCCTAGCCGTTACACCTTTTGGTGAGGGTTGGCGCTGCTCGCCACATCGATAGTGAGGGTTTCAGGAGCTTTAGTGAGGGTTCTAATAACCCAGAATGTATATAGTTAATAGTTCTCTTTTAATAATGATAATACAAGTGATATGATGTAATCACATTGAATCCTGCAACTATGATGATGAGATAAGATGATATGTTGTGAACTAGGTATGTTTGGGAAGATATGATGTTGCTACACTTGTTGATATGACACATGCATATGATCACATGTATGGAGCATGATATATGTTTATGATTAATGATAAAACAATGATTTCTACAGCTTCTGTGTAATATACTCATGGATATTGATTCATACTTGATAGCATGATAATCATGTTAATCCATGATGGCTTCAGTTATCTCTATGAATTTGTATACTAACCATGCAAGTATTTCATGTGGATTCATAGCCTGGTAAGAGCTATGAGATATATGTGCTTTGACTAGCACAATGTGATGATAATCCTTGTTAATGAAATGATAGGTTGATAGGTCTGAGGACCTGATATAAGACTGAGTGCCTAGTTGAGGTGGTATCCTCTGATGATGAGCTAAGGGATGCGTTCCCAGAATGCTGATGCATGATTATGATGCCTTGAGAGGCAGTGGTTGATATCATGAGGGATTGAGGTCCCATGACAGTGTGATGTTGGCAATAGTGATGTAATTCTATAAGGCTATGTTATACTTTGTTGCCTCAACAAATTGGCTTAAAATATACTAATTAATGATAGATGAATATATCATGTAGTTTCCCTGGCCATACATCCATCATCATCAGTATTTGGTGATGGTAAAACAAGTTTATCCTACGGGATTACCTGGAGCGCATATTGTTGAATATGTGAGGTTTCCCCTATCCTAAAATAGGAGGGTTGAGTGTAGATGTGGTTGCAGACTCAGGATATATGGAGCATGGAGAACATACCCATGGCTCAGGAAATGTGATGATGAGCATGATGTGTTCATGGCTCGGATGTATGCACTAGCACCTATGATGAGGTGAGCTAGAGATATGGGAAGCTTGCGGAGCTAACCCAGAGGCTAAGGCCTATAAGCATAAGACTGCGGTCTTGCTTGATGATTCATGTACTGACCACAGGAAGGTGAGGTCATGGAGTCCGGATCTCCTTAGACCTTGTATGGCACCGGATTGGGCTTCATAGCCAATGGTTGGATTTGAGAAGGGAAGACTCACTTCCTTAGGGCATAATAAAACATAATCCAGCCGAATAGTATATCTTGCTCAAAGCAAAACACAGAACATTGATTGAGGCCTTTCTTATATAGCTGATCCAGTTACACCTTGCATATATGTGTACGATCCTTATATTCTGTGATAAGTTTTTATTAAGCTTATCTTGTCAATCATGTTCCATAAAGAAATACTTGGTTATATGCCTCTCGGATATCTTGGTAAGATTGAAAGTAATATTAACATTGCTCAGTATGTTGCTCTTGTTATATGCATTATCAGTTATCTGTTGTTATCTGCTTAAACATTTTGAGGTTTTATAGTTTCGGCGGGGAGTTATGTTTCTCGCTGGGACTATGTGTCTCACCCCACTGGTTTACACCCTTTTTAGGTGAGCGCTCTAGACGTTGTGGTGGTCGTGAGGTTGCGGCCGAGTAGCAAGAAGAGCAGTAGAAGGCAAGAGATGGACATGTTGCTATTTTGGTAGTTTTGTAGTAGAGTCCTAGAGTCATCCATGTACTCTCAGGTCCTCGGAGGTGTTTGACGATGTTTCATGATGTTTAGCTATTGTAATTTTGTATATCCTGCTGATGGCCGTACGTGACCGTTATGTATGTATAAACATGTGTTGAACTTTGGTGTTGACGGTACAGCTCGTTTCGATAAGTTGTGAACCTATATCAAGACTTGTGAATGTTTATATAACATGTTTCTCTACAGGATCTGGATGCAAAAGTTCTCTCATGTATCTTTCTGAAATCGGTTTTAATTAACACGTGTTTTTGGTAATATATGGTTCTGCACGTTTTCACGTGTCATCTCGTTGTCTGTGTGACAGAGGGGTGTCACAGTTGGTTTGGTATCATAGCTCTAGGTTTGCTGAGTCTATAAAGATCTAGGACTAGGTTTGCGTCTATTTTTGTGAGTTTCCCAGATTTTCTTATAATAACCTTCTGCTCTCAGCGGAAGATAAAGCTTAAAGATGTCTGGAAACCATGAAGAACATGCTGCCGAGAGCAGCGATGCTACATCAGTTGATGGAGAAGGAGGGCAATCACATGAAGATCGGGTGCCCGAGGTTCCCCAACTTGACCCAGCCATTCTTGAAAACCCTACATACCAGCAGCTTATGGGGCAGTCGATGGCTACGATGAATCACATGGTGGAAAGGTTGCCAGTGCCTTAGTCTAGAGCATAGGCTCCCCATGGTGAAACATCGGGTATTGGGAAGACCTTTGAGCGGCTTCGTCGAGTTGGAGCTTCGGATTATGCTAGAACGACTGATCTGGCAGATGCAGATCTATGGCTGACAGGTCTTGAGAAGGCGTTCTGAATCCTCGACATCCCCGAAGCAGACAAAGTCAAGCACGTTGTCTACCTTCTGAAGGGTAGTGTTGGCCACTGTTGGGCCATCAAGGAGGAGAAGCGACTCGGTGAGGAGATCGGTTGGGAGGTTTTCCGGCGAGAGTTCGTCAGCAGATACTTTCCGAAGACGTATCTAGATGAGAAGATCAACCAGTTTGAATGTCTACGCCAAGGATTGATGAGCATCACCGAGTATGAAGCCAAGTTCATGGACTTGCTGAGGTTTTTTCCTCACATGGTGGTGATAGATGATGAGCGGATCAGGCAGTTTGAGAAAGGTTTGAGTGTTGAGTTGTCGACACCTGCTGCTGCTTTAGAAAATCGGGAGCGGTTTGCCACGTTTGTGGAGTCCATCCACAGGATTGAACATTTTGTTAGGGAGAAAAGGGAGTCCATGACCAGGAAAAGGCATGTTCAGTTCCAGGGATAGAGATCTGGTGGCTTCAAGAAGCCAAGGCTTTCAGTACCTTCCATGATGAGAGGTTCTAGTGCACCGTCACAATGGTCCCCGAGTAAGGGAAGAGGTTATGTTTCTTCACCGTCAAAGGCACATAGTACAACTTCTATGGCAGTAATAGGGCCATATAGGCCGCAGACAGAAGGTAGGTCATGTTACCACTGTGGACAGACTGGGCACTTGAGGACAAACTGCCCAAAGAGAGATGTTGAAGTAACACAACAGCCGAGACATAATCAACAAGGGTCGAATAGACAGTAGCCCAGTGCTAGAAGAGGGAAAGGATGCGGTCAAGCTTCGCAAGCGGGAATGTCTGCTCAAGGAAGCAGAGGATGTGGACAACAAGCAATGGCTCGATTCTATGCTATGAGTCAGTCAGAGGCGATAGTCAACCCGTGAGTGGTGATAGGTCAGATGGAGTTATTTCATTCTGATTTGTCTTCTTCTTGCTTTATATCTGTTTTGGTTGACCCCGGTGCTACACACTCTTTTATTGTGCATAGTCTGCTTGATAGTTGTCCTTTACCTGTTAGTTGTAAGAAAGATAGCCTATTGTTAGAAACCCCTCTTGATGGTTCCTTGATGCTTCGAGAAGAGTGTCCATCTTGTGTCTTATCTTTTTCGGGACACAATATACAAGTGAATCTTATACCACTTGGTATGCATGGATTTTATGTGATCCTTGGGATGGATACCTTAGAGAAGTATAAGGTTGTGTTGGGCTATGGTTCCAGGCAGGCTGTGTTTGATGACGATGGAGAGAAGTGGATCTTCCAAGGAGTTAGGAAGATTCTTCCAACGTGTCTAGTATCAGCAATGGTGACATAAAAGTTGATGCGGAAAGGTTGTAAGGCTTTCTTAGCTCACGTTGTGGATACCAAGGCGAAAGGTCCTAGCCTTGGGGAGGTGACAGTTGTCCAAGAGTTTGCAGATGGGTTTCCTGATGAGTTTCCCGGTGTCCCCCCACCTCGAGAGATTGATTTTGAGATCAATATGGTACCAGGAACACATCCGGTTGCACAAACACCATATAGGATGGCTCCAACAGAGATGGTAGAATTGAAGAAGCAGTTACAGGAATTGTTGGAGAAAGGTTTCATCTGACCGAGAACGTCGCCTTGGGGTGCTCTAGTGTTGTTTGTTAAGAAGAAGGACGGATTGATGCGGTTGTGTATAGATTACCGACAGTTGAACAAAGTCACGATCAAGAATAAGTACCCGTTGCCGAGGATAGATGATCTATTCGATCACTTGTGCGGTGCTACAATGTTCTCAAAGATCAATCTACAGTCTGGATATCATCAGTTAAGGATTAAGGCGGATGACATACCAAAGTCAGCATTTACGACGAGGTATGGTCACTTTGAGTTTGTGGTTATGCCGTTTGGGCTAACCAATGCACATGTTGCTTTCATGGATCTGATGAACCGAGTGTTCTATCCATTCCTAGATCAGTTTGTTGTAGTCTTTATAGACGACATCTTGATCTATAGCTGGGATGGGCAAGAGCATGAATGACATCTTCAACAAGCGTTGACTCTTCTTCGCCAACATCAGTTTTATGCCAAGTTCAGCAAATGTGAGTTATGGTTGAAGGAAGTGACATTCTTGGGTCATGTGATATTTGCAGAAGGAGTCCAAGTGGACCCTAAGAAGGTGGAGTCAGTTGCAGATTGGGAGCAACCAAAGATGCCGAAAGAAGTTTGTAGTTTTTTGGGTTTGGCAGGATACTACCGGAGGTTTATCAAGGAATTCAGTGCAATCATGTTGCCGATGACAAAGTTGACCAGGAAGGATGTACCTTTTGTTTGGGATGGTTGTTGTCAGCAAGCTTTCCAAAGTTTGAAGGAGAAGATAACTAGTGCTCCAGTGCTAGTGCTGCCAGAGCCTAGGAAAGGCTATGTTGTTTTCTGTGATGCTTCCAAGAAAGGCTTAGGTTGTGTGCTGATGCATGAAGATCATGTGGTTTCTTTTGCTTCACGACAGCTTAAGAAACATGATGAGAACTATCCGACACATGATTTGGAGTTGGCGGCGGTGGTTCATGTGTTAAAGATTTGGAGGCACTATCTTTATGGGGAAGTGTGTCAGATCTTTACAGATCATAAGAACTTGAAGTATATCTTTTTGCAGAGTGAGTTGAACATGCGACAACATTGTTGGATGGAGCTGATCAATGATTATGATTGCACCATTGAGTATCATCCTGGTAAGGCAAATGTGGTAGCTGATGTGCTTAGCAGAAAGTCTTCTTCTCTCCCCATGAAGAAAGCACAATTGAGTTCCTTGGTATGTCATAGGCGAGATATGTTTGTATCCTTGCGGCTGATGAATGTGCAATTGGAAGTTTCCTTATTGGCAGGATTATTGGCACAGATGCAAGTCAAGCCTATGCTGAGACAGCAGATCAAAGATGCAAAACATGTGGATGATACAGTGCAGTTGATCAGATCAAAGCTTGGCAGTGAAAAGCATGATGCGTTCCATGAGTCCAAGGATGGACTAGTTTGCTATCATGGTAGGATGGTGGTTCCCGATGTTGATAATCTAAGGAAGCTAGTGCTTGAGGAAGCACACACATCAATGTATGCTATGCATCCAGGAGTCACCAAGATGTATCATAATCTGAAGAACATGTATTGGTGGTCTGGATTGAAGAAGGATGTAGCTGAGTTTGTGGCTAAGTGTGCAGTATGTCAGCAAGTTAAAGTTGAGCATCAAAATTCGGTAGGTATGTTGCAACCCATGCCGATACCGCAGTGGAAATGGGATCATATAACCATGGATTTCGTAGTTGGTCTACCTAAGACAGCTAGGAATCATGATTTCATTTGGGTAATAGTGGACAGGCGGACAAAATCTGCACATTTCATACCGGTAAAAATGACTTATACAACAGAGAAGCTTGCTCAGTGTATGTGGACGAGATAGTGTGTTTACACGGTGTACCAAAAATGATAGTTTCCGATAGAGGTCCTCAGTTCACGAGTCGTTTCTGGGAACAATTGCACAAAGCGTTGGGAACACAGCTGAGGTTCAGTCCCGCTTTTCACCCACAGACAGATAGGCAGTCTGAAGGGACTATTCAGACCTTGGAGGATCTTCTCTGAGCTTGTGTTTTGCAGTTCCTAGGAAGTTGGGATGTGCATATCAGTCTGATAGAGTTTGCTTATAACAATAGTTATCAACGGAGCATTGACATGGCTCCTTATGAGGCTCAATATGGAAGGAAGTGCAGATCCCCTTTGTGTTGGTATGAGTCTGGTGAGTATCAGCTTTTGGGTCTTGAGTTAGTACAACAAACAACAGAAAAAATCAAAGTGATACAACAATAGTTGAAAACGGCACAGGACAGACAGAAGTCTTATGCAGACAATCGCCGATGACCTTTAGAGTTCCAGGTGGGAGACAAAGTTTATCTCAAGGTCTCACCTTGGAAAGGCGTGTTGAGGTTTGGACGAAAAGGTAAGTTGGCACCCAGGTGTATGGGACCATACCCGGTAATAACACGTGTTGGCAAGGTAGCTTACAAGTTAGGACTACCGCCAGAGTTGCACAAATTATATCCAGTGTTCCATGCCAGTATGCTAAAGAAAAGCCATATAGACACAGGGACAGTGATACAGCCAGTTGAGGTTGAGCTTGATGAAGATGTGACCTATGAGGAGGGTCCGGTGGAAATCCTTGATAGAAGAGTAAAGAAGCTGAAGAGGAAGGACTTGGTTCTTGTGAAGGTTCTTTGGCATCATCGTGGTGTTGAAGAAGCCACGTGGGAGCTTGAGGAAGAGATGAGGCGGAAGTATCCCTCTCTTTTCTCTTCGGATTTCAGGAACGAAATCCTTTTGTAGAGGTTTATGGCTTGTAAGGACCCTGACCTTCATTTTGGGCTTACCTATTTGTTTTGCCTAAATCTTGTGCTTGGTTGCTTGCTAATCACCTTTAGTGGTGATTAGGGTTTGCTTGTGCTTTGTTGATAGTTGGAGGTGCTACTTGAAAAATTACCTGAGTTAGGGTTGAAGAGCAAGTTTGTCACCTTGAGAGATGTCTTTCTCTCTCTTTGCTTCCTTTAGAGTTGAGAGGAAGGTTTAGGCTCGTCCCTTGAGTTGTCTTGGGCTTTGTTGAAGCTCTGTTGGGCTTGGTTGAGCCTTGTTGGGCCTTGACTTGCTTGAAGGAGCCCTGTATCAGGAAAGGGTGCTTTGTATCGGCAATGGGGTATCTCCCATGGGGGTGTAGTGTCGACCATAGAGGAGTGGTGTGTCGGCCTTTGACCTTTGTTGACCTCCTTGCCTTGGTTGTTGTGGGCTCCGATCTCCAAACCACGAATTAATCTCGATTTAAACATGTGCGGAAGCATTCGGTAAACAACGGAAGACCAAAAAATCACGAGAAATTAAAACTTTTTGAGACAAGCGCTTGAAACCTCAAACCTTTTCCATAGAAAAAGGATTTTACTGTTTACATCACTGACAATTACTTCTTGAGTAATTATATACAACATGATACAAAACTTCTCAAGAATTCATACTCAAAACACTCCAGGACCTGAGAGTACAGAGGACACATAAGACTGACTCTATACTACACCATGAAGCAGGCTAGATCTCCACCTGAGATAACTACTGCTCCTGATGCTGCTGGGATTAGTCACCTGAGTTCTTGTTCCTCCGTCTTCGACGACCACCTAAAAAGTAGAAGTCTACGGGGTGAGACAATTATACATAATTGCCCCAGCGAGAGTTATAACTCTCCACTAGAAGCTTTATAAGCAAAGCAGGGAATAACTAAGCAATAAAAGCCTTCAAGGTATTCACTAGCAGTTTAATGATAAGCAGAGTTCAATCAATATCAAAATATGAGAACCTCTATGCTATTCAAAGTAATATCAATCAAATAACTCGTAGATAACTCTAACAGATATACTACGCTGTTGATTATGTTTTTAAGGGAGTGCAGGGATGTATCTCACCTCTTCGACTGTGTGGTGGGGAATGATGGACTACATGAATCTACATCAATTCCTCTCACCATTTCTCTTTTAGTGAAGGAATGACGGACTACAAGAATCTACATCAATTCCTCTCACTATTTCTCTTAATCAGTTAGGTACATTCAGTATTCTTATCATCTTACAATAACACAGCTATATATGAGAATACTTAAAATGTAGCAGGCCTAACTTTTCACAATCATCAGTTATTTCATCTCAAGTCATCTGTCAAGCATGACTTTGATAACATTTATGGCTCTTACAGCCCATAAATTACAAAAGATGTCACTCACAGTGCATCAACAAGGGTTACTATTCATAAAGCTTAAGACATGCTTTCAATGAATATATCATGGCATTCCATACCTGGATATGCCCATTATCTTATAACAATCTGCAAAGTTCATTAGTATAACATGGCATTCCCTACCTGGTTATGCCTATCATCTTATAACAACCTGCATGGTTCATTCAACAGATAATAGTAAACAATTCAACCATTAAGGGTGCATTCTCAATTATGGTTTCACATGAAATTACCCTCAACTAGGGATTCACATGGAATCACACTCAACTAGGGGTTCACATGGAGTCACCCTCAACTAGGGATTCACATGGAATCACCCTCAACTAGGGATTCACATGGAGTCACACTCAACTAGGGATTCACATGGAGTCACCCTCAACTAGGGATTCACATGGAATCACCCTCAACTAGTCATCAATTAGGGTTTTATTCAATTGAATTAGGGTTTACTATTCATCTTTCATGTCTTCACCCTAAACTTAGGGTTTACTATTCACTCCATGGTGAATTGTACTCATTACATCATTATGTAAGAGAAACATCATCATTAAGGCTCTTAATTAGGATTAAGATCCATTAGATATTATAAATAGGGTTCCCATGACCTCACATAGGTGGGTCATTCCCTAAACATGCACACTCATAAGTAATTGAAGTATCTCACCAGAGTTTCCACCTTAAAAAGGGTACTTTCTCTCTCTAGGATACTTTCTCTCTCTAGAAAATACTTTCTCTCTCCTCTTACTAGTAAATGGTGGCAACACCACTCTAGATCAGGTTGAGATAAGTCTCCTTGACTAACATAAGCAAAAACGTCAACATCATGTGATTAGGGTTTGATTAGTACAAGGTTTTATCCCTTTAGACCCCTCAAGGGTATTTTGGTAATTTGCCACATGATCACCATCATGGGTTAATTCACTAATCACATAGTCCCTTAATGATCTAGGTTACCATTAGGGTTTAGATTGGATCACCATTGAACTGATTACATCATCAAATGGTTAAGTACAAACCATCACCAATCTTCAAACGGTTTCAACCACTCAAACGGTCTTAAGACCGTTTGACCCCAAACGGTCTTGGGACCGTTTGGATCCAAACGGTCTTGAGACCGTTTGGAGGTGAAGACCGTTTGGAAGGGTTGACTTCCAAACCGTTTGGAACTTCAATCGGTTTAAGGTCGTTTGGACCAATCGACCTTGAGGTCGTTTGAGCTCAAACGGTCTTGAGGTCGTTTGAGCCCAAACGGTCTTGAGACCGTTTGGTCTCAAACGGTCTTGAGACCGTTTGGACCCAAACGGTCTTGAGACCGTTTGGTCCAAATGGGCTCAAACCGTTTGGACCTCCAAAAGGGTTCAAAGGTCACCAAAGTTCAAGGATATGTATGTTGAAGCCCTCAATTGGCTAAAGGTATGCTAACCACTTATAAATTGAGCCAATTAAGGTTAGCCTTAACCACTTAGACATCAAATTGACCCTCCATTGTAAACCAATTAAGGTTCAATCGTTCTCAATTAGGGTTTCAAGTTGATTGGTCATCAATGTTCAACAATGTGAAACAATTCAAGGTTGAACCTATCAATTGACCTCCAATTGGGCTCAAACTTGGCCCAAACGGTCTTGAGGTCGTTTGGACATCATCCAAACGGTCTTGAGACCGTTTGCCCAAAGTTTGACCAAAATCCAAGTCGTTTTGACTAAGGTTGAAGTCCAATTAGGTCAAAATCAGCAATTTTCAACAATGCATCAATTTCCTACAATTGGACCCTCAAACCATTAGATTAACTCAACCCTAGACCTTCAAACGGTCTTGGGTTGTGCCCAAACGATCTTAGGACCGTTTGGAGGAACCCCAAACGGTCTTGAGACCGTTTGGGTCCTTCAACCCAAAACTCAACAAGATCTATATTTAGAAAACAGCAATTTGATTGTTTCAATAACCCATTGTAATTGGGCCTCAATTGATCAAATTACCTTAACCCTAGACCTCCAAACGGTCTTGGGTTGACACCAAACGGTCTTGAGACCGTTTGGATGAGTTCCAAACGGTCTTGAGACCGTTTGCCCATCCATCCTTTGGACTCTAGTGAAAATTCATCAAGGTTTGATCTATTGAGTTGATCATCACATCAATACTAAATTGCAATATGATTTGGTGCCTTTGGACCTTCAATTGATCAACTATACTTGACCCCAGACCTCCAAACGGTCTTGGGGTGACCCCCAAACGGTCTTGAGACCGTTTGGATGATTCCCAAACGGTCTTGAAACCGTTTGGGCTAATCAACCCAAAATCTCAACTTAACTCATTGGAGATTCAGCACTAATTTCAATTAGGGTTTGCCCTATTAATCATCCTTCAACTCATGACTCGTTTGGAATTAATCCATAAAATTTGGTGAGTCGTTAATTAACATCATTATGAACAGTAATCCCAAACGGTCAACGTTTAGTCAACCATCTTAAACGGTCTTGAGACCGTTTTCCCAAAAAGGGCAAATTAAACAGATTGCAAATCAGAATTTAATTCAATTCGTTTTGCTAATTGATTTGCTCATATCTCACGATTCCTTTGGAGTTAACCTCTCAAATTTTGTGGGTGATTAACCTACATAATTATGAACAAGATTCCCAAACGGTCTTCACTTGGTCAACGGGACCAAACGGTCTTGAAGACCGTTTGCCCTCAAACGACCCTGAAACCGTTTTCCCACCAAACGGTTTGAAACCGTTTTGAGCAATAGGTGGAGGTCGTTTGATAAAGTGAAAATCTGTGGATAAGCATAGTAATTAACGCCCTTATCTTCCACCTTAAGAACAGTAGCAGTTCTTCACGATTTTGCTTGCAAGGATGCAAGGGAAGATAGGGAAGAAGAAGATCTATCAACTATATGCATAGAAAAGATGTATAATCGAAGCATCAAGTTTAGAGTTATAAAACCCGCCTAAATCTTGCTCCTTGAGCTCCAAGCTTTCGAGCTCCAAGCCTTTAATGGCGTCCTAGAAGCTCCACAGGTCGGCCAAGGTTAATCCTCCAAGGAAGGTTGAGAAAAGATGGCTAAAAAGATAGAATTAAGTAAGCTAGCCATGAATTTGCCCTTGAATCCGAATTCTAACCATGGAATTTGGGCAAGAAGGGGAATCCAAACCTACCTTGCACCCTTGGTCGTTTCTCCTGAGCTCCAGAGCAAGGCTTGGCCGTTTGAGAATGAGAGGGAGTGAATGAAACAGGAGCAAGGTCGTTTGCTCGTTTGCAAGGGAAAGAGCTTTTATAGTCTTTAGCCTATTTTCTATTACAAGGACCTTTCAAACTCAAAATTCACATCTAGGTCCCTCCTTGCTCAAGGGAACGTCCAGGCCCATCTAATCTTATGCAAATCTCAAGAAAACTCAAGATCTAAGGGTAAAGGAATCCAACCTTCAACTAGGGTACATACATGAAAGGGCTTTGTACCCATTTTAGGTGATTTCTATCACAAAGATCATTTTTCTCATCTGATTAGTGAATGATGTATCTCCTTCATCATTTCTACTCTAAATGATGACAAGAGTCATAAAAGATGTTCTAGATGGTGAAAATTACAAGTTGGACCCCTCAATTTGGGTAAATTGCACTTTACCCCAAATTAGGGTTTCTGAGCATGGGGATTGCTTCCACAGCTGCTCCTTGGTGCTCAAGCTTGGGAAATCCCTCAAACTTTATCATAGACATCTTCATGATGTCTTAACATCAAAAGAACATCTTATCTTGTGAAATTTGCAAGTTCAACCCTTAAACTGGGTAATTTGCACATAGGTCCCTGCATACAACACAATGCTACATCTTTATACAAAAAGGAGCAAAATCGAAAGTAAATGTTCCTGAGGAACTTAATTTCATGCCAGGGAGTGTTCACAAGTATAATAATTACCTATTTAGGCAAAACTTCTAGGGTTAGTTCATAACCCAGGTCAGGGGTGTTACAAATCATAAACCCCTAACAAGGATTTCGTCCCCGAAATCTCAGACAAAAGGAGGAACAGAGTATTCATTAATCATGCCCTCAAGTCTCCACATATTATCTTAATATTATGGAGGTATCATGAATTCTGCCATTCCACACAAGGCTCTTTTCACTAATTCAACCTTACCAATGTTTATGCAGAACATAAACCCCTAACATATGATGTCCATATTATTGGGAAGAAGAAGCATAAAAGAACATACTTCTATCATTACCCAAGAATATTTATCAAAAGGAACAACATATATATCATACAAGGATAATTTACTCAGTAATCCTTTACAACTTTATGTAATTGGGATAGTTCACACAGTTTTTCTTATTAATTGGAAATGCCACATAGCTTTTCCCTCTTTGATTGGGAATGACACATAGCTCTTCCCTTTGGGAATGACACATAGCTCTTCCCTTTGGTTATTTGGGAATGACACATAGCTCTTCCCTTTTTGTTTGTTTGGGAATGACACATAGCTCTTCCTTTTGGGAATGACACATAGCTCTTCCCTTTGGGAATGACACATAGCTCTTCCCTTTGATTGTTTGGGAATGACACATAGCTCTTCCCTTTTTGTTTGTTTGGGAATGACACATAGATCTTCCCTTTGGTTATTTGGGAATGACACATAGCTCTTCCCTTTTTGTTTGTTTGGGAATGACACATAGCTCTTCCCTTTGGGAATGACACATAGCTCTTCCCTTTGGGAATGACACATAGCTCTTCCCTTTGATTGTTTGGGAATGACACATAGCTCTTCCCTTTTTGTTTGTTTGGGAATGACACATAGCTCTTCCCTTTGGTTATTTGGGAATGACACATAGCTCTTCCCTTTTTGTTTGTTTGGGAATGACACATAGCTCTTCCCTTTGGTTATTTGAGAATGACACATAGCTCTTCCCTTTTTGTTTGTTTGGGAATGACACATAGCTCTTCCCTTTGGGAATGACACATAGCTCTTCCCTTTTTGTTAAATCATATTTCTTATTTCATGATACTCATTAGATTGTATCAGAATGATTGCTTGATCAGGGCAATCAAAACGATATCCATCTAGGAGTTTCCATACTCACTTTATCATCAATATCTGTATACCTGGCCAGGGTTTACAAATACTGAGATCAAGTAGTATGCACTTATATACTGTCTCATTCCTCACTTTTCATATCCTTATACACACAAGATTTTCCATTTCTATATTTCCTCCAGGCATCATTTATAAATCTCATCTTTTGACATACCGATAAGAGAGATTATTAAACTTTTTAAGGAACATTGAGTGAGATATAAGTTCTCATCTCCCTTGTGTCCTTATAAAACTAGTCAAAATAATTTCAAAAACACTATTTTCACGTTTTTAATCACATAGAAACATGAAAATGAAATATCAGAATGGCTTTATTTCCTCTGACCTGCTCGGGACGTCTGTCCACGTCCTCTATTGTCACTAGAAAACTGCCTCCTTTGTGATCCTTGCTGACTCTGCCCCTGAGGTTGGGTCATCATTGGATTCCCGTCTGGACAATCTTTTACCAGATGTCCCGGTTGTCTGCATTGATAACAGATTCTAGGTATAGCATAAGGTCGGTGAGGTCCAGACACCGATGTTGATGCTATGATGGAGGCCTTATTTGGAATATAACTAAGATCCCCATCCCTACTTGGAGACCACTCAGTTTGAGAACTAGTTCTGGATGGTGGAGGGTTAGGTGTAGAGGATCTAGACTTCTTAAAGTCCATAGATGAAGAACCCTGGAATTGTGGATATCTTTTCTGGGTTTGCCTCTTCTCAACCACAGATCTCTCTATCCTTCGGACTGATTCAACGAAGGTAGAGAATCTGTCTCGGTTCTCTAAGGCAGACACTGGGGTAGACATGTCAGCATTCAAACCCCTCTCGAATCTCCTGATTCTCTCTTCTTCTGTGGCAGCCATGTGCGGACAAAACCGCAATAGCTCCATGAACTTAGCTTCATACTCGCTAATGTTCATCATACCCTGTCTTAGTCTCTCAAACTGAGATTTTTTCTCATCTAGGAAGGTCTTCGGGAAATATCTTTGGACAAATTCCCATCGAAAGTCTTCCCATGAGATTTCTATTCCAGGTCTCTTCTGCTCTTCCATGGTCCACCAGTGACCAGCACTTCCTTTGAGAAGATAGACAGCATGTCTAACCTTCTCAGCTTCAGGGATGTTCAGGATCCTGAAAGCCTTCTCCAGCTCTGTCAACCACAGATCAGCATCTGCGGGGTCAGCAGTCCCATGGTATTCGGTAGCTCCGACACGACGTAGTCGCTCGAACGTCTTCCCAATACTTTGGCTCTCTGGTTGGACAGGTGCCCTAGGTGCAGGCATAGGCAACCTGTCGGTTATATGTGTTATGGCAGTCATAAACTGCCCAAACACAGTCGGGACTGCTGGATTACCCATATCAGCTGGGTCAAACTGGGGTGGCTCTCTAAGTTGTCCTGGTACAGGCTGTTCCACCTCTGGTACTCTTGCACCGCCTTGAGGTGCACTGGCACTATTTCCTTCCACATACTCATTATGTGGCTCTGACATCTTAAGTATCTTCTTCTCCTGAGGAGTAGAAGACTCTATTAGATAAGGAAGGAATACTAAAGATAGACTCGACTTCCTATGTCCTATGCCTCTGTAGACTCGGCGAACCTAGAGCTCTGATACCACTTAATTGTGGGCTCCGATCTCCAAACCACGAATTAATCTCGATTTAAACATGTGCGGAAGCATTCGGTAAACAGCGGAAGACCAAAAAATCACGAGAAATTAAAACTTTTTGAGACAAGCGCTTGAAACCTCAAACCTTTTCCATAGAAAAAGGATTTTACTGTTTACATCACTGACAATTACTTCTTGAGTAATTATATACAACATGATACAAAACTTCTCAAGAATTCATACTCAAAACACTCCAGGACCTGAGAGTACAGAGGACACATAAGACTGACTCTATACTACACCATGAAGCAGGCTAGATCTCCACCTGAGATAACTACTGCTCCTGATGCTGCTGGGATTAGTCACCTGAGTTCTTGTTCCTCCGTCTTCGACGACCACCTAAAAAGTAGAAGTCTACGGGGTGAGACAATTATACATAATTGCCCCAGCGAGAGTTATAACTCTCCACTAGAAGCTTTATAAGCAAAGCAGGGAATAACTAAGCAATAAAAGCCTTCAAGGTATTCACTAGTAGTTTAATGATAAGCAGAGTTCAATCAATATCAAAATATGAGAACCTCTATGCTATTCAAAGTAATATCAATCAAATAACTCGTAGATAACTCTAACAGATATACTACGCTGTTGATTATGTTTTTAAGGGAGTGCAGGGATGTATCTCACCTCTTCGACTGTGTGGTGGGGAATGATGGACTACATGAATCTACATCAATTCCTCTCACCATTTCTCTTTTAGTGAAGGAATGACGGACTACAAGAATCTACATCAATTCCTCTCACTATTTCTCTTAATCAGTTAGGTACATTCAGTATTCTTATCATCTTACAATAACACAGCTATATATGAGAATACTTAAAATGTAGCAGGCCTAACTTTTCACAATCATCAGTTATTTCATCTCAAGTCATCTGTCAAGCATGACTTTGATAACATTTATGGCTCTTACAGCCCATAAATTACAAAAGATGTCACTCACAGTGCATCAACAAGGGTTACTATTCATAAAGCTTAAGACATGCTTTCAATGAATATATCATGGCATTCCATACCTGGATATGCCCATTATCTTATAACAATCTGCAAAGTTCATTAGTATAACATGGCATTCCCTACCTGGTTATGCCTATCATCTTATAACAACCTGCATGGTTCATTCAACAGATAATAGTAAACAATTCAACCATTAAGGGTGCATTCTCAATTATGGTTTCACATGAAATTACCCTCAACTAGGGATTCACATGGAATCACACTCAACTAGGGGTTCACATGGAGTCACCCTCAACTAGGGATTCACATGGAATCACCCTCAACTAGGGATTCACATGGAGTCACACTCAACTAGGGATTCACATGGAGTCACCCTCAACTAGGGATTCACATGGAATCACCCTCAACTAGTCATCAATTAGGGTTTTATTCAATTGAATTAGGGTTTACTATTCATCTTTCATGTCTTCATTCTAAACTTAGGGTTTACTATTCACTCCATGGTGAATTGTACTCATTACATCATTATGTAAGAGAAACATCATCATTAAGGCTCTTAATTAGGATTAAGATCCATTAGATATTATAAATAGGGTTCCCATGACCTCACATAGGTGGGTCATTCCCTAAACATGCACACTCATAAGTAATTGAAGTATCTCACCAGAGTTTCCACCTTAAAAAGGGTACTTTCTCTCTCTAGGATACTTTCTCTCTCTAGAAAATACTTTCTCTCTCCTCTTACTAGTAAATGGTGGCAACACCACTCTAGATCAGGTTGAGATAAGTCTCCTTGACTAACATAAGCAAAAACGTCAACATCATGTGATTAGGGTTTGATTAGTACAAGGTTTTATCCCTTTAGACCCCTCAAGGGTATTTTGGTAATTTGCCACATGATCATCATCATGGGTTAATTCACTAATCACATAGTCCCTTAATGATCTAGGTTACCATTAGGGTTTAGATTGGATCACCATTGAACTGATTGCATCATCAAATGGTTAAGTACAAACCATCACCAATCTTCAAACGGTTTCAACCTTCAAACGGTTTCAACCACTCAAACGGTCTTGAGACCGTTTGACCCCAAACGGTCTTGGGACCGTTTGGATCCAAACGGTCTTGAGACCGTTTGGAGGTGAAGACCGTTTGGAAGGGTTGACTTCCAAACCGTTTGGAACTTCAATCGGTTTAAGGTCGTTTGGACCAATCGACCTTGAGGTCGTTTGAGCTCAAACGGTCTTGAGGTCGTTTGAGCCCAAACGGTCTTGAGACTGTTTGGTCTCAAACGGTCTTGAGACCGTTTGGACCCAAACGGTCTTGAGACCGTTTGGTCCAAATGGGCTCAAACCGTTTGGACCTCCAAAAGGGTTCAAAGGTCACCAAAGTTCAAGGATATGTATGTTGAAGCCCTCAATTGGCTAAAGGTATGCTAACCACTTATAAATTGAGCCAATTAAGGTTAGCCTTAACCACTTAGACATCAAATTGACCCTCCATTGTAAACCAATTAAGGTTCAATCGTTCTCAATTAGGGTTTCAAGTTGATTGGTCATCAATGTTCAACAATGTGAAACAATTCAAGGTTGAACCTATCAATTGACCTCCAATTGGGCTCAAACTTGGCCCAAACGGTCTTGAGGTCGTTTGGACATCATCCAAACGGTCTTGAGACCGTTTGCCCAAAGTTTGACCAAAATCCAAGTCGTTTTGACTAAGGTTGAAGTCCAATTAGGTCAAAATCAGCAATTTTCAACAATGCATCAATTTCCTACAATTGGACCCTCAAACCATTAGATTAACTCAACCCTAGACCTTCAAACGGTCTTGGGTTGTGCCCAAACGATCTTAGGACCGTTTGGAGGAACCCCAAACGGTCTTGAGACCGTTTGGGTCCTTCAACCCAAAACTCAACAAGATCTATATTTAGAAAACAGCAATTTGATTGTTTCAATAACCCATTGTAATTGGGCCTCAATTGATCAAATTACCTTAACCCTAGACCTCCAAACGGTCTTGGGTTGACACCAAACGGTCTTGAGACCATTTGGATGAGTTCCAAACGGTCTTGAGACCGTTTGCCCATCCATCCTTTGGACTCTAGTGAAAATTCATCAAGGTTTGATCTATTGAGTTGATCATCACATCAATACTAAATTGCAATATAATTTGGTGCCTTTGGACCTTCAATTGATCAACTATACTTGACCCCAGACCTCCAAACTGTCTTGGGGTGACCCCCAAACGGTCTTGAGACCGTTTGGGTGATTCCCAAACGGTCTTGAAACCGTTTGGGCTAATCAACCCAAAATCTCAACTTAACTCATTGGAGATTCAGCACTAATTTCAATTAGGGTTTGCCCTATTAATCATCCTTCAACTCATGACTCGTTTGGAATTAATCCATAAAATTTGGTGAGTCGTTAATTAACATCATTATGAACAGTAATCCCAAACGGTCAACGTTTAGTCAACCATCATAAACGGTCTTGAGACCGTTTGCCCAAAAAGGGCAAATTAAACAGATTGCAAATCAGAATTTAATTCAATTCGTTTTGCTAATTGATTTGCTCATATCTCACGATTCCTTTGGAGTTAACCTCTCAAATTTTGTGGGTGATTAACCTACATAATTATGAACAAGATTCCCAAACGGTCTTCACTTGGTCAATGGGACCAAACGGTCTTGAAGACCGTTTGCCCTCAAACGACCCTGAAACCGTTTGCCCACCAAACGGTTTGAAACCGTTTTGAGCAATAGGTGGAGGTCGTTTGATAAAGTGAAAATCTGTGGATAAGCATAGTAATTAACGCCCTTATCTTCCACCTTAAGAACAGTAGCAGTTCTTCACGATTTTGCTTGCAAGGATGCAAGGGAAGATAGGGAAGAAGAAGATCTATCAACTATATGCATAGAAAAGATGTATAATCGAAGCATCAAGTTTAGAGTTATAAAACCCGCCTAAATCTTGCTCCTTGAGCTCCAAGCTTTCGAGCTCCAAGCCTTTAATGGCGTCCTAGAAGCTCCACAGGTCGGCCAAGGTTAATCCTCCAAGGAAGGTTGAGAAAAGATGGCTAAAAAGATAGAATTAAGTAAGCTAGCCATGAATTTGCCCTTGAATCCGAATTCTAACCATGGAATTTGGGCAAGAAGGGGAATCCAAACCTACCTTGCACCCTTGGTCGTTTCTCCTGAGCTCCAGAGCAAGGCTTGGCCGTTTGAGAATGAGAGGGAGTGAATGAAACAGGAGCAAGGTCGTTTGCTCGTTTGCAAGGGAAAGAGCTTTTATAGTCTTTAGCCTATTTTCTATTACAAGGACCTTTCAAACTCAAAATTCACATCTAGGTCCCTCCTTGCTCAAGGGCACGTCCAGGCCCATCTAATCTTATGCAAATCTCAAGAAAACTCAAGATCTAAGGGTAAAGGAATCCAACCTTCAACTAGGGTACATACATGAAAGGGTTTTGTACCCATTTTAGGTGATTTCTATCACAAAGATCATTTTTCTCATCTGATTAGTGAATGATGTATCTCCTTCATCATTTCTACTCTAAATGATGACAAGAGTCATAAAAGATGTTCTAGATGGTGAAAATTACAAGTTGGACCCCTCAATTTGGGTAAATTGCACTTTACCCCAAATTAGGGTTTCTGAGCATGGGGATTGCTTCCACAGCTGCTCCTTGGTGCTCAAGCTTGGGAAATCCCTCAAACTTTATCATAGACATCTTCATGATGTCTTAACATCAAAAGAACATCTTATCTTGTGAAATTTGCAAGTTCAACCCTTAAACTGGGTAATTTGCACATAGGTCCCTGCATACAACACAATGCTACATCTTTATACAAAAGGAGCAAAATCGAAAGTAAATGTTCCTGAGGAACTTAATTTCATGCCAGGGAGTGTTCACAAGTATAATAATTACCTATTTAGGCAAAACTTCTAGGGTTAGTTCATAACCCAGGTCAGGGGTGTTACAGTTGTGTCACCCTAGCTTGGACATGTGGCCGAACCTTGGTTGAGTAGTGGAATGGCATGTGTATGTGTTTTGCAAGGTGGTAAAACGTGTGGACAAGTGTCCCTTGGTAAGGTGACACCTTGCCTTGGTTTAACCTTGACCCTCATCTATATATGCCTTGCCTTTCTCTTCCTTAGGAACCCTTTAGCTCTTTTGTTGCTCATCCATCCTTGTGTGCACGACACACCTTGCTTGGAGAGCTTAGTGGCCGATCCTTTCCCCTTGGTGGTGATCCCTTCTTCTTCCTTTAGCTTGGTGGTCGAACCCTAGGTGGGTCTTATTCTTTGTGGCCGAAGTGTTGTGCTTGGAGCTTTGGAGCTTGAGGAGTTTTCTTAAGGTGGGTTACATAACTTCTAACCCTAGATATTCTACCTTCTTTACGTTGATGATCGGCCATTGCATGTTATGTTTCTTGCTCTAGTACATGTTGTTGATCTTATAGATATAATGAGCATGATGTTGTTGATGTTTATATGCCTTTACACCTAGTTGGCCGAACCAATGTTTGGGGTTTCCTTGTTGAGCAACACTCCTTTCTCTCCTTGGTCTAGAGAAGTGAGTTCGAGCTCTAGTAATATGGGCAATACCCCTCTCTCATTTTAGTTGAGAGGTGAGCTTATATTCTAGTGGCTTGGGCGTCACCCTCCTCTCACCATGGATTAGAGAAGTGAGCTTTTAGATATGAGATGACCTACGTTGAGGTTGGTCCTTGTGGTTTCCCGATTGGTGATCAAGGTTGTGCGAAACCCCTCTCTCTTGGTTGTTGAGAGGTGAGCCAATCTTCTTGATCAATTAGGGTTTGGTGTCCTTGTGCTTGAGTTTGAAGATAGCCTTGTTGGGTTGTGTCTTTGCACGATATGACCTTGGGATAGTGCTGCCTGATAGCCTTGTCTTGGGTTGTACCCTTGGGCGACACACCTAGTGGAGATGGTTAGTTTGATGCCCAATATGGTTCTCTTGTCTTGAGATAGAGTTTGGGCGATACACCTTATATCTTGTGCTCTGGACGATACATCTTGAAGTAAGGTTGTCCGATACCCCTACCTTGTGGTGATCTTTGGCCGATCCAATATGGAGTTGAGATGGTTGGCTTGGTGCCCATTATGCTTTGACTGATATGGAGCCTTGTAGGTCATCCTTATGTTGGGCGATATGGTCTAGTTGTTGTGATGCCTGATATGGGTTGGGTGGGGCACCTTAGTAAGTACCTTAGTGGTATTGTCTGATATGCTGATTAAGTAGCCAGCATGTCCATGCCTGATATGGTATCTTGGACGACAGCAGTGTCCTGGCCGATATGGACGACCCTTGAACGACATGGAGATGTTTGCATAATAGAGGCGCCTTGGGCGTTACACCCTTTGATCGATATGGTTAATGTTGAGGGTTAGCCGATAGAGGAAACCTAACCCTAACCCTGATCCTTGTTCACGATAGGCCTCTGGACGATAGCATCTTCTGATGCATGGTACACCTTGCTCGAAACTATGTGAGATGGTGAGTCCTGGTTGCACGATAGGTGAGATGATGGGGTTGGCCGTTATGGTGGTGAGATGTGCTTAGGGTTTGGAACCCTAGCCGTTACAGCTTTTGGTGAGGGTTGGCGCTGCTCACCATATCTATTGTGAGGGTTTCAGGAGCTTTGGTGAGGGTTCTGATAACCCGGAATGTATATAGTTAATAGTTCTCTTTTAATAACGATAATACAAGTGATATGATGTAATCACCTTGAATCCTGCAACTATGATGATGAGATAAGATGATAGGTTGTGAACCAGGTATGTTTGGGAAGATATGATGTTGCTACACTTGTTGATATGACACATGCATATGATCACATGTATGGAGCATGATATATGTTTATGATTAATGATAAAATAATGATTTCTATAGCTTATGTGTAATATACTCTTGGATGTTGCTTCATACTTGATAACATGATATTCATGTTAATCCATGATGGCTTCAGTTATCTCTATGAATTTGTATACTAACCATGCAAGTATTTCATGTGGATTCATAGCCTGGTAAGAGCTATCAGATATATGTGCTTTGACTAGCACAATTTGATGATAATCCTTGTTAATGAAATGACATGTTGATAGGTCTGAGCACCTGATACAAGACTGAGTGCCTAGTTGAGGTGTTATCCTCTGATGATGAGCTAAGGGATGCGTTCCCAGAATACTGATGCATGATTATGATGCCTTAAGAGGCAGTGGTTGGTATCATGAGGGATTGAGGTCCCAGGACAGTATGATGTTGGCAATAGTGATGTAATTCTATAAGGCTATGTTATACTTTGTTGCCTCAACAAATTGGTTTAAAATATACTAATTAATGATAGATAAATATATCATGTAGTTTCCCTGGCCATAGATCCATCATCGTCAGTATTTTGTGATGGTAAAATATGTTTATCCTGCAGGATTACCTGGAGCGCATATTGTTGAATATGTGAGGTTTCCCCTAGCCTGAAATAGGAGGGTTGAGTGCAGCTGTGGTTGCAGACTCAGGATATATGGAGCATGGTGAACATACCCATGGCTCAGGATATGTGATGATGAGCATGATGCGTTCATGGCTCGGATGTATGCACTAGCACCTATGATGAGGTGAGCTAGAGATATGGGTATCTTGCAGAGCTGACCCAGAGGCTGAAGCCTATAAGCATAAGACTATGGTCTTGCTTGATGATTCGTGTACTGACCACGGGAAGGTGAGGTCATGGAGTCCGGATCTCCTTACACCTTGTATGGCACCGGATTGGGCTTCGCAGCCAATGGTTGGATTTGAGCAGGGAAGGCTCACTTCCTCAGGGCATAATAAAACATAATCCAGCCGAATATTATATCTTGCTCAAAGCAAAACACAGAACATTGATTGAGGCCTTGCTTATATAGCTGATCTATTTACACCTTGCATATATGTGTACGATCTTTATATTCTGTGATAAGTTTTTATTAATATTATCTTGTCAATCATGTTCCATAAAGAAATACTTGGTTATATGCCTCCCAGATATCTTGGTAAGATTGAAAGTAATATTAGCCTTGCTCGGTATGCTACTCTTGTTATACGCTTTATCAGATATCTGTTGTTATCTGCTTTAACCTTTTGAGATTTTATAGTTTTGGCGGGGAGCTATGTTTCTCGCTGGGACTGTGTGTCTCACCTCGCTGGCTTACACCATTTTTAGGTGAGCGCTCTAGACGTGGTGGTGGTCGTGAGGTTGGCCGAGCAGCAAAAAGAGCAGCAGAAGGCAAGAGATGGACATGCTACTGTTTTAGTGGATTTGTAATAGAGTCCTAGAGTCATCCCTGTACTCTCAGGTCCTCGGAGATGTTTGACGATGTTTCATGATGTTTAGCTGTTGTAATTTTGAATATCCTGCTGCTGGCCGTATGTGGCTGTTATGTATGTATAAATAGGTGTTGAACTCTGGTGCTGACGGTACAGCTGGTTCCAATAAGCTGTGAACCTATATCAAGACTTGTGAATGTTTATATAACATGTTTCTCTGCAGGATCTGGATGCAAAAGTTCTCTCATGTATGCTTTCTGAAATCGGTTTTAATTAACTTGTGTTTTCGGTAATATATGGTTCTGCACATTTTCGTGTGTCATCTCGTTGTCTATGTGATGGCGGGGTGTCACAAAAGGACTCCAAGATTCAATGTAGATGAAACTCCAACATGTCTATGTAAAATCACCAATAGAAATCTTCACCATCTTCCCTCATCATATAGTTTCCATCACAAGAACAACCATCACATTCCAGAGAGTGTTAGGTCACAGTAGCAATATAGGTGTGTAGGAACATACAAATAGTCAATGTGCAAAAAGAGCATGGAAATAAAATATTGCAAACTTGTAAATTAGCAAGTAAAATGTGCTAATGATAGAACAAACATCAAAAATGACATTCCCAAATGGAAAATCAGCAATAGAGAGTACAAGTAAAGTAGAAGTAGTAATCAATCAACAGATAGCACACATGAAACATCTAACTTCACAGAAGTGGCGGGATGGCGATGAATAAGTTTATCAAACTCTTCATAAGGTAGACAAATCAATAATAGCAGCAGAAGGATCTATATAGAAGTAAAAAATAGCACCACAAAGTAGTAGAAAGTAGCATGAAGATCCATAGAACAACAAAACTAAAGTATTATTCAGCTCTCCTCCATCTCATCTCTTTCCTGTACTCATCATTCTCTATTCTCCCGCTAATGCCAACCATGAAAAGAGGAAAGCGAGTGGTTGGGATGGAAAGTTAAAAATAATAGTAGAGGCAAGGAATACGTAGGAAAGTATGGGAAGGGGGTAACTGACAACTCGAAGCAAGGTGTAATATAACCTGATTATATAGATCCAAATAGAAAAATAAATGGATCTTTTTATGACCCAAAAGGGGCGTGGGGCATCCCCCACAATATTTTTTGGACTACAAAAAATCATAGGATCTGATTAGGTACAATATGCATAAGAGGGGTATTACAAGTATTGAGGAGTAGATGATATCTATGTAAGGATGGAAAATACGTGGGGTTAAAGAACAAAAAATAAATAAAATTATAGGAAAAGAAAGATAAGTGTTGTCAGTAAGGATAAAGAAGGGACTCACCATGTATAGAAACCTTTGTCATGTTATAGAATAATTTTAGACGATGTAGCACATAAATATATAGAATCAATACCAATTGACACATCATGTTGGTGAAGGAACATGCCATGTTGATGCAACAACAAAAGTCATTGCTAGAAAGAAGCTGACAACACATCATGTCTTGGCGAGACACACCCTGTCAGTTGACAAAAATTGGGGTAGAACATAAGTGGGATGTCGTGTCCAAGTGTAGCCAACACACCATATCAATAAATAACACCCAATTTCAGTAAATGACACATCATTTCATCTGGTATATTTTGTGAATGAAGTCGTGAATGAAGTCGAACACCAGATAAACACTATGTCAAGAAGAGACACATCGTGTTAGCCGAAAACAACAGAAAAACCCTTGCGATGACAAAAAAATGGATTAATACTTCCGGATCTCCACCATGTCAATATAGGGATGACATGTCCCCAAAATCACCAGCAAGAGGAGATCTTTATCTAAGATTTGGGATTAGATCTCAATAAGTTCATCGATGACAGAGGCATTGTAGATCCATAGAGATGTAGACGACAATGGTGTAGATATGAAAATGTTAGACGACAGAGGTGTCAATCAGTTTCAAAGTAGATGAAGGTGGATAATGTTGGTAAGGTATGCCCATAGAGCCAATGATATGATGATTAACATGACATATACCTTAAAGGATTTGATTAATACTTATAAAGGAAAGCTTCCAATTCATTATGTTTTATTTAGTTATGTGATAATGAGGAAACACTATGAATGTCTAGAGAATAATATTACTCAATGATGTATCTCTTCAAGTATTATCCTTGTGGAAATGAGATCATATAGATGTTAAGAGTACATATACATATTACATTATGTCCCTAGTCAGTTGTTACTGTGGAAGGTAGATAGACACCAGTAACACATAGGACTGGAGTGTGAGTTGGTTGATGACTGAGTCTCATTAAGTCATGATATAGCAATATCAAACCAAGTACACAGATACGTGTTAGGGAAGAATGTATTAGATAGAACCACCTTGAGAGTGACACATGGTCGTGATGGTCACAGTCATCTCTGATAGTGAAGGTGGTGATTGTGATTCTTAGACCTGAAATCACTACACCCCTCCCATGTCGTTGGTGTACGCTTTGAAATCATCAAACATAGTCATGAAATATGGGTTGTTATAACGGTGATGATTGGGTGACTTTGACACATAGGGATAGACTGTGAGTGATAGATATGGAATTTATCCCTCTTACTGGAGTATGATATCCTGACCACTTGATAAGCATGTGCATGCACATGTGAATCAAGCTGTTGAGACGACCGTTTGGGTTGTTAGACTGATTGGAGTTTGAATTAGCTTAGTTCTGCACTTGAACCGACCGGCTCAACTCATCTCAAACAGCCGTATGGGTAAGTGAGATGGGCATCTCACATGTGTAAGATGGATTTGTTGGGCCGAACAAAGGTTCGAGATGTTTCTCAAATAGTTTCGATTGCACAAACTTGGAGTGCAAGTGAATTAATATGAGATATTAATTAGAATCAAATTGCTAAATTTGTATCAAATTGGAAATTTGACAAACGGTTGTTTGGTAGTGAGAGACGACCATCTCGCACCCTAGACGACCATTTCACGTCTCCCAGGTTGTGAAAGTTCAAGTTCTTTCAGTCCCTTCCACTCCCGCACGATCCCAATCTGACTCAGAACCTTGACCTTGACATCTACTAGAAATAGAGGGGTACTGGGGGCTTCCCAAGATATAACATACACAACTAAAAATCAGTTACTCTAACAATTGTTTTCCTCTATGGTTTTAGTAACCAAAAGATCCCAGAAAGTCATACCTAAAAAGGAGGGATAGACAATGGGAGAGAACAACTAAGAAGTTGTTGCTGTGGGAGAGTATGTTGGTGACTAGTACACCAACGGGAGGGACAATTTCTTCCTATCTGTTCTTAGTGATCGACATAAGTTCTAGTTGGTTTGTGTGGACTAATCTAGAGGTTGGAGTCCTTTAGTTGTTGCTCAGAGAGAAAAGTCAACCTGCAGTCCTTGGCGAGACCACTGGAGTCACTATAGAGGTTGCACAGATAGCTATTCGTGGTGAAGCCCAGGAGCTGGACAACCACCGTCTAAGAGCAACTTATCAGATATTGTAAAGAAGTGAGTTTAGTCACTGGACTTGCTCCAGAATCAGGTATAACTCGCTAAAATGATCCTTCCTATTTCATTGTAGTTGATGCGATCTTGCTATTATGGGAATACAAATAGATAAATTTTTTTATTTCCACTTCTATACTCTGTGCCTGTATTTCCCAACAACTAATAGGATGGATATGAAAACTCTATTAGTAAGTAATATTGATGGAGGCATGGCAGCCATTGTAAATCTAGTAGAGGCATCTTCAAAGTGGATACTTTCCTTATTGAAGATGGAGGAAACTAATGGACATGACTCTAAGATGAAGCAGGGATGGAAAATCCTAGACAAGCAACGCTTATCAATTGGTCGTCCGTAAGAGTAGACTTCTCACCTTTACACACTCTCTCATAGGGTTGGGGGCGACACTGGAAAGACTTCTATGATACCATGTCGAAAGACAATATGATGGGTAAGTCCCCTTTGTGTAGTTTTTTCTTATTGATAGAAGGGAAAACCCACTCCTATATATAGTATTAAGGGGAAGCATACATACTCAAGATAAACCAAAATGGACCAAGACATATCTAAGCCCATATTACATATAGACTAAAAAACTTTACTAAACAGACTCTCTAACAAACTCCACAAAAGTTTCTTTGATTTCCTAATCTCAAGGGATATTGTGTTTCTTAGAACCCTTGAGTTTGTGCACAACTATCCTTAATATTCTATTTCAACAATAATTAGATAGGTTCTTGTATTCATTATATCCACATCTCATCAATCATTAGCCTTATCCATTCTCTTAAGGTTTCTAGGGGTATAGATACCTTTGGAGTGATCTCCCCTTGACCCTAAGGGTCTTATGTACTTATGGAGTGCCTTTCACATTGACCCCTTGGTTCTTATGTACTCATGGAGGTGTCCATTTTATTGACCTCATGGGCCTTGTATACACATGGATGACTTTCTCCTGACCCCACATGCCTTATGTACTCAGGACCTGATCATCTCTTGAACCCTTCAGTATTATGCACCTTTAAGCATCCCTACTCTACCCTAGGGTTGTCTTAGTGTTCTACATGATGTAGGGTTTATTGAGATTCCATAACTCTATTTCGTTTCTCTCTTTAATTACACCTTGTTTCAATACAAAAATCTTCAATATCATTTTATTTCTTCATCCCATGACTCAATCTGAACCAAGAGTGGTTATGACTCAAATGCCTTCCATAGGATTTCCTTCAATGTGTTAAATTTTGTTACACATTTTACTTGAAATTTCTCTAACTAAAGTTTTCAGACTTACATGTCTATGCAGCCATGGTATTAATACAAACAGGTGACTTTCTTATTTAGACTTGGTGATAGTAGCATTTACATACCTTAGATGCATCATTATTATATTCCTTTCAATGAACCTTATTTTCCATCTCATGCTCACATTATGTTTCTCTAACCAAGCTCTTCACATTTAGCTATGTCATAATTTCCAACGATTTAAAAATCGGTCGGTGCGGCCGCTTTAGCATTTTGTCCACTGGTCCGCTTGGTTTTGTCCAAATGTGACTGTTATGCATTTTGTACTGTAGTGAATGCTTTGGGCCACTTAATTAGAACCCGCTTTAGCAGATGTAGCGGCCGCTTGGAGGAACCTTCTTTTAATCGGGCTTGTTCTTTATATCAAAATATCGATGCTATGTCATCGTCGTTACATTAGGTACCCGACTCCTCGATTTCCATTAGGAAACGCAACTGCTGCCCTATCGGTCTTACCCGATGAACAAAGGATTCCCCGTGGCATCAACTCCTCTCTCGCACGTCTTCTCTCCATGCAAGCGGTGCCAAAGTAGAGAAGATTGACGCATAACAATGGCACCCAACAGCCATTGGTGGAGTCGTCCTCTGAAGGGGGCGACCAGCATCCCATGGCGGAGTCCCCTAAAAGAGCCAAGATTCGAGGACTCTTTAGCAGAGGCCAAGAAGAGACGGCCAAGGAGAGCCATTATCATCAACTCTAACTGAACAAATCAGTAAGTTTTCTTACCTTGTTCTTCCCGTCTTCTTCTCTACCTGCTTTCCAATTCTTTTTTCCTCTGATCCTCTCTCTTTTATCCTCTTTGTAAAAAACATACGCTAGTATGATCCGTAGTCATGTACCTTGTTAGTAATGCAAACTGATCAGTAGCAATAAACTCCTATGCATTCCACTGTCACGATCAGTACCATGTTATGGTCAGGAGGATACGTTCCATTATTATGATAAGTACCATGTTATGATCAGTACTACTTAAGCTATACTGATTCAGTAGGATTCTTTTGTACTATTTAGTAGAATTCCTTTCTATGGTTTATTGTCACGCTTCCTTGCTCCTTGTTCTCTTAACCTATCTTCCTTGCTAATGCTAATTCTACTTATCCATATGAAAATGGATTTTCAAATGCTATTAAATCATCTATCTCTAATATACACCTACTATCGACGTTGACTAAAAAAACTTTTTTTTTCCATTGCTAACTGTGAACGTTCAACTATTGTGTGAAAAATAAAAATCGACAAATAATAATTGTACTTTGTTCAACTAATGTAGGATGTATATTATAAGAAACAATATAATCTCGTTCTTCCTAGCACAAATTTCCATGACATCACTATATGAAATTCTTTTCTAATAATCTATTCTTACACTCACTGTAGGATGTTCGGTTGTACTATGTTCTTCAATTTATAACATTATATTTTTTATCCATTGACACTATATCATTGCTTTAAATGGCATCTATTGTATTTGTATAAAAAAATTCCCCTTAGCTACTGTATTGAGATTTTGTACGATTACAACAGTAATTTCAGTACTCTTTTATCAAAGATTGCTTTACTACTCTAGGAGTAGTATTCATCACTGTCTGAAAATTTTCCATATTTCAAATACTTAATCTATGAAAATCATTTAATGTAGTGAAATACTTGACTGTTGAGTATTATTTTTTGTTGTTGATAGTACGTCCAACACTAAATTTTCTCATTTTTTTAAAAATAATGTGAACCACTTTTTCAAAAAGTGCCCGCTTTTGTCCGCTTCAAAACCTGCTTCCCGCTTCAAGTCGGCCAATCTGCACGCTTCACGCTTCGCACTTTTTAAAACCTAGGTAATTGCTTAACAATTATCAAGGACAAACTATTATGACTAGGTAGGGATAAGTGCTTCACACTTTATACCCATACCATCCCATCGTATTCCATCTATCTAGGTTTATGTTCTCTTAAGACATCCCTGGTTAGTTAAAATTTTGAAAATCTATAACAAGGTGGTTCAGCTCATCCTTCCAATGGAGGTCCTAACCTAGGGTACCTTCTCAACTTCTAGGAGGAGGTTAGACTTTCTAGTCACAACCTCAACCCCTAGGTTTAGGGCTATGACTCCCCCATAGGACTTTTCCCATTATTGGATTGACCCAGGGGACCACCCCTAAATGTGAGTTGAGGGTCTTATGTTTATTCTTAGGTGAGCACTGATTACCTATGCTTCATATACATTCAAAATCTTTTACATGTATCTTGCATGCATTACCTGGGTTATCCCACTCAACACCTATATGGACATTGGGTTTTTCTACCCACACTTAGATCTTTCTAGGGTTTATCTGTTGGGTTTTAGGGAAGGCAGAGAATGCAGCGGAAACAAAAAAAATTTCTCCCCCAAACTCAGAACAAGGAAACGCGTCAACGTCTATACAATAGGAAAGAGATGGTTTGTGGAATCATACCTTGTCCCGAGGCTTGCTCGGAGACAATACCTCGCGCCTTGCGTGGTCTTCACCTCCGGTCTTGGACGGTGTCTGTGCAGCTCCTGGTCTCACCGGGACTGACGACTCCTGGTCTCACCGGGACTGTCGGGATTGACAGTTGTCCTCTGAGCGGCAGAAATCTCCCGCCTCTGAAGTAGTCCACACGGACCACCTGGAACTCCAATCTCCTTGTCCCATAAGGAATTAGAAGGAGTCGCACCCTCTTGTCAGTGTACTAGTCGCCAACACACTCTCCTGCCACCAGTCGCTTTCTGTAGTTGTCTTTCCCTTGTTGTGCCTCCCTTATCGGGTAGCACTTGCTCGGGCTCTCTCGGTTACCAAAACTAGAGAGAACGACAACTTTACAGAGCAACTGGTTAGACTGAGTTGTTATCTGAGAAGCCCCCAATACCCCTATATATAGGAGGGTCATGGGACAGGGTTCTCTATCCCGGGCAATGCGGGACTAAAGCAGGAGTAGAAGGGTTCGAGATTTTCCACAAAAACAACCAACTGCGTGACCTGAACCGATCGTTTCACAACTGAAATGGTCGTTTGGGGATCTGAGCCGGTCGGTTGACACCTCAACCAATTGGTTGGGACCCATGAAACGGTCGGTTCACATGTGAACCGATCGGTTCGTGGTCCTGATCAGTTCCCGATTGACTTTCTTTCTTTTATTTCTAATTGGTATCAAATACCAATCCTTATTCCAATCGTATTGGACAAGTAAAACAAAAAGAATTTTCTCACCAATCTTACTTTCCCAACTTGCTAGGTTGGACCCGTGAGCCGATCGGTTCAACATTTGAACTGGTCATTTCACCTTGTCCATGAGCTGATCGACTCACCACCTGAGCCGATCAGTTCATCACATGAGCCGATCAGTTGGGAGTGCAGATTGTGCAGAAATAGTCAATTGCAGTTCCAATCAATCTGATACTCTAATCAAGATGTCCAACACCTTGAACACTATGATTTTGAGCTATCAATTAATTGAGTGTTTAATTGAACTACTAAACTCCTTTAGCAATCAATCTAAACATTGTTTGTGGACAAAACTCCTCTTCCAGGTTAAATCCTATGTGTGTGACCCTGCATGTCTTTTTCACGTTGGTAGTGAAAGTCCATAACACTTATGACTTCACAAGCAAAGAGCGGTGCCTAGTCACACATCAGTGCTACCCAAGTGAAATAGAAAGTTGGAGAACAACTTTCAATCCTACAATCCGTGAATGGTGTTACAGTGAATGTATAATTCCTTTGTCACTGATATCCCGAATGAACTCGAGGCATGGAACAGTCATCCTGTCAACGTTCATTCACTTTCTTGATCTCAGAGTAGACTGGAAGAGATATGTATGACATCAATATCACATACTGATTCACACATGCGTGCACGCCTTTCTCAATCCTAATCATCAAGTGGCCATGGATATCAAACTCCCTCAGGAGGGACAAATCCCATATCTATCACTCACCCCTCAAAAGCCCCATGTGTCAAAGCCACCCAATCATCACCTTTATAACAACCCATGTTTCAGGACTGCGTTTGATGATGTCAAAGTGTGCCCAACGATATGTGTTGAGTGTAGTGATTTCAGGTCAAAGAATCACACTCACCACCATCACAGTGAGTACTGACTGTGACTACCATGTCATGGTTCCATGTGTCAAACTCACGGCGGGTCTGTCCGGTACACTTCTTCTCTAACAAGTTAATATGTGTTTGGTTTGATATCTCTATATCATGACTAATGAGATTTTGTCATCAACCAACACCACAATCTAGTCTTGTGTGTCATTGCTGTCTATCTACCTTCCACAATGACATCTGACTAGGGACATAATAAGAATGTACCAACTCTTAGCATCCGTATGATATCATCGTTCAGGTCCTGAACCTGAAGGCATACGTCATTGAGTACTGTCATTCTCTAGACATTCAATCTATTCTATCACTATCTCATATGACTGAACCAGAAAGAATTGGAATCTTGCCTTTGATGTTTATCAAATCAATCTTAATGTATCCCACCAATCATCCCATGATTGGCTCTCAGGGCATACATACCAACAGACTCCCACTTGCACTGCGAGCCAATCACCCTTGAATCATATTCATAGTGATCTTCAAACATGTCCCACATGTTATTGTGCTCTAGTGCGAACATAGTGAGTTATGACAACACCTTTCCAAAGTCAGTATAAATTGCATGTCTCACATCTCTTCATTGTATGTCACACGTATGAGATGGAGTTGCCGTAATATGCGATCTAGTGTTCCTTTGCTAACCTTTAGCCACATTGCATGATCAAGGATTCCATACTTGTCATCAATGACCGGAATATCTACAAGTTCATCTCATGAACTTCCAGATCCATATAGTATCCACTGTTGTTCTCTAACACACACGGATACTCGACATTTCCTTTTAAATGGATTTATTAGAACGTTTCCAATTATCAACAAACTTTCACTTTATATATCCCATATATATTTTGCGATAAATTTTATGTCCTTTTCGGAAATTCGCATCAATGTAACTCTTTAAATCGAACTCTTCCTTATCTTCATAGAACTAGTACTTCTCAAGTACTTATCTAGTTCTTATGGTTTTCCAATAACCCTTACTGGAAGTAGACAGACATCCACTCGTCATGTCCCACATACGAGTTATCAGGATGAGCACATCATATTGTCATGTCCTACATACAAGATGATGAATGCATTTTATTCTTGCCATGTCCATACATGCAAGATAATGGGATGATTACATACATGATAGATCCATATCTATTCTTAGTGTTCCCATTCTTCATAAGAATTGGACACTTGGACTTGGGATACTAACTCCATGTAATATGGACATGTTTTCTCCCACTGAATCTGCGCACACTGAACCCTTTAGTACATATCACCAATGTATGTTCTCTCTTTTCCAGGTCAAGAGGTTTTCGAGAACTATCTCTATAGAGCTCTATTCCTATCTCATAGGAAACATCTCTATCTTCCTTAAAGATAATTTCCACTTTGGATTTCCATTCTAGAACATTTCCATTTCACATCAACATGTGGAATGTGAATACGCTCCCACTAAATCACAGATCCCTTCTTTATCTTTAACATATCAGTCAAACCCTTTGACTATATCATCAAAGTAAAGATCCAATTCTGAGTTGCTTGTACTCAATCAATCACATTGATTAGTCCATTGTAACTTATAGACTTCATTTGCATTAGTGGATTCATAAACCTTATAGGTTGTGTCACGTACACATCCTTATTTTATTCCTCATAGGAATGTGGTTTTAGTATCCATATGCCAAATGTCTTAGTCATTAAGTTGTAATCAACAAGCATCATCCTTCTCAAAATGTTATCCATGTGTCTTAACACTTAAGACTTATTCGCACTTATGGATTTCATCCCAATGAGTGCTACCATCAAGGTCATACCTTATGGTTTATATGTAAGTCATTTAGGATGTAATGGTCATAAACCATAACTCAGGATTCGGTTCCTCATATTCATCTAGATAGTTGACTCATCCCATGAACAACTCATCATATAGATGATCGAGGTGTATCTGTTAAGGATATAAGAACTCACAACCTTTGTGATTCTTAATGTCCTTTATTAGTGTAGGGTATTCTTTATTTAAGAAGAATTTAGTTATTTGACAATCATTCTCTAACTCCTTAGAGTATGATTCCTTCTTGATTTAGACATCACCATGCCTTAATCATGAGTTCACTATGATACACTATCATAATCACTCATAAGTATCTCAAACATTTGGTCCAAGTATTTCATTCATTGGTCTCATCAAGAATTAACACTTTACCAAATTCATACTTCATTTATGATATCCTTGAACATTTCAAGATATTCATATTAGTAAAACACCATTTGAAGTATTAGCATTTGTTCCAATAGGTATGTAAATACATCACATGTATCATATCTAATAGGATAATCATTCTCCCACTACCTTTAGTGAAGATTGATTAATCATGTCCAAGATATTCATGTCTCTTACTGGTTCTCTTACCAAAAGAGTCTAGATTTACCCATCATATGGAAACTAGAAATGAATCTCTCATGATTGATGCTAATTTGATTGTTTGAGTTATCAATAACTTTAGGTATAATTTTATCTTATGCATATCAAATACCACAAGATAAACAAGGCATTGCCATAAAGATCATATCTTTAGAAATTGAAACATCTCTTTATTGATTGCCATCATTATCATACAATATGCAAAAATAAAGTGTTTCTATCTATGGGCAAATATGAAATAGAAGTTCATAATTGTATTACATGCCTTTTAGGCTGAAAAATAAACTAAAGAACTCCTATCTATGGCGGCAACACTTGCCCCATTTATTGAGTGCTTTACACTTTACATCTTGGTATCATATACCTCAAAAAGTGTTACAAGTTTATTTTCATGACACCTTTAAGTAGAGACGTTTGTCGCCTCCTTCTTCTTTTGTTCTTCCAGATAGAGAGGACAATTCCTTTTCCAATGTCCTGGCTTTTGACAATGGTGGCAATTTCCTTTCTTGGTCACGCCTCCCTTGGCCTTGAGAGCTGAAGACGACTTGGGCTCCTGGCTAGCATCAGAACCTTTCTTAGCTTTGCCCTTGCCCTTGCGCTTGGATTTTCCTTTCTTGCTCGTGATCACCATCACAGACTTAGGCATGTCCTTCTTCATCTGTGTCTTGTCTGTCCTCAACATGCCCAACAATTCTGACAGTGGCCTATCAAAATTGTTCATGTTGTAGTTCATCACAAACTGACTGTAGGATTCTGGCAACGATTGCAGTATCACATCAGTAGCCAACTCTTGGCTCAGTGGAAATGCCAGTCTTGTCAAGTTCTCCACATACCCAATCATCTTGAGTGTGTGAGGACCAATTGGATCTCCTTCTGTCATGACACACTTGAACAGTGCCCTTGAGACATCATATCTCTCTTTCCGTGCTTGATCTTCATACATGTTCCTGAGATGCTGAACCATCTCAATGACACCCATGTTCTCATGTTGTCTCTGCAACTCGTGGTTCATAGAGCACAACATCAAGCACTTTGCATCAATGTCATCATCAGAATGCTTCTTGTAAGCATCCCTTTCTGCCTTTGGTGCGGTAGGAGTCGGTTCCTCTGGAATTGGAGTATCCAGGACATAGAGCTTTCGCTCTTGAGTGAGAACAATTCTCAATGTCCTATACCAATCATGGAAGTTTGTCCCATTCAACTTGTCCTTTTCAAGGACCGATCGCAAAGAAAAGTGATTGTTGTTGTTTGCCATTTGTACTACAAAAGGAAAAAATGCAATTTTAGTCCAAAACTCATTTTTGACTTATTTGATTGATTTGAAAAGTTGACGATAAAAATTAGGCCTTTAATTTATTATCTCTCCCACTATTTTAGTTCAAATTGATAGCCCTCAACATCAATTCGGAAGATTGCAGCGTACAACCTTCTAGTGGGCAAGATCCATATTTCATCAAGTCATGAGTTAGCTTTGGCTGATCGCCCACAATCTTGACTATTTAGGTAGGCCATCATGCCAATTGCATCATATGCAACTCTTGATCAATGAACATGCGCAACACCTTGCCATGAACATTCCTTGCCTCTGGTCTTAGATGCTCTAAGAATCACCAGTTAAGTCTAACCCAAAAGCCGACACGGTAAACATGCACCCTGCTTGGGCAGACCCACACATTCATCCTTCATGCTTCCACGAGATAGACGGTGCACCACACTTGGGCGTGTCCACACTTGGTCGATCAAGCTTTTCAAGTGTGTCGCATTTGGAAGGCATCTAAAACTTAATATTTAATGAGGGATTTGGTTTTTATATACATATACATATCCAATCACCACAATATATAGTACGTATCATATACATGCTATATCCCACATAAAACATGTGAAACGATAAAAGCGATGATTATGGCCATCCTAATGTGATTCCTCGAGCCAAGAGGAATCACAGTCATCTAGGTCTACATCACATGCAACCTTTACAAGATGAACTCTGTGATTTGCCTTTCTGGTTTTGATCAACTCATCACATGACTGATCGGCTCGCCATCAGGCCGGTCGGCTGGGTGCCACCAGCCGATCGGTTGGCTCCTCCAACCGATCGGTTTGCCTGGTCGTCATGCATCTCATCATGGCCGCTACCCGGGAGCCAACCGATCAGTTCTCCTGGTCATTGTGCATCTCATCATGGCCGCCACCCGCTCGTCTCGCTCCTTGAACCGGTCATCAACCGATCGGCTCACTCCTTGAACCGATCGTCTCGAACGTCAACCGATCGGTTCACTCCTTGAACCGATCGTCTCAGCTGTCGTCAGGATGTCCTCCGTTCTTTGACATAACAGGAAATAAAATTCTATCCTATTTTACATTGTAAAAAGAGAAACCCCGAGTTACATTCGGGGGGAGCAAAGGTAGGAAAGAATTCTCGAATTATTTCGAGTTACATCAGGAAAAGGAGAAGGAAGATCGGTGTGTAGATCGAGATGCAAGCAACCACATACAACCATACACAGATAGGGTTTATTGGCCATAACCACGCTATACATCCACCACAAACCTCATTTAAGGGCGACGCGTATCGAGTGCATTAATAATACATATCATATATGTAAATTGGGATTTGTGGATTTAGGATTGGACATGCATAAAGCCAATTTTATTCGCATCTTATGCAATAAATAAAGGCGACAAACCAAAATCGATCATATCGATAATCCCTAAAGTATAGAGCAGTTGACGTGGCTCTGATACCACTGTTGGGTTTTAGGGGAGGCAGAGAAGGCAGCGGAAACAAAAAAAAATTCTCCCCCAAACCCAGAACAAGGAAACGCATCAACGTCTATACAATAGGAAAGGGATGGTTTGTGGAATCATACCTTGTCCCGAGGCTTGCTCGGCGACAATACCTTCGCTTTGCGCGGTCTTCACCTCCGGTCTTGGACGGTGTCTGTGCAGCTCCTGGTCGAACCGGGACTGATGACTCCTGGTCTCACCGGGACTGTCAGGATTGATAGATGTCCTTCGAGCGGCAGAAATCTCCCACCTCTGAAGTAGTCCACACGAACCACCTGGAACTCCAATCTCCTTGTCCCACAAGGAATTGGAAGGAGTCACACCCTCCTGTCAGCGTACTTGTAACATCCCTGACCTGGGTTATGAGTTAACCCTAGATGTTTTCCTAATAAGGTTGATTAGATACTTAATATTATCTTGTGAAAAGTAATTAGGGCTCATGAGGAACCTATGTTTCAAATTTGGTCCTGTTTGGACAATGTTGAAGCAATGTTTGCTTATTTTGGACTAAAGTGCAAATTACCCAAGTTGAGGGGTTAAATTACAAATGTTGCATGATAAGATGTTCCTATGATGTTGAGACATCATAAGAATGAATTTGATGAAGTGGTAAGGTTTCTACAAGCCTGGACACCAAGATAGAGCTTGATTGACAATGTTGTGCATTAAAACCTAGTTTTGGTATAAAGTGCAATTTACCCAAAACCTAGGGTTCAATATGCAAATTACCACTTCAATAAGGTCCCTAATAATCTTTGGCATCATTTAGAGCAAAGAAAATGAGAAGGGCACCTTATTTGAATTATCTTGGAGGAGAGAGAATCTTGGTATTAAAATAATCAAGATTTAAGCCCAATTGAAACCCTAATTCAAATTAATGCAAAAATAAATAAAATAATTGAAGGGTCCTTCAACCAAAATTAATTTGGTTGGATTCTGATGTGTGTGTGGACGTCGTTGAGCTTGCAAGGATCAAAATTATCCTAAGGAGGTGAAATCCCACTCACCTTATTATAAGGAAAAGAATTCCCACTCAAAAAGATATATTATTATTATAATGGATTAAGGTGCTTAATTTCTTTTCCATTAATTCTTGGATAATGAAGAGCTTTTACGAAAGTTTGAAGGTGGTTTCGTGATCAAGTAATGGAGGAGGATTAGGGGGAAATTAGTATGGAATTTAAAGAAAATGATTTCATTTTCTCTTTCATAAAAGATACATATACATATTCTTTATATATATACCTTATTTCAATAACACATAAGGAACGAACCCTTAGTCTTTTCCTCCTCATTCTTGCTTTGGCCGACCTAGGGAGAGTCCAGGAGCAGTAGAAGGACGAACACCACCTGTAGGTAAGGTTTGATCATCTTCAACCTTGGATTCATGGTGAAAACCCTAAATCAATGATTGATTCTAGGTTTTCTTCACTCGATTTCCATTTCTAGCCATCCATTTCATCCAAAAGCTCAAGAACGAACCTTGGATAGTTTCTGGAGCTCCATCCACCATTAAAGCCACGGATCTTGGAGCTTGGAGATCAAATTTGAGGCGGGTTTTATAACTTAAACCCTCAAACATTGCTATTGCATCAATCTTCTATGCTTTGTTGATTGATTTCTTCAATTTGATAAACTTTTGCTTCTTTGCTGCAAATTCCATCAAGAACGGTTGCTGTTCTTGGGTGAACGAAGGAAGATGATGATGACATCATCATAAGCAAGCACCTCACCAAATATCTTGGGAGCAAATGATCTCATTGGTTGGGACCAAATGGTTTCACCAAAACCGTTTGGTGACCAAACGGTTTGCAAACCGTTTGGTGGAAAACGGTTTCAAAACCGTATGAAAGAGTTGACCAAGCGTGGACCATTTGGGAATCGCGTTCCTAATTATGTAGGCTAATGACCCTACAAATTTTAGGGGTTAACTCCTAAGGAATCATAGGTTGAAGGCCAATCAATTAGGCAAATCGAACTGAATTAAGTGCTGATTTTCAACCTGATTAACTTGACATGTTTGGGCAAACGGTCTCAAGACCGTTTGAGTGCGTTGACCAAGCGTTGACCATTTGGGATTATTGATACCTATTATGTTGGATAATGACTAACCAAATTTTATGGGTTAACTCCCAAGGAATCGTGAGTTGAAGCCTAATCAATTAGGCAAACCCTAATTGAAAACAGTGCTGAAATTCCAATGAGTTAAGTTGAGATTTTGGGTTGATTAGCCCAAACGGTCTCAAGACCATTTGGGGATCACCCCAAGACCGTTTGGAGGTCTGGGTTCAAGTATGGTTGACCAATTGAAGGTCCAAAGTCACTAATCATATTGCAAGGTAGTGCTGATTTGTTGATCAACTTGATAGACCAATCCATGATGATGTTTCACTAAAGTCCAAAGGTTGGATGGGCCAAACAGTCTCAAGACCGTTTGGTGGTCACCCAAGACCGTTTGGAGGTCTAGGGTTGGGTATAGTTCAGTGGTTGAAGGTCTAAAGATATCAAGTTGATCTGCAATAAATTGCTGATTTGGTGAGCATTTCAATGAACCAAACCCTAATTGGATTGCTTGGTTTTGAGTGATATGATGGGCAAACGGTCTCAAGACCGTTTGGAGCTCATCCAAATGGTCTCAAGACCGTTTGGTGGTCACCCAAGACCGTTTGGAGGTCTAGGGTTGGGTATAGTTCAGTGGTTGAAGGTCTAAAGATATCAAGTTGATTTGCAATAAATTGCTGATTTGGTGAGCACTTCAATGAACCAAACCCTAATTGGATTGCTTGGTTTTGAGTGATATGATGGGAAAACGGTCTCAAAACCGTTTGGAGGTCATCCAAACGACCTCAAGACCGTTTGGGGTCAGGTCATACCCCATTTGAATGGTGGTTCAATAGTTATGAAGTAACTAGTCACACATTGATGAATATTGAAGGTTCATTGATTCTAAACCCTAATTAAATTGATTCCAACCCTAATTGAGGATCAATTGAGGGTCAATTGAGTGTCAAATCAGTTGAGGGTTGATCTAATTAACTCAATTGATTAGTGTCTAACATGTGCAAGATCGATTGAAGGGTTCAACATTGAAAACCCTAATTCAATGTGATTGATGGAAACCATATTTGGTCCTTTCGCTTTTGAGGTGGTTTGGACCAAACGGTCTCAGGACCGTTTGGGACCAAACGATCCCAAATAAGTTGAGGCTTAAACAGTTTCAGAAGTTCAATTTTGTTAAGTGGTTTCAATTGCTATTCTACTAAATGGTTTCACCTATTCCAAGATCACTTGGAAGGTAATCAACCAAAGAGTATGAACTCTCAAATTGGATGAAGGTCAGTGGTTTATGTAATCAATCACATGATGTAATCCAAGGGAGATTGAGTTCTTAATGATCTTGATATAATGACATATCCTATGATGTCAATTCTTCTTTCAAGATTGAGTTGACTTAGATTAATCAAGGTTGAAGTAACTTCATCTTATAGAAGATGAGGGATAAGATATTCTTCATGTATGAATGCCTAGTAAGGGCATGATTTTTAATAGTGAGATCATGAAACCCTAGTTATGAAGGTTAGTGAATCATAACCCTAGTAAGGGCGTAGTGGGGTAATCTTGATTAGTGATGTTATCATTATCCTGCATTATGCTGATATGAAATAGATGTGTTTGTTATCATCTGTAATAATCATGCAGGTATTTTGAGATATTGAACATATCCAGGTATGAGCTATGATGCCTTGTGTATTGAAAACACTTTATAAGTTTTATAAACAATGATATGCTATGTTGACTCATATGTATCCACCCTATATACCCTATAAATATGAGGATATGAAACTCTTAGGAATGAGGTATGCTACCCTAATAATGATATGGATAACATCCTAAGAGTTGAAATATCTAAAGTGATGGATTATGGGTTATCCTATATTCAGCAATGTCTAACCATTGAATAAGTTCATATCATTAAAGATAGTTGGACAATTCTAATGTGTAACTTATGCACTATATGATGGTAGTAACATGTAGTGGATAAAGTATTAAGAGGGAAGATACCTTAATACAAGGTTAGTTTATTAACCTAAATAAGAAAGAAATGAGGAGAAAGTGATACATCAAGATATGATAGATATCACATTCAATATTTCAAGGTTGAAATACCTTGATGCATCTCAATCTAACATTTTGGGATGAGAAACACATGAAGTGTGTGTGTTATGTAGATATTACAATGAAATTGTAATGAGTTGATATACTTTGATGAGTATAAGATAATATACATTGTTTAAAGGGATGAACCACTCTAATGGGTATGAGGTAATCATACCATAATAAGAAAGAGAAGTGGACTTATACCTTGAATTGATGATTATTAAGGATATATGATGAGGGTAGTAATCATAAGCATATGCATGATATCTTTAGTTGTTCCTAGAAGTGTGGAACAATACATTAGGGTTGATCTAACTACATGAGCATAAAACCCTAATTGATGTCAGTTGGGAAACCCTAACCCTAATTTGGGTAAAGGGAGTGAAAAGCCCTAATGAGTAATAAACCATAACCCTGATAAAGGAATTGTGGTGTTACTAAGGTATCACATGATGTGGTCAATGACTTGTATGGTTGTTATCATGTCTATTAATCTTGTAGACATCATGAGATGAAAAGCATAGCTAGACCCGAGCTATGACATTCATATAACAAATATGTTGAATGGCCTTATGTGCCTAATGTTGTTGTTGCTTAGCAAAAGTAACAAAGGTATATGGACCTTATGAGTTCCATGAATAAGTTGTTGTTACCTAGTGAAAGGTGACAAAATATTTAATAGGCTTCGAGAGCCATGTGAGATACTTGTGTAACAAGTTTCATGCATACCTCGGTCTAAGGACCTGAAGGTAATAGTTACCTAGCAAAAGGTAACAATGACAATGATGAATTGAGGGTATGAATACCCAGATTTGATAAGCATGATAATGATATGGTTGAGGGATGAGAAATCCCAGTATTGAAATGAGGGACAGAGATCCCAATGTCTCATAAAGAATGAGAAGTGAATGATGAAAATAGTACATGTTTCTTTATAGCATTTGTCTAAATAAAATATGTTTGAGAACTTGACTGATGCTAAAAGAATATGATAATGTACTTAATTAATCAAGTGAAATCATATCATGTAGAGCCCTGACCATAGATCCATCATCGTCAGCAAATTGGTGATGGTGAAACGGGTGCTCCGCGGCAAAACCCGGAGGGCATACTTTTGAGTATGTGGGGGTAAATGGGCGAAAATATCCTTACGTCCTAATGAGGGAATTGGGGAAAGGCAAACACTAAACCTCTCAATCCTTCATTACTTGCACCGGGATAGATGTATCACGAATCTCCCGAAGATTGGGACAGATGCAGTACACATCTCCCAATAATATGCCGGATCGATGGAGATAAACACAAGATCTCACGATCGCGAAGAGAGTGCAGCACGCCACTGTAACTCTGATAGCGAAGTTGCCAGTATACCCTGGAAAGCTATAATATAGCAGAGACACAAGATGTCATGCATGTAATCTCGCGCTGACCGAGATATGGGAGGTCTTGGTAGCCGGCTCTACCTTTGACCTTGTATGGTACCGATTTCGACTTCGCAATGGTCGGTTGGAGCATGAGCGGTATATCTCATCTCCTCAGGGTATAAGTGTGATTGTAAAATGTAATCAGCCATCTAGCATGTTTTCTATAGGATTGAATACGGAAATTCATTGGCTGGTGTTATACTTCTGATATGCAATGTTAGTTGATAAATGTTATTCATGTCTCTTTACATTCCTTGCAATTAGATGTATGGATTATGAATCTACCATGAGTAGATACAATGTTCTCCTTAAGAAAGGAGATTACCTTTCTTGGTTCATACAATGAATAATGCTGCTGTTCATATGTAAGTACTCCTGTTCAATACTAATATAATAATCTGCAATAACAATGTTTTGGCGGAGAGTTATATCTCCCGCTGGGACAATTTACAATTGTCTCACCCCCGTGGGATCCAACATTTTTAGGTGGACGCGGACAAAGAAGCAGAGATTCTTTTGCAGGAAAAGGAAAGCAGCAGCAATATCAGATACAGTAGTGATGACTCAAGTGGAGGCACTGGCTGTCAAGTTTTGTATAGTTAGTAGTCCTATGTGTCGTCTCTATACTCTCAGGTCCTCGGAGTCAGTAGATAGTGCTTTTATCTTCGACTTGAGATTTTGGCTTGAATGCCTCGAGGTTTTATGTTGCTTATGTATAGTAGAGTAAAGCAAATGATGTATGTAATCCTCGAGAAGAGATGTTACATGGTGTGTAACTATAAACAAGGATGTTCAATTAATGTTATGGTTTTTGTTATAAGAGTTTCCTATGTTTGGATCTCTTTGCAAAAAGTTTTAATTTTTAGTGATTTTCAGTAATCCGCTGCTAATGATTCGCTTCCGCATTAGTTAATCTGGTGTTTTATAAGTTGGATGCCACAATTGTTGGTATCAGAGCTCTAGGTTCACTGAGTCTATAGAGACATAGGACTAAGGTAGAAGAGTTTGTTCTAGTGTCTTCTAATGTATCTGATAATATTTTCTGCTCATATAGGAGGAGAAGAACTTGAGGATGACTAGGTCACATGAGGAGTCTGCTACAGAAAGCAGCAATGCTGCACTAAGAAGAGGTGCAGGGGAACAGACAAGAGAGGGACTATTGCCTGAGAACCCCTTAGTTAATCCAACTGTGATAAGAAATCCTTCCCTAGGTATCACTGTTGGGGAACTCAGGGCAACTATGGTATATCTAGTGGATCGAGCACTAGCAGTGCAACCTAGATTACCAGGCCCCAATGAGGATGTTCTGGATATCAACAGGATATGTAATCCACATCAGCAGGTGGAAGCAATAAGAAATGATGAAGTTCTGGACTTAGAACAAGTCTGTGTTCAACCTCAGCCTGTTGAAACAATAAACAATGAAGGAAGGAATACAGTTCAACCCAAAAATAGAATTTTCTATGGGTGTAGAAAGCCTGGACATATTGTAAACAATTGTCCAACAAAGAACAAGGAAGAGAGAATTGAGAAAAGGCCTATCCAAATCCAGGAACAAAGGCCTAGTAGTTCTAAAAAGGGAAAGACTTTGGTATCATCAGTACAACCAGGACCTAGTGCACCAAGGCAATGGTCATCTAGAAAGGGTAAAGAACCCTCTAGACCGTACCTAGCACCTAGAATTTGTTACCAATGTAGACAAGTAGGACATCTGGCAAGAGATTGCTCAGCCAGAAATGTTATGGTGAATCAACCTCTGAGGCAGAATCAGCCTGGGGCAGTGAACCATCCACAAATCATGACAGGTTAGACATAATAATGTCATTTTAACTTGTCATTTTATGATTTTCTAAGCTATAGAAAGCAATTGATTTTGAGTTTTCTTGGATTAGTCCTATGAGGACTTACATTTTATGCAGTAACATTATAGATATTTTATATTGTTCCTACTCTTATGAAAGAAGATGAGGTATAAAAGAGATGTCTGGATGAAATCCAGGGATGTGAAATCCTATGTTGATGAAAATATGAAAAGAAAGGAACATGATAATATACAAAGTGCATACTACTTGATCTCAGTACTTGTAAACCCTGGCCAAGTATACAATTATTTATGATAAAGTGAGTATGGAAACTCTTAGATTGTAATCTCTCTGATTTCCCTGATCAAGTAGTCATTCTGATACAATCTAATGAGTCTCATGAAAATTAGAAATATGGAATGAATAAATGTGTCATATCCTAAGAATAAGAAAGAGAAACCTGAGATAATATCAAAAGATCATGCGTATATGAGGAATTAAAAGTATATTCCCCATAAGACAAGAATGGGATCAAGGGAGATGAACCTTGCTGAATAATGCTTCAAGCATAATAAAGATCATTTCCATAATGTGGAAATGGAAAATGTGATGAGATCTTGAGATAACCATAAACATGTTAAGATAATGATAAAGAAGGGAATAATGTCATGTAATCATCCTTATAATTCCTATGCTAGGGCAAGGAACCTTGGGTGAGATAAAGAGTAATTGCTTCATTAATAGTTGAAAATACATGAATTAATAAGAGGAATGTGAATCCTTGTTTTCTTTCCTTTCAGGGACCTATCAATCAAGTGGGTCTTAGGACACTTGATGTGCATAAGAGAAAAATTTTCAAGTGATGGATACTTAGAAAAGTATCAGTTTATCTTGGACTTTGGTTCCAAGATGAAGATATATGTAACAAGTGATGTCCCAAGAGGAAAGGAAGATAAAAATGTGATATGTTGTTAACACATGTAATAGATACCAAAGTAAGGGATCCTGGTATCTAAAGAAATATCAAATGGTTTATGTTGGCTACTTAGAGTGGTTAACCATGAATTACTCTAATTATATAAAATAATATGAACATCACGTGTTAGGGGTTTATGCTCTGCATAAACATGATATTAATAAAGAATGCATGATGTTTCTCTGAACAAGAAAAATGTTACTTGATACAAAATTGAGTCCACAGTCAATAATGAAGGACAATGGAGCATGTGTCTTGTATGTTAATTCTATGAGAATCTTGTATGGAAACACCTTGTTCTGATCAAAAGTTTTATGGTGTCACCATAATAAGGAGATGATATGAGAATACTATATGGTATGATGAATAAAATACATCTGTCTTCCTTTATCTGGATTTCAGGGACGAAATCCTTGTTAGGGGTTTATAATTTGTAACATCCCTGACCTGGGTTATGAGTTAACCCTAGATGTTTTCCTAATAAGGTTGATTAGATGCTTAATATTATCTTGTGAAAAGTAATTAGGGCTCATGAGGAACCTATGTTTCAATTTTGGTCCTGTTTGGACAATGTTGAAGCAATGTTTGCTTATTTTGGACTAAAGTGCAAATTACCCAAGTTGAGAAGTTAAATTGCAAATATTGGATGATAAGATGTTCCTATGATGTTGAGACATCATAAGAATGAATTTGATGAAGTGGTAAGGTTTCGAAAAGCCTGGACACCAAGATAGAGCTTGATTGACAATGTTGTGCATTAAAACCTAGTTTTGGTATAAAGTGCAATTTACCCAAAACCTAGGGTTCAATATGCAAATTACCACTTCAATAAGGTCCCTAATAATATTTGTCATCATGTAGAGCAAAGAAAATGAGAAGGGCACCTCATTTGAATTATCTTGGAGGAGAGAGAATCTTGATATTAAAATAATCAAGATTTAAGCCCAATTGAAACCCTAATTCAAATTAATGCAAAACTAAATAAAATAATTGAAGGGTCCTTCAACCAAAATTAATTTGGTTGGATTCTGATGTGTGTGTGGACGTCCTTGAGCTTTCAAGGATCAAAAATATCCTAAGGAGGTGAAATTCCACTCACCTTATTATAAGGAAAAGAATTCCCACTCAAAAAGATATATTATTATTATAATGGATTAAGGTGCTTAATTTCTTTTCCATTAATTCTTGGATAATGAAGAGCTTTTACGAAAGTTTGAAGGTGGTTTCGTGATAAAGTAATGGAGGAGTATTAGGGGGAAATTAGTATGGAATTTAAAGAAAATGATTTCATTTTCTCTTTCATAAAAGATACATATACATATTCTTTATATATATACCTTATTTCAATAACACATAAGGAACCAACCCTTAGTCTTTTCCTCCTCATTCTTGCTTTGGCCGACCTAGGGAGAGTCCAGGAGCAGGAGAAGGACGAACACCACCTTTAGGTAAGGTTTGATCATCTTCAACCTTGGATTCATGGTGAAAACCCTAAATCAATGATTGATTCTAGGTTTTCTTCACTCGATTTCCATTTCTAGCCATCCATTTCATCCAAAAGCTCAAGAACGAACCTTGGATAGTTGCTGGAGCTCCATCCACCATTAAAGCCACGGAGCTTGGAGCTTGGAGATCAAATTTTAGGCGGGTTTTATAACTTAAACTCTCAAACATTGCTATTGCATCAATCTTCTATGCTTTGTTGATTGATTTCTTCAATTTGATAAACTTTTGCTTCTTTGCTGCAAATTTCATCAAGAACGGTTGCTGTTCTTGGGTGCACGAAGGAAGATGATGATTACATCATCATAAGCAAGCACCTCACCAAATATCTTGGGAGCAAATGATCTCATTGGTTGGGACCAAACGGTTTCACCAAAACCGTTTGGTGACCAAACGGTTTGCAAACCGTTTGGTGGCAAACGGTTTCAAAACCGTATGAAAGAGTTGACCAAGCGTGGACCATTTGGGAATCTCGTTCCTAATTATGTAGGCTAATGACCCTCCAAATTTTAGGGGTTAACTCCAAAGGAATCATAGGTTGAAGGCCAATCAATTAGGCAAATTGAACTGAATTAAGTGCTGATTTTCAACCTGATTAACTTGACCTGTTTGGGAAAACGGTCTCAAGACCGTTTGAGTGCGTTGACCAAGTGTTGACCGTTTGGGATTATTGATCCCTATTATGTTGGCTAATGACTCACCAAATTTTATGGGTTAACTCCCAAGGAATCGTGAGTTGAAGCCTAATCAATTAGGCAAACCCTAATTGAAAACAGTGCTGAAATTCCAATGAGTTAAGTTGAGATTTTGGGTTGATTAGCCCAAACGGTCTCAAGACCGTTTGGGGATCACCCCAAGACCGTTTGGAGGTCTGGGTTCAAGTATGGTTGACCAATTGAAGGTCCAAAGGTACTAATCATATTGCAAGGTAGTGCTGATTTGTTGATCAACTTGATAGACCAATCCATGATGATTTTTCACTAAAGTCCAAAGGTTGGATGGGCCAAACGGTCTCAAGACCGTTTGGAGCTCATCCAAACGGTCTCAAGACCGTTTGGTGGTCACCCAAGACCGTTTGGAGGTCTAGGGTTGGGTATAGTTCAGTGGTTGAAGGTCTAAAGATATCAAGTTGATCTGCAATAAATTGCTGATTTGGTGAGCATTTCAATGAACCAAACCCTAATTGGATTGCTTGGTTTTGAGTGATATGATGGGCAAACGGTCTCAAGACCGTTTGGAGCTCATACAAACGGTCTCAAGACCGTTTGGTGGTCACCCAAGACCGTTTGGAGGTCTAGGGTTGGGTATAGTTCAGTGGTTGAAGGTCTAAAGATATCAAGTTGATCTGCAATAAATTGCTGATTTGGTGAGCACTTCCATGAACCAAACCCTAATTGGATTGCTTGGTTTTGAGTGATATGATGGGAAAACGGTCTCAAGACCGTTTGGAGGTCATCCAAACGACCTCAATACCGTTTGGGGTCAGGTCATACCCCATTTGAATGGTGGTTCAATACTTATGAAGTAACTAGTCACACATTGATGAATATTGAAGGTTCATTGATTCTAAACCCTAATTCAATTGATTCCAACCCTAATTGAGGATCAATTGAGGGTCAATTGAGTGTCAAATCAGTTGAGGGTTGATCTAATTAACTCAATTGATTAGTGTCTAACATGTGCAAGATCGATTGAAGGGTTCAACATTGAAAACCCTAATTCAATGTGATTGATGGAAACCATATTTGGTCCTTTCGGTTTTGAGGTGGTTTGGACCAAACGGTCTCAAGACCGTTTGAGTCCAAACGGTCTCAAGACTGTTTGGGACCAAACGGTCTCAAGACCGTTTGGGACCAAACGATCCCAAATCAGTTGAGGCTTATACAGTTTCAGAAGTTCAATTTTGCCTTATCTTGGATTCTCAATACTTCTGTCGCTCCATCCCCGCGGGGGCAGAGAACCCGTCGCTGTCTCGGCTGTGCTTGTGCTACCGGAGGCTTCGGGGAAGTCGGAATAGGAGTCATCTTGGGGTGGGCTTACTACTTAGATGCTTTCAGCAGTTATCCACTCCGCACTTGGCTACCCCAAAAGTCCTCTTAGGTCTTTAAAGACAAGTGGACCCAAAACCCTGGCTTAGTTACTTACTTGCTTATCAAGTACATTTATCCCTCAAAGTTCAATCTCGAAAAGATTTTCCCTTCCGACACAGCAGTTCTAAGCCCTAGTTCCTACTTCAAGTGAAACCCTTCTTCGAAAGCCTATCTCAGTCGTACTGGACTCTCTATTACCAACAGCAGGAATGGATGCCTCTATTGCCTTGAGGACAGACTGTGACGGTCAAACTACAACAAAAACTCGCATTCGTGCATCCGTTCTCTTGCTTGCAACTGAACTTCAGCCGACGATCCTCCTTCTTTAAGTGGTTTCAATTGCTATTCTACTAAATGGTTTCACCTATTCCAAGATCACTTGGAAGGTAATCAACCAAAGAGTATGAACTCTCAAATTGGATGAAGGTCAGTGGTTTATGTAATCAATCACATGATGTAATCCAAGGGAGATTGAGTTCTTAATGATCTTGATATAATGACATATCCTATGATGTCAATTCTTCTTTCAAGATTGAGTTGACTTAGATTAATCAAGGTTGAAGTAACTTCATCTTATAGAAGATGAGGGATAAGATATTCTTCATGTATGAATGCCTAGTAAGGGCATGATTTTTAATAGTGAGATCATGAAACCCTAGTTATGAAGGTTAGTGAATCATAACCCTAGTAAGGGCGTAGTGGGGTAATCCTTGATTAGTGATGTTATCATTATCCTGCATTATGCTGATATGAAATAGATGTGTTTGTTATCATCTGTACTAATCATGCATGTATTTTGAGATATTGAACATATCCAGGTATGAGCTATGATGCCTTGTGTATTGAAAACACTTTATAAGTTTTATAAACAATGATATGCTATGTTGACTCATATGTATCAACCCTATATACCCTATAAAGATGAGGATATGAAACTCTTAGGAATGAGGTATGCTACCCTAATAATGATATGGATAACATCCTAAGAGTTGAAATATCTAAAGTGATGGATTATGGGTTATCCTATATTCAGCAATGTCTAACCATTGAATAAGTTCATATCATTAAAGATAGTTGGATAATTCTAATGTGTAACTTATGCACTATATGATGGTAGTAACATGTAGTGGATAAAGTATTAAGAGGGAAGATACCTTAATACAAGGTTAGTTTATTAACCTAAATAAGAAAGAAATGAGGAGAAAGTGATACATCAAGATATGATAGATATCACATTCAATATTTCAAGGTTGAAATACCTTGATGCATCTCAATCCAACATTTTGGGATGAGAAACACATGAAGTGTGTGTGTTATGTAGATATTACAATGAAATTGTAATGAGTTGATATACTTTGATGAGTATAAGATAATATACATTGTTTAAAGGGATGAACCACTCTAATGGGTATGAGGTAATCATACCATAATAAGAAAGAGAAGTGGACTTATACCTTGAATTGATGATTATTAAGGATATATGATGAGGGTAGTAATCATAAGCATATACATGATATCTTTAGTTGTTCCTAGAAGTGTGGAACAATACATTAGGTTTGATCTAACTACATGAGCATAAAACCCTAATTGATGTCAGTTGCGAAACCCTAACCCTAATTTGGGTAAAGGGAGTGAAAAGCCCTAATGCGTAATAAACCATAACCCTGATAAAGGAATTGTGGTGTTACTAAGGTATCACATGATGTGGTCAATGACTTTTATGGTTGTTATCATGTCTATTAATCCTGTAGACATCATGAGATGAAAAGCATAGCTAGACCCGAGCTATGACATTCATATAACAAATATGTTGAATGGCCTTATGTGCCTAATGTTGTTGTTGCTTAGCAAAAGTAACAAAGGTATATGGACCTTATGAGTTCCATGAATAAGTTGTTGTTACCTAGTGAAAGGTGACAAAATATTTAATAGGCTTCGAGAGCCATGTGAGATACTTGTGTAACAAGTTTCATGCATACCTCGGTCTAAGGACCTGAAGGTAATAGTTACCTAGCAAAAGGTAACAATGACAATGATGAATTGAGGGTATGAATACCCAAATTTGATAAGCATGATAATGATATGGTTGAGGGATGAGAAATCCCAGTATTGAAATGAGGGACTGAGATCCCAATGTCTCATAAAGAATGAGAAGTGAATGATGAAAATAGTACATGTTTCTTTATAGCATTTGTCTAAATAAAATATGTTTGAGAACTTGACTGATGCTAAAAGAATATGATAATGTACTTAATTAATCAAGTGAAATCATATCATGTAGAGCCCTGACCATAGATCCATCATCGTCAGCAAATTGGTGATGGTGAAACGGGTGCTCCGCGGCAAAACCCGGAGGGCATACTTTTGAGTATGTGGGGGTAAATGGGCGAAAATATCCTTACGTCCTAATGAGGGAATTGGGGAAAGGCAAACACTAAACCTCTCAATCCTTCATTACTTGCACCGGGATAGATGTATCACGAATCTCCTGAAGATTGGGACAGATGCAGTACACATCTCCCAATAATATGCCGGATCGATGGAGATAAACACAAGATCTCACGATCGTGAAGAGAGTGCAGCACGCCACTGTAACTCTGATAGCGAAGTTGCCAGTATACCCTGGAAAGCTATAATATAGTAGAGACACAAGATGTCATGCATGTAATCTCGCGCTGACTGAGATATGGGAGGTCTTGGTAGCCGGCTCTACCTTTGACCTTGTATGGTACCGATTTTGACTTCGCAATGGTCGGTTGGAGCATGAGCGGTATATCTCATCTCCTCAGGGCATAAGTGTGATTGTAAAATGTAATCAGCTGTCTAGCATGTTTGCTATAGGATTGAATACGGAAATTCATTGGCTGATGTTATACTTCTGATATGCAATGTTAGTTGATAAATGTTATTCATGTCTCTTAACATTCCTTGCAATTAGATGTATGGATTATGAATCTACCATGAGTAGATACAATGTTCTCCTTAAGAAAGGAGATTACCTTTCTCGGTTCATAAAATGAATAATGTTGTTGTTCATATGTAAGTACTCCTGTTCAATACTAATATAATAATCTGCAATAACAATGTTTTGGCGGAGAGTTATATCTCCCGCTGGGACAATTTACAATTGTCTCACCCCCGTGGGATCCAACATTTTTAGGTGGACGCGGACAAAGAAGAAGAGATTCTTTTGCAGGAAAAGGAAAGCAGCAGCAATATCAGATACAGTAGTGATGAATCAGGTGGAGGCACTGGCTGTCAAGTTTTGTATAGTTAGTAGTCCTATGTGTCGTCTCTGTACTCTCAGGTCCTCAGAGTCAGTAGATAGTGCTTTTATCTTCGACTTGAGATTTTGGCTTGAATGCCTCGAGGTTTTATGTTGCTTATGTATAGTAGAGTAAAGCAACTGATTTATGTAATCCTCGAGAAGAGATGTTACATGGTGTGTAACTACAAACAAGGATGTTCAAGTAATGTTATGGTTTTTGTTATAAGAGTTTCCTATGTTTGGATCTCTTTGCAAAAAGTTTTAATTTTTAGTGATTTTCAGTAATCCGCTGCTAATGATTCGCTTCCGCATTAGTTAATCTGGTGTTTTATAAGTTGGATGCCACAGTACTAGTCGCCAACACACTCTCCTACCACCAGTCGCTTTCTGTAGTTGTCTTTGCCTTGTTGTGCCTCCCTTATCGGGTAGCACTTGATCGGGCCCTCTCGGTTACTAAAACCAGAGAGAACGAAAACTTTACAGAGCAACTGGTTGCACTGAGTTGTTATCTGAGAAGCCCCCAATACCCCTATATATAGGAGGGTCATTAGACAGGGTTCTCTATCCCGGGCAATGCGGGACTGAAGCAGGAGTAGATGGGTTCGAGATTTTCCACAAAAACAACCAACTGCGTGACTTGAACCGACCGTTTCACAATTGAAACGGTCAGTTGGGGACCTGAGCCGGTCGGTTGACACCTCAACCGATCGGTTAGGACCCATGAAACAGTCAGTTCACATGTGAACCGATCGGTTCGTGGTCCTGATCAGTTCCTGATTGACTTTCTTTCTTTTATTTCTAATTGGTATCAAATACCAATCCTTATTCCAATCGTATTGGACAAGTAAAAAAAAGAATTTTCTCACCAATCTTACTTTCCCAACTTGCTCGGTTGGACCTGTGAGCCGATCAGTTCAACATTTGAACTGGTCGTTTCACCTTGTCCATGAGCCGATCGACTCACCACCTGAGCCGATCGGTTCACCAAGCTGAGCCAATCAGTTCATCACATGAGCCGATCGGTTGGGTGTGCAGAAACATTCAATTGAAGTTCCAATCAATCTGATACTCTAATCAAGCTATCCAACACCTTGAACACTATGATTTTGATCTATCAATTAATTGAGTGTTTAATTGAACTACGAAACTCCTTTAGCAATCAATCTAAACATTGTTTGTGGATAAAACTCCTCTTCCAGGTTAAATCCTATGTGTGTGACCCTGTAGGTCCTTTTTCACATTGGCAGTGAAAGTCCATAACACTTATGACTTCACAAGCAAAGAGCGGTGCCTAGTCACACATCAGTGCTACCTAAGTGAAATAGAAAGTTCGAGAACAACTTTCAATCCTACAATTTGGTAATGGTGTTACATTGAATGTATAATTCCTTTGTCACTGATATCCCGAATGAACTTGAGGCATGGAACAGTCATCCTGTCAATGTTCATTCACTTTCTTGATCTCAGAGTAGATTGGAAGAGATATGTATGACATCAATATCACATACTGATTCACACATGCGTGCACGCCTTTCTCAATCCTACTCATCAAGTGGCCATGGATATCAAACTCCTTTAGGAGGGACAAATCCCATAACTATCACTCACCCCTCAAAAGCCCCATGTGTCAAAGCCACCCAATCATCACCTTTATAACAACTCATGTTTCAGGACTGCGTTTGATGATGTCAAAGTGTGCCCAACAACATGTGTTAAGTGTAGTGATTTCAGGTCAAAGAATCACACTCACCACCATCACTGTGAGTACTGACTGTGACTACCATGTCATGGTTCCATGTGTCAAACTCACGGTGGGTTTGTCCGGTACACTTGTTCTGTAACAAGTACCTATGTGTTTGGTTTGATATCTCTATATCATGACTAATGAGATTCTGTCATCAACCAATACCACAATCTAGTCTTGTGTGTCATTGTTGTCTATCTAACTTCCACAATGACATCCGACTAGGGACATAATAAGAATGTACAAACTCTTAGCATTCGTATGATCTCATCATTCAGGTCCTGAACTTGAAGGCATACGTCATTGAGTACTGTCATTCTCTAGATATTCAATCTGTTCTATCACTATCTCATATGACTGAACCAGAAAGAATTGGAAGCTTGCCTTTGGTGTTTATCAAATCAATCTTAATGTATCCCACCAATCATCCCATGATTGGCTCTCAGGGCATACATACCAACATTATCCTCATAAGGGAAGAACCCATATTACCATAAAACATTTACATAACCATATAATCATTTTAACATAAACTATCTATTAATTGGAATAGGATGCCTTAATCATACTTCTTCTCATAACCCTAACTTGTGACGAGGAGGTAAGTGCATTTTAGGGGTTTTTAAGCAAATATATGAGAGGGGGATGAAATGAGAGATGAGAAAACTTAGGGAAATATCATTATAGGCAAACCCTAGGTACTGGTCATGCTGGTATGGAATTGCCTTAGGAAGTAATGTATACCAATTTAGTGGTGCATAATAGAATTATTCCAGCCCCTAAAGACGCGACCCTTTCTAGACACCACACCCTTATAGCATGCCCTAATAATTTTCTATATAATTCAGAAGATTATTTTAAGTTATCAACTATTAAATATTTTTTGATAAATCTGGGCTATGATACCAAAATTTAACAACCCCCCAGATTTGAGTATCCCGTAATTCAAGTGAACCGTAAAGTGAAAGAGTTGATACCTAACTTTCTAGGATCCACTTTTAACAAACAACAAATAATGATCAACAATTTCCATTAATTGAAAAAATATTGGTTATAAGATGTATAATGAGGACCCTCTATGGAGTTACATGAATTTTTAGGGAAACTAACATATACAAAGATAAGAAGTATTAAGACTATCTAGCTAATCCTACTTGTGAAGTTACTTCTATGACATTTAATCTATTCTTTTGGATTTCCATTGTCATATCTTTATGTATTGATATTACATAACACACTGAAAACAAAATAGATCAGTAGTGGTTGCATACAGAAGTGCGCATGTATGATAACAACAGATATTGCTCAACAATCAAGTATATGAACTCATATATCATTTACATAAACTAACCCATGATTACCATACCACCTTGGGTGTAATCACCTTTCTCTATGCATCATTGGATTTTGGTGAACTATCCCTTAATAGGTCTAACCCTCAGTTCAGAATATCATAGGTCCTTTATATGATACACATATTGACATTATAGTTGAGTGGAATTAACCAAGCAGTTTATTTCATCAATCCTCGATAAATCATCAACAATCTTTATAATTAGATATATGTGTGTAGTCATGAATAACCACATACATTCTTCATGTAGAATCCAATTTGTATTCTTCAAGTGATTTAAGAATGTAATCCAAACATCATATCACATCCAAGAAACTAAAGATTCAACCAGTATGTACGTATAACACTAGGGTGTCACCATATATCCATATGATATGAAATATGGTTAAATCAATGGTTTAGGTCTAGGGTTGCTATTAGTGTTAAGTCTCGAAACCTCAATTTCCATGTATATGGTTCTAAGGAATTAGGAACCCTAATATACATCATTATCATCATTATCTTGGAATCTCCTCATTATTTCACCATTACCAGTTTATAACACAAAATGAACATATTTAATGTATTCTATTTGTCAAAACTAGGGTATATGCATAGATCACTTCATGTTAATGTACTATATATACACTTTGAATGACGTAACCATTTGTTAAAAAGCTACAACTTCATCGGTCTGTTTCTGTGTTTCTTCTCCATCAAGCCACATGAAAGGCCAAATTGAATTTCTCCATTACGCTTGATTTATTTCCTCATTATGCTAATTTATTTCTAATTTCTCCATTATGTTAACCTATTTTTTTATTATTTCCCAAGCTTCTTTTACTTGGGAAGGGGAATGTCAATAGTTAGATTATTTTGAACCCTGATTTGACTAAAATAAGTTTAATCAAACTACCAAAAAAAGACTTTCAAAATGTCTAACCCAAACCAATATTCAGCTCACGTAAATGTGACCCACTTGGGAGGACTTGACCTCAACATGATCAAAGTAATTATGAACATAAACATAATAACTTAATTAGTCCGTCTGGAGCGGACTTGACCTCAACATGATCAAAGTTATTATAATCATAAACATAATTGAAAATGTAGGTACACTCCAAACTCGACCTTAGCTAGACCAAATTGAATAGGAACTAAACTGACTCAAGCTAGACATAATTAGGCCCAAACAAGCCCCTTAAAACTTATATGTTTTTCATAGGTTATTTGTTGGTCCATATTGTGTTTTTTTCATGCCTTGTACTAGAACACCAACGACATGTATCCACACCGGGTAGTGGATCAGGTTGAATTTCATCAACCCCAAACATAACCCGATTAAAGAATGTCAAAGTTGTGTTTGAACCTACGAGCTTGACCCTAACAAACTTGGAAAACTCGATTAAAATATTTAGCTATTTTTGTCATTCTAAGTTGGAAGTAAAACCTAATTGAATATAGGCTAATTTCATATTAGCATATCTGGATATTCTAGTTTTCTAATAGGGGTGCATATCAATACATATCATAAGTAAAATTATTATTATACTCATATATATAATTGCAACTCTGCGAAAGTTGCAACCCTTAAAATAGATAGTTAGACAGATGCATTGTTGGGACATCATAGTCTGTTGGGTGATTTTTTTTCTTTCAAAACCTACAAGGACTTTTGTATGGTACATAATAATCCGATGAGATAATCATATAGGGGTGTCAAATAATCGACTAGGGATCATTTTTTTGTCAAATGAGACTCAATACTCGGTCTAGTACCATGTGACCAGCCTCAAAGTTGAGGATATTGAAGAGCACGTTCATGCTATGGTTCTGATTGAGCCAGATTTGTTTAAATCAATTTAATTAGGTCTAATTCGATCGAAGTTGGGTCATGTCCAAAAGTGAATCAAGTTGGTATTGAATCTGCTTACATTTTAAATTGATTTTTTTACTAACATTTGCGATAACATAATTTAATAGCTTTTGGACTGAGTTTTCCTTAAGTCGAGACCTTGCAGGTTCAAATCAATTTTTAAATCGGACAATTATAACTTTTTTAGGCCGAGTCCGACCGTTTGATTATTTGGGTCGAGTCATTCACGAACGCCCAACCCACAACCACTTATTTCTCAATAAAAGAAGCAAATATTATAAAGAAAATAAATCGATTAGCATAATGTAGAAGAAAATAAACAAGTAAAAGTTGCATGGTTATGTGGAATTTGTGGAAAAAATAAACAAGGTGGAGTCTTGGAAAAGAAGTCGTATTTTTTCACAAGGGCTATATCATCTTGATCCCTGTGGGGTGACAGTTTAGGTTTTAGTCAGAGTTGTATTCAAAAATGATTCAGTCACACATGCTGGGAGTGAAGTGCGGCCTAGGCGCGGGAGAGAGTGGTATTGTTGGAGGAGAGGATAATTGGGTTAAAATTCTATCAAGCTCACGCGGTATTACGCGCGCGTCAAGCACAAGGAATACCGCCCAAAAAAGGCCCAAAACCACCTGCTACCCACTTGTCCCCCAATCTACCCACAAACCCCTTCGGATCCACTCACCAGGCACCGCGTGGAGGGCTCGCATGACGTGCGAGTTGACCCATGCGCCTGTGACACCCTGCGCCACCCTGCGCCATCCCGAGAGCGTGTGACCCGTCGCCCCCCTTCCCGCTTCCTTCCTTCTCCAAGACTCCTCCTTCCCCAGTAATTTGGAACCTCCACCCAAACGCTCGGCATCCCGAGAGCGCGTGACCCCAACTTCGTTCCCTTCGACGCCTCTTTCGCGTCTTCTGCCTCTTCCTCCTGTCTGCAAACGATGTTGACTTCCTTGGCACTGGCTTCCGTGTCTCCACCGCTGGGTCGAACGGCAAAGGGAGAACGATGCTCCTTCCTTGGCGTCGGGTCCCACGCCTCTTCGGGTTCGAACGACGTCGTCGACTTCTTGGCTACTGGAAGAGTGATCCGACGCCTCTTCCTACATAGAGGCCTCTTTTATGTGGCCTCGTTTCTCTGTTCTCGTCTTCCCTCACCGCCCTCTCCTTCACCAAAAGTGGCATGTGACACTTAGAAATAGTTAATGGCACCCGCAAATGACTGACTGGACACCCAACACACTAAGTGGCACCTACATAAATGGTTTGACTCCTACAAACTATTTATGGTGCCCAGAATGTATATTTGACACCTAATGATAGAGCTCGTAAATGGGTGACACATAGTGCCACCTATAACGCCAAAAAATGACTATTTTGCACCCAGAAACATATAATGGCGCCCAACCATGGGTAAGTGGCACCTGAAAACCATTTATGGCGTCCAACATGGGTATTTGACACCCATAAACATTTAATGGTTCCCAAAAATGGCTGACTAGAACCCCAGCACATTAAGTGGCACCTGAATGGGTGTTTGACACCTACGAATAGTTAATGGAGCCCAAAGCACTAAGTGGTCTTAAATGGGTAGTTGACACCTCAAAACCATTAATGGCACCCAGAATGGATATTTGACACCTACAAATAGTTAATGGCGCTCAAACATGATTGAATGACACCCCAAAACAATAAGTGGTCCTGAATGGGTAGTTGACACCTCAAAACCATTAATGGCACCCAGAATGGATATTTGACACCTACAAACAAGTAATGGCGCCCAAAAATGAGTGATTGACATCCCAACACATTAGGTGTCACCTGAATGGGTGTTTGACACCTACAAACTATTTATGGCACCCAAAATAGGTATTTGACACCTAGAAATAGGTAATGGCGCCCAAAAATGGATGACAGACACCCCAACACATTAAGTGGCACCTGAATGGGTGTTTGACACCTACAAACTATTTATGGTGCCCAGAATGGATATTTGACACCTACAAACAGGTAATGGCGCCCAAAAATGACTGACCGACATCCCAACACATTAAGTGGCGCTTGAATGGGTGTTTGACACCGACAAACTATTTATGGCACCCAAAATGGGTATTTGACACCTATAAATAGGTAATGGCGCCCAAAAATGGATGACTGACACCCCAACACATTAAGTGGCACCTGAATGGGTGTTTGACACCTACAAACCATTTATGGCACCCAGAATGGATGTTTGACACCTACAAATAGGTAATGGCACCCAAAAATGACTGACTGACATCCCAGCACGTTAAGTGGCACTTGAATGGGTGTTTGACACCTACAAACTATTTATGGCTCCCAAAATGGGTATTTGACACCTAAAATTTTCGACTATTAACTGCTTGGCTGTCATTTGTCTTTATTTATTATCCACAACTAACTTATATATTTATGGCGCGCAAACATTGGTAGTGACGCCTGCAAATCGGTAATGACGCCCAAACATGACTGACTGACACCCCAAAACACTAGCTGGCACCTGTATTGGTATTTGACACCTAGAAACCCTTTATGGCGCCCAAACATAGGTAGATGATGCCTACAAATGGGTAATTGCACCCATACATGAGTTAGTGACACCCCAAAATACTAGGTCGCACCTATATGGGTATTTGACACCTCTAAACCCTTTATGGCGCCCAAAACTGGCAGTTGACGCCTGCAAATAGGTAATGGCGCCCAAACATTGGTATTTGATGCTCATACATGACTCAGTGACACCCCACAATACTAGGTCACACCTGAATGGGTATTTGACACCTCCAAACCCTTTATGGCGCCCAAACAATGGTAGTGGACACCTGCAAATCTGTAATGGCGCCCAAAAGTGATTGACTGACACATCAAAACACTAGATGGCACCTGTATGGGTATTTGACACCTCCAAACCCTTTATGGCACCCAAAAACTGGCAGTTGACTAACACCCCAAAATACTAGTTGGCACATGTATGTGTATTTGACACCTCCAAACCCTTTATGGCACCCAAACATTGATATTTGACGCCCATACATGACTTAGTGACACCCCACAACACTAGTTCACACCTGAATGGGTATTTGACATCTCCAAACCCTTTATAGCTCCCAAACACCGGTAGTGGACACCTACAAATATGTAATGGCGCCCAGACATGATTGACTTACACCCAAAAAACTAGCTGGCACCTGGGTATTTGACACCCGCAAACCATTTATGGCACCCAAACATTGTTAGTTGATACCTACAAATTGGTAATTGCACCCAAACATGCACGCACAAAATACTCCAAAATAGTAGGTCGCACTTGTATGGACTTGACACCTACAAAGAGGTAATGGTAAAAACCAACAAAATATGCCAACTTATGTTTAATAAAAACCAACACATATGTAACAACGCCCAAATATGGGTTAATGATACCCATAAACAAATTAATGGTGCCCCCATGCAGTTGACCAAAATGTAGTACGACGTCTGATTTCATTAGACAAAAAGTATGACAACTTAAAGGCGCACATGACTTCCATAACATGTTGTTAAGTATGCTTCTTTCTTAGTTTCTTCTGCTTGGGAATTCTTTCATCAAACGACTTAAATCTTCTTTTACGAGGACGACCCACTTGTCCACCCATATTTGGGTTTTGAATGGATTTTTGGATCAATGGTTGATCAACCTACATGTAAGGTGCAAATATATCAAATTTAGATTTACAGAGAACATCAAATACTTCAAATATAAACAAAAAATGGAAAGAATTTTACTTACATCATTTATAAGACCAACTTCTCTCTTGAGGTTGTCTAAGGCTTGCTTAATTATTTCAAACTTTACATGAGACATGGAAGATGACTCTCCCAACAACTCCGCATCTTGTATAATGACATTATACCTGTTTACCGAGTCTGAATAGTCCATTGAACCTAATGAGTCTGGTTTATTTACAAAAGCATTTTAACAAAAGATTATTAAATTTTATTAAGTGCCTAACTTTATTAAGATTATTAAATCATAAAATATGAACGACTATATTATTTTGAATAATATTTTTATTTTGGCAACAACTCTATTTAGACACTAACCTTGCAAACTTTGGATTTCATCTTGGGTATTTTCTTGTGTGTCTAGTTCTTCTCCTGAATCATCAAATCATTTTTCATGTTCATCGTGTTCTTCTTCGGAAGCTGAGCTATCAAGTTTATTTTCTTAGCTATCAAGTTCATTTACTAAGCGATCAAGTTCTTATTCAAAATCATCAAATTCTAAGGCAAAAATCTTCGGAAAAATCACTACCATATACCACATCTGCATCTATAACGATAAATGGAAAGTGACGTTTTGGACAATTTAAAGAAACACCATAACGTAAATAACATGAAACACATTATATAGGAAGAACAATACCATTACACGGCTCCATCTAAATTCCTTCTCTCTATCCAAATTGAATGCTTGTTGGTAGAAATGAATGCTATGAATGGCTGGGAAGTAAATGCAAATAATTGTGCCATAAACCCTTTCTTTTGGGTGTTCGATTTTTCCCTTTTAAAAACATCCACTCCAGCCATAATCTACATCATTATTAGCATTTAATGGACAGCCCATCGCAACAGCCACAGCAGTGCAAGTGTTTTCGCCAGTGCAACGACGTGTAACAGCCCGCGCAATTAATGCTCCCTGCCACAGCGCACCAACCCCACCAACCCGGTTCGTAGCCCCCGAAAACCACTAAGGGCGCGCGTAGCACCCGCGCGTGAAGGGTGTTGCGCGTGACGCAATCATTTTCGAGGATAATTTGGGGGTGATGACGTGGCGGGTTTTAATTGGATGAGTTGGTAGAGGTTGTATAATATGTAAATAATTTTTTTTGCTTATAACTTTTGAACCATGATGAATTTTTTTACGAAACAAAAACCATTAGATTCACTATGAAAAATGCATTCCAACAAGACTAATATTGATATATTTTCAACAAAAAAATATATAAATGATATGAATAGGTTATTCTGGATGCCAATGAACCATTTTGGGCGTCAATTAACCATCTTTGGGTGTCATTAGCCATTTATAGACGTCAATAAATTATAGGGCATGAAGTGACCTTATCCCCTATTTGATGCGTACAACTATATTTGGGCGTCATTAAATTATTCTTAGGTGTCAATAAACTTTTTGGACGTCAATTAACCATTTTTTGGTGTCAATAGCTATTTATGAGCGTTGTTATAATTCTGTGTCAATGAACCATTTTGGGGCGCCATTAAGTGGTTCTTAAATGTCAAACAGACATATTTAGGTGTCATAATGTTGTTTTGGTTGTAAATCTCTTATTTGGGCGTCATCTTAAACTTCTGCGTGTCAATGGACCATTTTGGGCGTCAATTATCTTATTTGGATGTCATTTTTATACTTTTGGGTGTCAATGAACCATTTTGAGTGTAAATTAACTATTTTTGGGTGTCAATAACCATTTATAAGCGTAATATCATCCAAAAATGCCTTATTTGGGCGTCATTTTAAATATCTAGGTGTCAATGAACCATTTTGGGTGCCAATTACCTTATTTGGACGCTATCTTTATACTTTTGGGTGTCAATGCACTATTTTGGGCGTCAATTAATAATTTTTGGGTGTCATTAGCCATTTATGAGTGTCATAGCATCCAAAAATAGCTAAATAACGCCCAAAAATGGTTAAATAGTTGTTTTGATTGTAAATACCTTATTTGAGCGTCATCTTTATACTATACTTCTGGGTGTCAACGAACCATTTTAGGCGTCACCTAACCATTTTAGGTGTCAAAAACTATTTATGAGCGTCATAATTGATTGTCAATTAACCTATATATATCATTTTTGTATTTTTTTCTGAAAAACATGTCAATATTAAGCTTGTTAGATTGCATTTTTTGCAACCAAACCAACGATTTTTGTTTTATTAAAAAATTTATTACGGTTCAAAAGATATAAACGAAACAAATTTATTTGCCTATTACATAATTTCAAAAAAAAACACGCAATCACCATCTCGCACGTGGTGGCGGTTTGGGCTGTTTTGGGCGCACATGAAACCGGCGTGAGTTTGCCCAAATCTCAACTCATTTGTTTTGCTGTCTATTCTCCCAGCCGTTTGATAGCTACCACTTTGTACCGATATATCTCCCAATCCAGTCCTGTGTTATTTCTATCAACTGTTTTTCTATTTGACTGAACATACGCACGCACGATATACTGGATTCTTTCAACTATTAAACATCTCACAACTATGACACATATAGACGAAACTAAACATCAGTTGATCAATTCATACTATTGAATTTACAGATACTGCTAATACAACATGTCAACAACCAACAACAAGCAAGTTTACCAATTTTGTCGGCTTCCTTTACCGATCCCTTTTCTCCACCGTGAAAAAGATCAAAGAAGGTCTACACAAGCAAAAAAAGGAATTATCGCATCAAATCACGAGAAGACGACCACAAGGGCGGTCGCCACCGCCGCCAGTAGTGTTGTTAGTGGCCGCCTGAGGAGCATTGAAGCCGGCTCCGCCCCGGTGCCGCTGGTGTAGACATCCCCTGTGGCGAGGCTGGCGAGCCAGCTGGGGCTCTGGTTCTCGTCTTCCGCCATCACCGGCGTCGAAGATGACGAGGAGCCCGTGTAAGGCATGTATGAGCCCATGTCCGGTACAGACGACGAAGAAGAACCCGTGAAGGATGATGATCCGGGCGTTGTCACCATTGTCGCCGGTGGAGACGTCGACTTCAAGCTGCTAAGCAGAGACAACAGAGGGAAAAAGAGAGGGGTGAGATTTTGTTCGCTTCTAGGGCAAGATTCACATTGATGATTAAATGTCGACATGTGAAACGGCAGAAAACAGATCTGAAACCGAACACAGCTGTGTGCGTTATGATTCCCTCCTTCCAAGTTGTGGTCGCTGTCTTTTGTTTTGCCTCTTCTCCCGGATCCAAGCGGTCAAAAACAAAACAAAAATGCAACCTTTTTACCCACCGGGTAGCGACGGGAGATAGGTTCAGGCAGCAGCGATAGCGACTAACAGTGCCCACATGGAAGGGAACAGCAAGGATGAAGACAAAAGACTACATGCAGGCGGAGGGAAGAGGGTGGGGAGGTAGGAACGGATCTGGGGAGGCGACGATCAGAGACGGCCAAACCAGGGAGTCAAGAACTTGTTAAATCGGAGAGCAAAAACCTGATAGTTGGAGACTGTGAGGAACTCAGGACGGGACGCGCAGAAATGGCCGAACCAACAAAAACAAAATGAACTCAAGAAACGGCTCTCAGGTAGCGACGAGCAGAAATGGCTGAACATGTAAACTGAGCTGCCAAATTATAAGGGAAATCCGATCCTGAAAGCAAAAAAAAAAAGGCGATTTTGGGCACGACCCAGTTGCTGGTATCCGCTGCCAACCACAATGGGGAGGGAAGGTTTGTGCTATGCAAAATCAAAATAGATCAAGACTGAGAATTTACAGGAGACTCTCACCTCGGAACCGAAGCGCCTCCTCCTCCACCACTACCGCCGCCACCACCACCACCACCACCACCGCCGCCGCCCTCGGGGCAGAATGTGATGACATAACTCCCGGCGGTACAAGTAAACGTGCTGGTAGCATCATCAAACGCATAACTATACGACCTAGGGCACGCCGCCTTAAACATCTCCGACCAAACCGACGGCTTACACCTATCAGGGCTCCCAAACTCCCCACTACAGCAGTACTCGGGCTTCCCAAACGCCTCACAGGCGCTTCGGCAAGCGGTGCCGTCCCCGGCCCTCAACTCCGCCGGGCAACCGCTGCTTAAATCCGCCGCGCACCCCGTGGACGAGCACCCACCTCCGAGAGCGCCGTTCCCGCTGGCCTCGACGAGCATCGGCAGGTTGTACCCGTCGACGAGACTGACGTCGTAAAAGTCCTGCCCGCCGCCACCTCCAAGGGTGAACTCGGCAAGTGTGGCCGGAGGTGCGGCGCCGGCGCCGTTGCATTCCAGTGTGCCGGAACCGCAGTCGCCAGTTGTGCAGGCGGTGGCGCCGCCGGAGCCGGAGTTGCAGCCTGTGCGGCCCCAGAAACGGCCCGACCAGCCCACTGGAGCCTGGAAGGCGCGGGAGGAGCCTGGTGGGAGCTCGAAGCCTGTTGTGCCGAGAGACGGGCTGCCAGCGTTGGAGAGGACTCCTGGCCAGACTGTGTAGCCGCAGCGGTTGGCGAACGTGAATGTGGTGGCGGTGGTGCCGCGGAGGGCGGCGAGGATAGAGAATGTCAGTGTGAAGAGGAGGAACGGGGTTCTGAGCTCCATTGCTTTCCGCTGAGAGAATTTGGGGCAAATGTAGCTTGATTCTTGCTCGGAAGGTGAACGGCGGCTCCTTGGACACTCACTGGCACACACCGCTTCCACTGGCGAAAAAGGCGGTGCTACTGATGTGGTTGCAAACTGTGGCGGCCCGTGAAGGAGCAAGAAGACGCCGTAATGCGGATATGTGAAGTGAGCATGAGGAGAAGTCAGGTGCTCGTGAACAGGTGGTGGAGAATAGGACAGAGAGAAGAACAATGCGGCTTCGAAACTGTCAGGTGAGAGTAGTCCTGGTTGTGGTGAGGAGGTTGATGGCGCTTCTCTATAGTCAAGTTGGTAGAGGAAGGTAAGTCCGTTGAAGAGGGCTAGTAACTTGGGGGCGACTGTGAGCAGCAACTCACTAACCAGCAAGAAGAAGAAGCAGGACAGTGATGAGAAGACGGAGTCAGGGTATCAGTCTTCTGCATTTATAATGGACCACTAGAAATGAATTATTTCCCAGCAATGAGCCATCCCACTTTTCCGTTCTTTTTCATATCTTCTTTCTTTTTTGTGTAACAAGAAAAGAAAAAGACCCCATAGCTCTGCTCTGCTCTGCTGAGTCCAGCTTTATACAATGAGAAAATTATAAATCAAAACCTAGGCCATGATGCATCCGTCTTATCCCCATCCTGTTTTCCATCTCCCTTTCTTTCCGTTACTGGCAAAATTTCAGATAATTCCTCTCATCTTCTTTTTGGATCGTTTATAATCCTTTTTGCAGACAAGGCATGATGCGAAAAGTGTTTGTTTAGATTAATGTGCAGTCACGGGAGATTCCCTCCATCAACAAGCATATAATTAATAAATTAGTGTCCTGTCATCAAGCATCATCATTGCTTGGCATGGTAAGAGTATGACCATCTTCTTCAAAGTTGTCGCCGGTCTTACCGGTTGTTCTGCATTGTAATTCACATGCGGCCGCAGAGATTGTTTATTCAGATTCAGCAACCCACTAGGGTTTTAGCGGCAGTGTGGCTCACATCACCTACATTCAGATCAGCTGCCACTAGGGTTTGTCACAAGCGCAGAGTATGTGACGGGGTTTCTCAACGTGAAGGGGGCCAGGAACGTTTTTGCAGTTTGGTGAGTTGGGACCACGTTAGGCGAAACAGTGGAGCCCCCCAACATCTCTTTACTGTACTGGCACTTTTCCTCGTGTGCCACTTGAATGTGGTGCGAGGGAGGGAGGGGATGAAGAGGACTGGACCACGACTCTGGTGAAGGTGAAGGTAATGGTCCCTAAATAATGGGTTGTGTGTTTTTGCGGCTACGGGCCATCATGGGTTCTGTATTTGATTAAAGAAGCTGCTGCACTATGCAATGCGACAGTGTCCACATTCAGCTGACTGGTAGTATGTGTGAGGGGCGGATTATTTCATTTATATGGGGTTTGCTATGCAGATCAGAATTGGGACCAGAAATGAAACCCCAATTTTGGGACCAGAAATGAAACCCCAGTTGTTGTGAGTCACAAACTCAAAAACAAACCAATAAAATAACATGATTTATTTATCATGACACTTACTTTATGTAAAAAAAAAAAAATTGGTGCTCATTTCGATGTAAGAGTTGTGTTCACCTAGCATTTTCCCATTTATATAGTAATCGGACTGATGTTTCTTTTGGGCCCTTGCGGTTATTTTCATCCATTGACGGGAGTGCCTTCAACCACTCCTTTAAAATTCCAAAGGGCACACTATGATGGTACTTTTAGACAATCAATCTATAGATGAAACCTATGTTGTATACACATTTTTAAATCGTTGCATGCAACAACAATTTTAACAATTATTGGTACATTAAACAAACATAACACGTAAAAGTAAAAAGTAACATAGAGTTAGAAACACTAGATTAGACCATCCGTTGAGCAATGAGGCGTAATACTTAGAAAAATCAGTATTTGACAATCTTCTTAGACGAGCATCGTTCTTCTAGTAGATCTGGTTACGAACCTATAGTAGAAAGTCGTCTAGTTCACACTTAAATGACGAACAGTGTGTACTACTAGTACAGTGATCGTAGGTACCACCATCCGACATCACGTCTTTGACAGAAGGAAGGATGAACCAACTTCATCATGAGAAAAAATTTCAGGAGACACTTCCGCATCGATGGCAAAGACAAGTTTTCTAAGATTAGGGTTCTCTCACACTAGAACTGCGGCTGTTGTTGTTCAGATGTGAATAGTCCTAATGATCAGAGGCTTATTTATAACCTTCTCACCGCCTTACGTCCTATTTCTAGTAAGATACGATCAAGCGATCACTCTTATGCACATAAGGGAAAATAAGAGGCAAACACCCTCCAATGCAGATTAATAATTCCATTTTAGAAAGGAGCTATTAATTAAATTAATAATTAATTATATAATTTTTTGTGTGTAAAAGAAAATAGAAGACGGAAGATAATTTCTACAATCCACAACCTACAAGCCATAAACCTGAGCCCAAGCCTGGTTTCACATGCGGCCACAAAGATTGTTTATTCAGATTCAACAACCCACTAGGGTTTTAGCGGCAGTGTGGCTCACATCGCCAACATTCAGATCAGCTGCCACTAGGGTTTATCACAAGCGCAAAGTGTGATAGGGGTTTCTCAACGTGAAGGGGGCCATGAATGTTTTTGCAGTTTGCTGAGTTGGGACCACATTAGGCGAAATAATGGAGCCCCACAACATCTCGTTACTATATTGGTACTTTTGCCTCGTGTGCCACTTGAATGTGGTGCGAAGGAGGGGGAGAAGAGGACTGGACCATGACTATGAATGTGAAGGTGATATGTGAAGGTAATGGTCCCTAAATAATGAGTTGTGTGTTTTTACGGCTAAGGCCATCATCATCGGTTATGTATTTCATTGAAGAAGCTACATTGTGCATTGTGACAGTGTCCACAATCAACTGACTGGAAGTATGTATGTGGGGGAGGATTGTTCATTTATTTGGTAATCAAATTGATGCTCCTTTTTTGTAAGGCATTTTCATTTGTTGACTAGTGTGTCTTCAATCATTCCCTTATAACACCAAAGAGACACTATAGTGGTTACCTTAGGCAATGTATTTATTGATCAAACCCACGAACAAAGGCAATGTTGGATATCACTTGTCAAGGTGGTGTTATCCAACACAAGGTGCAATGTGCTCCTTATTTAATTAGGAACAACAAATCCCAAGGTGTCACCATGGCATTTCTTTAGGATTGTATCCATGGTCATCCTATTGAGACTATCCATTATTATACCTAACTTGATGTCTAAAGAGCATGCAACAATTTTTAAAAACAAACACATAGGAGATAATGTTAGTTTTCCCACAAGCTTATTCATGGTCTTAACTAAGGAACCTTTAAGGAAGAGAATGTGGTTTAAAAAGTGGGTAAGTCCAAGGCTTTTGATCGATTGGAATGACCTTTCCTTAGGCGTGTTGTAGGGTCTTTTGGTTTCTCTGGAAGTGGCATTAAATGCCTCATGAGCCCAGTTTGAGGGGCATGATTCTTTATCTCTATTAGTGGACGCTTCAGAGGTTTTCACCAACATAGAGAGGGCTTAGACAAGGAGACCCACTCTCACCTATGTCTTTATTCTAGCACATGCAGTTCTAGGGAGACACATTAAAAGAAACATGAGTCTAGGACAAATAGAGAGGTTTATCATCGGGGTGTAGGACTTGCAACCCCACATGTAATGATTGTGGATAATCATATATTAATCCTAAACATGAAGGGGGACACCATAGAATGTGTATGTAGGTTGATTGGGGGGTATGAGAGAGTGTTAGGAAAATAGGTTAACAATGGCAAACCATCTATCATTCTAGGATATTTGACATAAGAAGGAAAGATTCTAACATACTGAAACCTATAACTTACCATATTATATGATTAGGAAATTAGTAAGCTTTGTATGTTAGATTTGACCAAATAAGGATGGAATTGTTCCTTAATGTAGATAGTTAATTCCTATAATATGAATAGCACAATGTTAACTCACCCTAACATGTGTAGACTTGGAAACAAATATAACACATTTAGTGGCATTAGGTTCTATAATCAACATCATATATCATAGTACATTCATATTAACCTAATAACCTGATATATGCTAACATGTAAGTAAATTCATGAAATATGTCTCATATGCTTCCTTTTTCAATTAATATTCATGTAATGGGTAAGATATGTTTAATAATAAGTATGTTTTTTTTGGTGAACCACGCGCCACTTGCTATTTTTGTATTGCTTTGGGGTTATATACAATGCATCTTGGTCCCGAGATGGGATCAAGGAAAGGAAAGAGAAAAACTGTACAGAGAAACAAAAAAGCTGAAAGACAGCAACTACAGAAAGATCAAAAACGGAACCCTCAGCACAAAGTCATCTCTAGAAGGCTTTACAAAACTAAAACCAGCAAGGAAGCCCCATCCTTCATCCTGAACAGAATCATCAGCAAACGACCCAGAAAAAAGAAAACCAGCTGAACAACCAGTCCAAACAGAACATACCAACTGTAGTCCCTTCCCAAGACAACAAATGAATGACCAGAAAAGCAAACACAGAGCCAAGACCAGACTCAAAATGAAGACTAATTATTCAAGAAAAGCATCTACATCTTTTCTAATCAAACTCCACAAAGATTCTTCGTTTCTGTCATACCCTTCATGAACTCTTCGATTCCTTTCTCTCCATATCCAAAGCAAAGTACTCAGAATAACCATATGACTCTTCTTGTCTCTGAGAGTTTGAACATTATCCATCGTGAAAGGAGAATCAACACTCCTATCAGGAAAAGTAAGATTCCAAATTTTAGCAGCAAAGGTACAAGACCACATGCAATGATGTGTATCTTCCCCACTTTCCCTACACAGAAAACAGTAGGAAGGAATTTGGATGCCCATATTCTTAAGAAAGTCAGCTGTAGGGAGATGACCATGCCCTACTTTCCATGCGTGAATCTGACATCTTTTAAGAGCTTTAAAATGCCAAATCCAACTGAAAAAAGGGTTGGGTAGAATCACCTTCAACCTGTAAATTTCCCAAAAGCTTCTCATATTAACATTATGTTTGCCATTAAACAGAATCACATCTTTACCACCATGGGGCTTCTTTAAAGTATGAAGTAAGGCTTTCATCTCACCGTAACATCTAGAGTCAGAAATAAACCAACCACCATTGTTAATTAAGCAACTAACCTTGCTTTCTCTAGGAATACCAGTTCGAATAATGCTTTTACTGCCAAGGCGCTCAGTCAAAAATTCACATTTGGGAAGCCAAGGATCCTTCCACACAAAGGTACCTTCTCCATCCCCAATAGAAAAATGAATCTTATCTTTAAGAGTATCTCTTTCTTTTATAACTCTATTGAATAACCAGGAGAAAGAGTTGTTCTCCTTGATTTCCCAAAAGGAATACTTTCTGAGGTATTTTTCATGAATCTACCTGATCCACAGAGACTCCTTTCCATTAGCAACATTCCACAAATGAAAAAGCAAATCCACTTTGCAAATATCTCTAATGGATCTAATACCCAAACCACCTTCTTCTTTTGGTTTGATGACATTATCCCACCTAACAAGGTGAACTCCAGACTTCTTCTCATAGTGAGTCCAAATAAAATCCCTGCATAACTTCTCCAATTCTTCAATCACAGAGCAAGGAAGAGGAAAAGTAGTAGACCAATATAGATGCATTGAACTCAAGGTGGAGTTGACAAGTTCAATCCTACCAGCCATGGAAAGAATCTTCGATTTCCATCCCTCCAATCTCTTCTTAGTTTTATCAATCAGAGGCTTGCAATGCTCCCTCGTGAGCCTGCCTTGAAACAAAGGAATGCCAAGATAGTTACTAGGACCAACTCTTGTATAAATCCCCATAATCTCATACATGGAATTACTATCAGCATCAACACTCAAGATAATGGAGCTTTTGTCAGTGTTGATTTTCAGACCAGTGATATCATAAAAGGTGTCCAGAATTTTAACAAGATTTTTAGCATTATCCTCATTAGCTTCAATAAAAACCATGAGATCATATGCGAAAATTAAGTGAGATACACTAAGATTGTCAGAAGCCTTCAGAGGAACAATTTCTCCTTTCTCCACAGCCTGATGCATCAATTGAGAGAAGCACTGCATGACAATAATGAACAAGTAGGGAGTTGTGGGATCTCCTTGACTCACCCCATTACTAGGTTTAAAAGAACTGGAAGGCTCCCCATTGATTAAGATCTCATAAGAACTAGTATGAAAAATTTACTTGAGCCACACAATTCAACAATAAGGAAATTTCATAACCTCCATGATTCTGAATAAATCATTCCATGACACTGAATCATACACTTTTGAAATATCTAATTTGAGACACATTCTGTGCTTAGAATCTTTTTTATTGTAATCATGGATGAGCTCATTAGAGAGGAGAATAGCATCTCTCACACTTCTTCTTTTAACAAAGGCATGTTGATTGAAACTGATATAATGTCCATAATATGCTGAAGTCTATTGCACACCATCTTGGTAATGATTTTCAAGACAACATTACATAGCGAGATGGGTCTCCAGTTCTTAAGATTATCTTTGTCACCTCCTTTAGGAATAAGAGTGATAAAGGTACGATTAGTTTCTCTAAGCATTCTCCCTGTTCTAAAAAAGTGAAGAACAACAAGACAAACATCACTTTTAATAAGAGACCAGCTAGACTTGAAGAAATTGCCATTATAACCATCGGGACCAGGACATTTGTCAATGTTGAGAGCAAGAACTACCTCTTCAATCTCATTCATAGAGAAGCATCTATCCAGAGCCATGCAATTAACCTCATTCAAGGTTTTGAAACCCAACTCATCAATAGGAGAGAGCTTGCTAATATGGCCATTATTAAACAATCTCGTATAGAAATCACAAATGAAGTTGTTGATAAGCATCTGGTCAGTACAAGACTTCCCCTCGATCTCCAAAGACCTGATATGATTGACCTGTCTTCGAATTTTAATAGAAGAATAAAAGAATTTAGAATTATTGTAAGGACCCTGACCTGCGTTTAGGGTTTACCCTGTTTGTTTTGCTTAATCTTGGTGCTTTGGAGCTTGTTAATTACCTTTAGTGGTGATTAGGGTTTTGATGTGCTTTGTTAAGAGTTTGAGGGGATACTTGCAAATAACCCAAGTTTAGGGTTTTGTGTGCAAGTTTGCCATCTTGTGAGATGTTTCCCCTCTTTGCTTCCTCTAGGGTTGAGAGGAAGGTTTGGGCTTGTTGGTTGAGTTTCTTGGGCCCTGGTTGAGCTTGTTTGGGCCTTGAGATGCTTTGTTTGGGCTTGGTTGAGCCTTGTGTCGGCCAAGGCTTGCCTTGTGTCGGCCAAGACTAGTTTGTGTCGACCTAGAGTGGTTTGTGTCATCCAACATGGTGGTGTGTCGCCCAAGAGCCTTGGTGTGTCGTCCAGTAGAGCTGATGCTTGTGTCGCCCATGTTGCTTGGTCTTGGTTGGTGGACACTTGGTGCATATCTTGGACAAGTGTCTCTTGGTGTGCTAGAGTGTTGGCTTGAACCCTAGGACAGGTGTCCCTTGGGTGGATGACACATAGCATGGATCTACCTTGTTTTCTCCTCCCTTCCCTTCTATATAGGTGGCTCTTTCCCTTGCCTTAGCTTCCTTTGCTCTTTTGGTCTCCCCTCCACCGTGAGTGCACAACACTCCTTTCCTTCTTGCTTGTTTTGGCCGATACACTCTCTTGGAGTAGTAGTGGTGGCCGATACCCTCTTAGAGAAGCTTTGGTGGACGATACCCCTTGGACCTTGGAGTGCTTCTTCTTTCTTGGAGCTTGGAGCTTAAGGCAGGTTGCATAATTTCTAACCCTAACTCCATTACCTCTTGTTATAATCTTGTTCTTATGCTAGAAGCTTAGCTTAGTTCCTTGCTTTTGTACCTTTGGTGGCCGATTCCCTTAGGGTTTAGGGTTTCCCTTGTGACCTAGTATACCTTGCTTTCTAGGGTTTTAGTATCCTTGTGCTGGAGGTTGATGATAACCCCTGTTGGGCGATACTCTCTCTTGTTGGGGTGTGTTGGGTGACATGGGTATCCTTGTATAGGACGACATAAGGTGCTCTTGTGTTGGGCGATATCCTTGCTCCTGTGTTGGGTGATAGGTTGACCTAGTGTGAGTGTGGGCCGATATGATAACCCCTGTTGGGCGATCTGGTCCTTGTGTTGAGCAACACCTTTGTTCTTGTGGTGGACGATAGGCTAAGCATGGCATTATGGTTGCTGGTGTCGGACGACAGGGCCATGTGTGGCTTGTTCCTTGTGTTGAACGATAGGCCATGCATAGTGTGGTGGCTGATAGCCATGGTGGGCGACAACCCTGAGTTGTGACGGCCGATAGGGTTGAGTTGTGTCGGGCATCGTGCCCTTGGCTTGGTGTGTGTCAGCCGATAGGCCTTGATAGGTTTTAGGTGAGGGTTGTGAGGATTTATAGTGAGGGATAGGTGATCCCATAGTGACGGTCTCGTGTGTCATGGAAGTGAATGTTTATGCTCAAACGATGATGATGCCTTGCAAACAATAACAATGCTAATGATAGCAATGATGCTGATAGTAGTATATGATGACGATGGGGAAGGTAGTGGTAATGACACGCATATAGTAATCCTTATGCCTAATTGTTAATGATAATGAGAATGGCGGTAGTTACGTTAGTAGTTTGCATAATGATAATAATGATGATAGTGGATGGTGACAGTAATGATAGTAGTAATAATAGTGTTTGCTCTGTATACTCAACATGATTCCTATATAAAGTAAACACCTTGATTATTCGTATAATCTTGAGATAAGAGTAAGCATGGATATAGTTTGTTAATGATGTGCCTAATACACTTGATCACCAATTAGTGTAAATGACAAGTACGGTATCTTGAATATCATCTTGTGATGGTAAATATAGTCTTTATGTTGAAACTATGATTATTGTGTACCCTAACCATGCAGGTGATGTTTAGCCATGAAAGGGCTATGAGACACATGTAATGAGTAACATTACTTTGATAATTATTCTATGAGGTTGTGTGTAGGATGTGTTTGTCCCATGATAATGATGTGAGCCTTGAGAGGTAGGGACAATACATGATGAGGGATTGAGATCCCATGGTATGTGATGATCCTTGATATGGATCTGGATGGTTGGCAAGAGGCCAAGTGGTAACATGTGATGTTGGATCCTTGAAATGGATTAGGTTGATGTGATTACAATAATAATATAACGTTGGGTTTGTGTTGTTTACTTTCTGTTATGTTTTGCATGTTATACAACTTGATTGAATCTTGTAATCCATCTAAAAGATACTAATTAATCACAGTGAAATATATCATGTAGTTTGCCTTGGCCATAGATCCATCATCGTTAGGACTTGGTGATGGTGAAACGGGTTCTCCTACGGGTTAACCTGGAAGCGCATATTGTTGAATATGTGTAGGTTGCTCCTAGCCTGAAAATGAGGAGGTAAGAGTGTAACTTCGGTTACAGACTCAGATACGTATATAGAGCATGGTGAACAGGCCCATGGCTCAGGATATGTGATGTGAAGAGCATGAATGCGTTCATGGCTCAGAGCACGGTGAACAGGCCCGTGGCTCAAATATACTAGCGACGAGACCTGTACCAAGGCGGGCTAGAGTGAGGGTAGCCTATGGAGCTGACCCTGTGGCTAAGACCACTTCAGCATGTGACTACGGTCCTGCTTGTGTTGTACTCATGTACTGACTACAAGGTGGGAGGTCGTGGAGTCCGGCTCTTCCATTGACCTTGTATGGCACCATCTTGGGTTTCGTAACTGAAGGTTGGATTTGAATGGTACAATTCAATTTCTCAGGGCATAATAATACGTAATACAGCCGTTTAGTACTTACTACTTAAGATAAACACGAAACATTGGTTGAGGCCTTGTTTCTGTAGTTAATTCTGTTATATTTGCAGTTACTTCTATATACATCAGGTATGTGGTGATATGTTGCATCTTGATAATCAGGTCACGTGGCAATATATCTTATTCTGATAATCATGTTACATTGTGATATATGTTATCTTGTCAATCATGTTCCATTGAAAGATATTTGGTTATACGCTTTTGTATAGCTGGTAAGCTTGTCGGTAAGAATAACCTTGCTTTATTTAGACTGCTCTTGTTATACTAGTTGTCAGTTACCTTCTGCTTTATAGTTTATCTTGCTGAGGTTCTGTAGTTGTGGTGGGGAGTTATGTTTCCTGCTGGGACAATTGTTCAATTGTCTCACCCCGCTGGTTTAACCCCTTTTTAGGTGGTCGAGGTAGGTGTGGTCGTGGTCATGGTGTTGCGGCCGAGAAGCTTGAGGAGCAGTACAAGGCAAGCGATGGATATGCTGCTGTTTTGGATGTTTTGTAGTAGGGTCTAGAGTCATTCGTGTACTCTCAGGTCCTTGGCCGTGTTTTGACGTTGTTTCACGATGAACGATCGATGATGTTTTGTATATCCTACTGTCGGCCGGATGTGGGCCTTTCGGTATATGAACAGGTGGTGAACTCATGTGATGGATGAACAGATATTTCTGTAAGCCGTAGACACGTATCAGATCTCGTGTATGTATATATATGACATGTTTCTATGCAGGATGAGGACTGGAAAGTAATAGTTTCACAGTTTATCTATTTTCTACAATCGGTTTTAATTAACCTGTGTTTTATAATCTGTGGTTATGGTGATTTCCGCACGTTTTCGCGTAACACCTCGTTATCTGTATGATAATGGGATGTGTTGCCACAAGTTTTGGTATCCGAGCTTTAGGTTCGCTGAGTCTATAGGGATTTAGGACTAGGTTGAGTTGTTCTTATGAGTATCCAAGTTTTCTTACAATATCTTCTGCCCTCAGCGGAAGAAAAGCCAAGATGTCTGGAAACCATGAAGAACACTCTGCTGAGTACAGTGATGCTACATCGGTTGATGGAGCATATGGAAAGGCACATGAAGATCGAGTGCCTAAGGTTCCCCAATTTAACCCAGCCATACTTGAACATCCTGCTTACCAACAGCTTATGGGGCAGTTAATGGCTACGATGAATCTCATGGTTGAGCGATTACCAGTGCCTCCTCCGCGAGCATAGGTTCCCCATGGAGAAGTATCGGGTATTGGGAAGACCTTCGAGCGGCTTTGCCGAGTCGGAGCTTCAGATTATGCTGGAACGGTTGATCCAGCAGATGCAGATCTGTGGCTGACAAGTCTCGAGAAGGCTTTCCGGATCCTTGACATCCCCAAAGCAGACAAGGTAAAGCATGTTGTCTACCTTCTGAAAGGTAGTGCTGGTCACTGGTGGACCATCGAAGAAGAGAAGCGGCCTGGTGAGGTGATCTGTTGGGAGGTGTTCCGACGTGAGTGTGTCACCAGATACTTCCCAAAGACGTATCTGGATGAGAAGGTGAGTCAGTTTGAGAACCTGAGACAAGGAACGACGAACATCACTGAGTATGAAGCCAAGTTTATGGATATGTTGAGGTTTTGTCCTCACATGGCGACAACAGATGAGGAACAGATCAGATGTTTCGAGAAGGGTTTGAGTGCTGAGTTGAAGACCCCGGTATTTGCATTGGAAAACCGAGAGCGGTTTGCTACGTTTGTGGAATCAGTTTGACGGATCGAGAGGATAGTACGGGAGAAAAGAGAGTCTATGTCTCTTAAAAGACCTGCTCAGTTTCAAGGACGAAGGTTTGGTGGCTTTAAGAAGCCTAGGTTTCCAGCACCGTCAACAATGAGAAGTGCTGGTGTACCATCTTAGTGGTCTCCGAGTAAAGGGAAAGGTTATGTTTATTCTCCGTCTAAGGCACACAGTTCAGCTTCTGTGGCAGTGACAGGGCCATCTAGGCCACGGTTTGAGGACAAGGCATGTTATCTTTGTGGACAAGTCGGGCATTTCAGGCTTAATTGCCCGAATAGAGATGTCGAAGTGACGCAACAACCGAGGCAGAGTTTTCAGAGGTCCGAGGGACCGCAGGCCAGTGGTAGCAGAGGTCGAGGACACGGTCAAGCGTCTCAGGCTGGATCGTCTGCTCAAGGAAGTAGAGGTCGTGGGAAGCAAGCAACAGCTTGATTCTATGCTATGAGTCAGCCGGAGGCGATCGTCAACCCGCGAGTGGTGACAGGTCAGATGGAGTTATTTCATTCTGATATGTCTTCTTCTTGCTTTATATCTGTTCTGGTTGACCCGGGTTCTACACACTCTTTTATTACCTATAGTATGCTTGAAAACTGTCGTTTACCTATTAGCTGTAAGAAGGATAGCTTGTTGTTAGAAACCCCTCTTGATGGTTCCTCTTTGCTTAGAAAATAGTGTCCATCTTGTGTCTTGTCTTTCTCGGGACACCGCATTCAAGTGGATCTTATACCACTTGATATGCATGGTTTCGATGTTATCCTAGGGATGGATACCTTAGAGAAGTATAAGGTTGTCTTGGACTGTGGTTCCAAGCAGGTAGTGTTTGATGTTGCCGGAGAGAAGTGGATCTTCCAGGGAGATAGGAAGATTCTTCCGACGTGTCTAGTATCAGCTATGGTGGCGGATAAGTTGTTACGACAGGGATGTGAGGCATTCTTAGCTCACGTGGTGGATACCGTTGTGGTTAACAAGGTGAAAGGTTCTAGACTTGAGGAGGTGTCAGTGGTTTGAGAGTTTGCAGATGTGTTTCCTGAGGAGTTTCCTGGTGTTCCTCCACCCCGAGAGATTGATTTCGAGATCAATCTGGTTCCTGGAACACAGCCAGTTGCACAGTCAGCGTATAGGATGGCTCCAGCAGAGATGGCAGAATTGAAGAAGCAGTTGCAAGAGTTGTTGGAGAAAGGTTTTATCCGACCGAGTACGTCGCCGTGGGGTGCTCGCGTGTTGTTTGTTAAGAAGAAGGATGGCTCAATGAGGTTGTGTATAGATTACCGGTAGTTAAACAAGGTAACGATCAGGAACAAGTACCCGTTACCGAGGATAGATGATCTATTCGATCAGTTGCGTGGTGCTACAGTGTTTTCGAAGATCAATCTACGGTCTGGATATCATCAGTTGAGGATAAAGGCAGATGACATACCAAAGTCAGCTTTCAGGACGAGGTATGGTCATTTCGAGTTTGTGGTTATGCCGTTTGGGTTAACCAATGCACCTGCTGCTTTCATGGATCTGATGAACAGAGTGTTCCGTCCGTTCTTAGATCAGTTTGTTGTAGTCTTCATAGATGACATCTTGATCTATAGTCGGGACAGGCTAGCTCATGAGAAACATCTTCGTCGAGTGTTGACTCTTCTTCGTCAACATCAGTTGTATGCCAAGTTCAGTAAGTGCGAGTTCTGGTTGGAGGAAGTGGCTTTCTTGGGTCATGTGATATCTGCTGAAGGAGTCAAAGTAGATCCGAAGAAGGTGGAATCCATTGCGGATTGGGAACAACCGAAGACGCCGATAGAAGTTCATAGTTTCCTTGGTTTGGCAGGATACTACCGGAGGTTTATCAAGGACTTCAGTGCGATCACGTTGCCGATGATGAAGTTGACCATGAAGGACGTACCTATTGTTTGGGATGATCAATGTCAGCAATCTTTCCAGAGTTTGATGGAGAAGCTGACCAGTGCTCCAGTGTTGATCTTGCCAGAGCCTGGGAAAGGCTATGTTGTTTTCTATGATGCCTCCAAGAAAGGTTTAGGTTGCGTGTTGATGCAGGAAGAGCATGTGGTTTCTTTTGCCTCGCGACAGCTCAAGAAACATGAGGAGAACTATCTGACTCATGACCTGGAGTTGGCAGCAGTGGTTCATGCATTAAAGATTTGGAGACACTATTTGTATGGGGAAGTGTGTCAGATCTTTACGGATCATAAGAATCTGAAGTACATCTTTACGCAGCAAGAGTTGAACATGCAACAGTGACGATGGATGGAGTTGATCAATGATTATGCTTGCACTATCGAGTATCATCCTGGTAAGGCGAACATGGTAGCTGATGCGCTTAGCAGAAAGTCTTCTTCTCTTTCTTCAAAGAAGGCACAGTTGTGTTCTCTGGTATGTCATAAGAGAGATATGTTTGTTTCTCTTCGACAGATGAATGTGCAGATGGAAGTTTCTTTGTTGTCTAATCTTTTTGCATAGATGTAAGTTAAGCCTACACTAAGACAGCAGATCAAGGACGCACAACAAACAGATGATGCGGTACAGTTGATTAGATCAGAGTTCGGCAGCTACAAGTGTGATGGGTTTCATGAGTCCGAGGATGGGCTAGTTTGCTATCGTGACAGGATGGTGGTTCCAGATGTTGATAATCTGAGGGAGTTGGTGCTTGAGGAAGCACATACGTCTATGTATGTGATGCATCCAGGTGTCACCAAGATGTACCATAGTCTGAAGGACTTGTATTGGTGGCCCGATTTGAAGAAAGATGTAGCTGAGTTCGTGGCAAGATGTGCGGTGTGTCAGCAAGTGAAGGCTGAACATCAGAAGCCAGCGAGAACGTTGCAACCTTTGCCGATACCGTAGTAGAAATGGGATTATATAACCATGGATTTCGTAGTTGGTCTACCCAGGAGAACTAGGAATCATGATTCCATTTGGGTGATAGTGGACAGATTGACGAAGTCTGCCCATTTTCTACCAGTGAAGACGACGTATACAGTTGAGAAGCTTGCCAGAGTGTATGTGGATGAGATAGTCCGTTTGCATGGCGTGCCAGCAACGATAGTTTCTGACAGAGGTCCTCAATTTATGAGTCATTTTTTGGAACAGTTGCACAGAGCGTTGGGAACGCAGTTGAGGTTCAATACATCTTTTCACCCACAGACAAATGGACAGTCTGAGAGGACTATACAGATTTTGGAGAATCTTCTTCGAGCTTGTGTTTTGCAGTTTCTAGGCAGCTGGGATGTACATCTGAGTTTGATAGAGTTTTCCTACAATAGTAGTTATCAGCGGAGCATTGACATGGCTCCTTATGAGGCTTTGTATGGAAGGAAGTGCATATCTCCTTTGTGTTGGTATGAGTCTGGTGAGTATCAGCTTTTGGGTCCTGAGTTAGTACAGCAAATGACATAAAAGATCAAAGTGATACAACAACAGTTGAAAGTGGCACATGACAGGCAGAAGTCTTATGCAGACAATCGCCGATGACCTCTGGAGTTCCAGGTAGGAGACAAAGTGTATCTCAAAGTCTCTCTGTGGAAAGGTGTGCTAAGGTTTGGACGGAAGGGTAAGTTGGCACCTAGGTATATGGGGCTTACTCAGTCAGAGCACGTGTTGGAAAGGTAGCTTACGAGTTAGAGTTGCCTCCAGAGTTGCATAGGTTGCATCAAGTGTTTCATGTCAGTATGCTGAAGAAAAGTCATCCGGATTCGGGTACAATGATACAACCAGTTGAGGTTGAGCTCGATGCAGATGTGACCTACGAGGAAGGTCCTATGGCGATCCTTGACAGAAGGATCAAGAAGCTGAAAAGGAAGGATCTGGTTCTTGTGAAGGTTCTTTGGCAGCGCCGTGGCGTAGAAGAAGCCACGTGGGAGCTTGAGGAAGAGATGAGGAGGAAGTATCCCTCGCTTTTCTCTTCGGATTTCGAGGACGAAATCCCTTAAAGGGGGTTAGCATGTAAGGACCCTGACTTGGGTTTAGGGTTTACCCTGTTTGTTTTATTTAATCTTGGTGTTTTGGTGTTTGTTAATCACCTTTAGTTGTGATTAGGGTTTTAATGTGCTTTGTTGAGAGTTTGAGGGGCTACTTGCAAATAACCCAAGTTTAGGGTTTTGTGTGCAAGTTTGCCATCTTGTGAGATGTTTCCCCTTTTTGCTTCCTCTAGGGTTGAGAGGAAGGTTTGGGCTTGTTGGTTGAGTTTCTTGGACCCTGGTTGAGCTTGTTTGGGCCTTGAGATGCTTTGTTTGGGCTTGGTTGAGCCTTGTGTCGGCCAAGGATTGCCTTGTGTCGGCCAAGACTAGTTTGTGTCGACCTAGAGTGGTTTGTGTCATCCAACATGGTGGTGTGTCACCTAGGAGCCTTGGTGTGTCGTCCAGCAGAGCTGATGCTTGTGTCGCACATGTTTCTTGGTCTTGGTTGGTGGACACTTGGTGCATATCTTGGACAAGTGTCTCTTGGTGTGCTAGAGTGTTGGCTTGAACCCTAGGACAAGTGTCCCTTGGGTGGACGACACATAGCATGGATCTACCTTGTTTTCTCCTCCCTTCCCTTCTATATAGGTGGCTCTTTCCCTTGCCTTAGCTTTGTTTGCTCTTTTGGTCTCCCCTCCACCTTGAGTGCACGAAACTCCTTTCCTTCTTGCTTGTGTCGGCCGATACACTCTCCTGGAGTAGTAGTGGTGGCTGATACCCTCTTGGAGAAGCTTTGGTGGACGATACCCCTTGGACCTTGGAGTGCTTCTTCTTCCTTGGAGCTTGGAGCTTAAGGTGGGTTGCATAATTTCTAACCCTAACTCCATTACCTCTTGTTATAATCTTATTCTTATGATAGTAGCTTATCTTAGTTCCCTGCTTTTGTACCTTTGGTGGCCGACTCCCTTAGGGTTTAGGGTTTCCCTTGTGACCTAGTATACCTTGCTTTCTAGGGTTTTAGTATCCTTGTGCTGGAGGTTGATGATAACCCCTGTTGGGTGATACTCTCTCTTGTTGGGGTGTGGTGGGCGACATGGGTATCCTTGTATAGGACGGCATAAGGTGCTCTTGTATTGGGCGATATCCTTGCTCCTGTGTTGGGCGATAGGTTGACCTAGTGTGAGTGTGGGCCGATATGATAACCCCTGTTGGGCGATCTGGTCCTTGTGTTGAGAAACACCTTTGTTCTTGTGGTGGACGATAGGCTAAGCATGGCATTATGGTTGCTGGTGTCGGACGACAGGGCCATGTGTGGCTTGTTCCTTGTGTTGAACGATAGGCCATGCATAGTGTGGTGGCCGATAGCCATGGTGGGCGACAACCATGAGTTGTGACGGCCGATAGGGTTGAGTTGTGTCAGGCATCGTGCCCTTGGCTTGGTGTGTGTCGGCCGATAGGCCTTGATAGGTTTTAGGTGAGGGTTGTGAGGAGTTATAGTGAGGGATAGGTGATCCGATAGTGACGGTCTCGTGTGTCATGGAAGTGAATGTTTATGCTCAAACGATGATGATGCCTTGCAAACAATAACAATGCTAATGATAGCAATGATGCTGATAGTAGTATATGATGATGATGAGGAAGGTAGTGGTAATGACAAGCATATAGTAATCCTTATGCCTAATTGTTAATGATAATGAGAATGACGGTAGTTACGCTAGTAGTTTGCATAATGATAATAATGATGATAGTGGATGGTGACAGTAATGATAGTAGTAATAATAGTGTTTGCTCTATATACTCAACATGATTCCTATATAAAGTAAACACCTTCATTATTCATATAATCTTGAGATAAGAGTAAGCATGGATATAGTTTGTTAATGATGTGCCTAATACACTTGATCACCAATTAGTGTAAATGACAAGTACGGTATCTTGAATATCATCTTGTGATGGTAAATATAGTCTTTATGTTGAAACTATGATTATTGTGTACCCTAACCATGCAGGTGATGTTTAGCCATGAAAGGGCTATGAGACACATGTAATGAGTAACATTACTTTGATAAATATTCTATGAGGTTGTGTGTAGGATGTGTTTGTCCCATGATAATGATGTGAGCCTTGAGAGGCAGGGACAGTACATGATGAGGGATTGAGATCCCATGGTATGTGATGATCCTTGATATGGATCTGGATGGTTGGCAAGAAGCCAAGTGGTAACATGTGATGTTGGATCCTTGAAATGGATTAGGTTGATGTGATTACAATAATAATATAATGTTGGGTTTGTGTTGTTTACTTTATGTTATGTTTTGCATGTTATACAACTTGATTGAATCTTGCAATCCATCTAAAAGATACTAATTAATCATAGTGAAATATATCATGTAGTTTTCCCTGGCCATAGATCCATCATCGTTAGGACTTGGTGATGGTGAAACGGGTTCTCCTACGGGTTAACCTGGAAGCGCATATTGTTGAATATGTGTAGGTTGCTCCTAGCCTGAAAATGAGGAGGTAAGAGTGTAACTTCGGTTACAGACTCAGATACGTATATAGAGCATGGTGAACAGGCCCATGGCTCAAGATATGTGATGTGAAGAGCATGAATGCGTTCATGGCTCAGAGCACGGTGAACAGGCCCGTGGCTCAAATATACGAGTGCCGAGACCTGTACCATGGCGGGCTAGAGTGAGGGTAGCCTATGGAGCTGACCCTGTGGCTAAGACCACTTCATCATGTGACTACGGTCCTGATTGTGTTGTACTCATGTACTGACTACGAGGTGGGAGGTCGTGGAGTCCGGCTCTTCCATTGACCTTGTATGGCACCGGCTTGGGTTTCGTAACCGAAGGTTGGATTTGAATGGTACGATTCAATTTCTCAAGGCATAATAATACGTAATACAGCCGTTTAGTACTTACTTCTTAAGATAAACATGAAACATTGGTTGAGGCCTTGTTTGTGTAGTTAATTCTGTTATATTTGCAGTTACTTCTATATACATCAGGTATGTGGTGATATGTTGCATCTTGATAATCAGGTTACGTGGCAATATATCTTATTCTGATAATCATGTTACATTGTGATATATGTTATCTTGTCAATCATGTTCCATTGAAAGATATTTGGTTATACACTTTTGTACAGCTGGTAAGCTTGTCGGTAAGAATAACCTTGCTTTATTTAGACTGCTCTTGTTATACTAGTTGTCAGTTACCTTCTGCTTTATAGTTTATCTTGCTGAGGTTCTGTAGTTGCGGTGGGGAGTTATGTTTCCCACTGGGACAATTGTTCAATTGTCTCACCCCGCTGGTTTAACCCCTTTTTAGGTGGTCGAGGTAGGCGTGGTCGTGGTTATGGTGTTGCGGACAAGCAGCTTGAGGAGCAGTAGAAGGCAAGCGATGGATATGCTGCTGTTTTGGATGTTTTGTAGTAGGGTCTAGAGTCATCCCTGTACTCTCAGGTCCTTGGCCGTGTTTTGACGTTGTTTCACGATGAACGATCGATGATGTTTTGTATATCCTGCTGTCGGCTGGATGTGGGCCTTTCGGTATATGAACAGGTGGTGAACTCATGTGATGGATGAACATCTATTTCTGTAAGCCGTAGACACATATCAGATCTCGTGTATGTATATATATGACATGTTTCTGTGCAGGATGAGGACTGGAAAGTAATAGTTTCACAGTTTATCTGTTTTCCGCAATCGGTTTTAATTAACCCGTGTTTTTATAATCTGTGGTTATGGTGATTTCCGCACATTTTCGCGTAACACCTCGTTATCTGTATGATAATGGGATGCGTTGCCACAATTATCATCACCTTATTTCAACCATTGGATGCGAGATTTCTGTCTAAGAAGAGACTCTTCCATCTTTCTAGCTTTAGTTAACTCCATTCTACATCTGCGGGCCTCCATTTGAAAATCAGTATTAGAAGGACTATTGTCCAGCTTGCACTGTGCTTCATAAGCTTCTTTTTCACAACAGTGCAGATTATCAGACAGGTTCCCAACCTTATTCTTATTCCACCTCGATAAGGCTCCTCTTAAATTTCTCATTTTGGCATAAAGAAGGAAGATAGGAAGGCCGTCAGACTTTGTGCACCAATTGCTTCTAATAACCTCATTATTATCTTCCTTCTTGGTCCAAGCATTTATAAAACGAAAAGGAGCTCTAATGATTCTTTTTTCCCCAATCTGCAGATTAAGAATCTTGTGATCACTAATCGTATTAGTGATAAGATATCCAGTAAAATTCTAAAAATGATTCATAAAACCAATATTGTGAAGAATCCTGTCAATTTTATAAGTAATAAAATGTTCTCCCTCCGGATGATTGTCCCATGAGAATAAGGGCCCATTAAGACTAAGGTCGACTAGGTTGCAGTTAAGAACACATTCATTAAACTCCCTCATCGATCTTCTCGAAGGAGGATCCTTGCCAATCTTCTCATCTTCCCTTCTAACATCGTTGAAATCTCCCATGATGATCCACGGATGCTTCATGGTCGTATGGATATCATTGATGCTATCCCAAAGAGCGCTTCTATCAGAATTAGGATTATGCCCATAAACAACAGTAATGAAAAAGAAATCATCATTAAGATCAATTCTACAATGAACCAGCTGATCAGTTTCTATGATCTTGGTGACAGAATAGAAATTAGAATCCCACAGCAAAACAACTCTCCCCAAAAAGTGAGATCTATGGTTAGAAACCCAATTGTACTCCGGAAAAAATTTATTAAGGAACCTTTTAATCTTGCTTTCTCTAACTTTAGTTTCTACTAAAATAGCTATATGGGGTTTAATCCTCCTTATTGTTTCTTGGATCTTTGGGGCTTTAAGATTAAGACCCCTCACATTCCAGGATATGATATTGACAGAATCATCAGTCATTAGAAACATCTTTACCCAGTACTTCACTGGTTTGGAACGAATCCCTCTGTACTGCTTCACCCAAATTCTCAACCATGCTTGCCAATAATGAGAACTTGTTTGGTCTGGAAGGTATGGATGCCGAAGAATAAACTGTTGCGAAACCCGATGGTCGTAGCTGATGGGGAGGTCGTCAGTGATGGTGATACTGCCTGGGAACCTGAACCGACCATGGAGAAGTCTTCGGAGGAACTGGAAGTTTTCTGTGATTCTAGTGAGGATGTATCCGTTGAAGAACAAATTCTGGTGGATTTGTCTGAGTCATATCCTGAGGTACCGGAAGTCACAGGAAAAGGACCTCAAGAAGAAGGGAGTTCTATTCAAATAAGGTCAACTAATGGAGGTCTCTCATCGAGCATAACACCTGCTCAATCCCCTGAATGGGAACAACAGAGACGTAAGTCGAAGTCTCCTCCTCGGGTTGCATCTAAACTGATTTCTTCTGTAAATAATAAGTATGTTATGCTTAACACATAAATTATAATTAATTGGAGTTCTCATGTCCATGGATATGGATATTGTACCATTATTTAATCATATTGAATTAATGGACTTAATAGGTTAAATAAGTAAAATATAGAAATTTATGCATAATAACAATATGAAAACTCTTTTGGTAACAATATGAAGATTATAGGATTCAATTTGATGAATGTTGATGATAATGATCTAGTATCATAAAAAAGGCGATGATCCTAAAATCTAATTATATAAAGAATTCATAAAATGAAGCTTTAAAACCCAAATTTAAAAGCCAAATTGTGATCCTTGGGTCCTAATTAGCTTAGGTGTCAAGTTTCACATCAATTGAACAACCCTAATTTCATTTAGGAAAGAAAATATAATTTAAAGATAAAAATATTAAATAAAGTGGTAAATAAAACCTTAGGTAAAAGACATAGAAGACTTAACATGATGAAATGATGGTGTTGAACCTGGGAAGATAGACTTGGAATAGTTTGGTTTTCCTTTTCTTAGGTCTTGAAGTTGTTACTTGCATGTAAGCTCTGTGTGGGAGATAAATATGTATCATAATGTAAATTTTACATAGTCATGTTATCTTTTTCCGTTGCTATATTCCAGTCTTGTAAACCACTCATTTGAGGAAAACATACACCTATTCCATCATATTTCTTAGTTTTGAGATGATAACCTTAGGGTTTGTTAGATTGGAAAAACAAAGACCTAAAATTCAATCCTTGGTGGATATGACATGTTAGTTGGATGCATGAACAACATAAAAAGTGTTCTTGACTAAAGATGTATATGTAATCCTAATATAAACAGGAGTTGTCTTATTAGGTAAAAACTTTTAAGGGGTGGAGAGTAGATGGTTGATAATACATAGATGATGCGATGTTGAGGACAAAAAGCTTTTAAGGGGTGGAGTGTTGTAACATACTAAAACCTAGAATCTTACCCTATTTTATGATTAGGAGAATACTAAGCTAGGTTCATTAGCTTTGAATAAAAAAGAATGGAGTTATACCTTAATGTATATAGTTAATGCATTTAACATGAATAACTCAATGATAACTCACCCTAACATGTATATGCTTGGAAACAAGTATAACACATTTAGTGGCATTAGGTTCTACAATCAACATCACATATCATAATACATTAATATTAACCTAATAACCTAAATATATGCTCACAAGTAAGTAAATTCATGAAATATGTCTCATATACTTCCTTGCTAACTAATATTCACGTAATGGCTAAGATATGTTTAATAAGAGGTATAATATGCTCAACACATAAATAATAATTAGAGTTCTCATGTCCATGTATATGGATAGTGTATCATTATTTAATATGTATCAAATTAATGGACTCAATGGGTTAAATACATAATATATCAAAATTCATGCATAATAACAATATGGAAACTCTTTTGGTGACAATATGCAGACAATATGACTAAATTTTAATGAACATTGATGATAATGATGTAGTATCATAACAAATATTCGTCGATGAGACTCAACTTTAATTTTATAAAGAATTCATAAAAGGAAGCTTCAAACCCCAAACCTAAAGGCAAAATCATGATCCTTGGGTCCTAATAGATTGACTGACAAGTTTCACATTAATTGAGCAATCATAACTATCCTAATTTCATTTCAAAAAGAAAATCTAACTTAAAAATAAAAATATTAAATAAAATGGTAAACAACTCCTTAGGTAAAAGACATAGAAGACTTGACATGATGAAGTGGACTTGTCTAGTGTAGTTGACTTTTAGGAGATAAACTCAGAATAGTTTGATTTCCTTCTGCTCAGATCTTAAATTTGTTGCTTTCATGTAAGCCCCATGTGGGAGATTAATATGTATCATGATGTAAATTCTGATAGTGATGTTATATTTTTCTACTGCTATGCTATGGTCTTGTGAACCACTCATCTGAGAAAAAATACACCTATTTCAACATACTCATTAGTGTGTTTGGTTTAGACGAGTTTATTCCTCAAATTGAGTGAGGAGTGGATACCCTCTCGAGTCCCACTCTTTAGAAAGACATTCCTTTCTGATGTTTGGGGATGCGAATGTAAATTTCAACCGATCTAATACCGAGGTGTTCCCCTTATCCTATATAGAATTAGTGTGAGTCATTATGATAGCATAGTAGATAAAGTCACATGGTGACTCATCCCCTGGGATGAAAAGATTTTATCCTTTATAGGGTAGGTACACTGATTTAATCAATCCTCTCGTCAACCCCACTTCACAACTTGGCTGCATGTGCTATTTTATTACCCATCCTTAAAGTGATCAAAATGAAGATGACCCAACTACTTTGGAATTATAATGAGGCCATTAGAGAAGACACTAGTTTAGGCGGGGGAGATTGTGGTGCCCAAAGAGGAGTCAGGAATAGGAATCCATAGGCTTATATATAGGTTTAAGGCCCTCCTCATGAAAGTTGCATGGAGCCTCTTGATACGAGAAACCATCTGGACCACTTGGTGTACAGAGATGTATGGGAAGAGACACTGGGGAAGTGGTTTGTGACCTTTCTAAAGAGAAAGAAGAGAGCATCGATATACTAAAAAATGTGTGTGATATCTTCCCTCAAGTCATGGTGTATACTAGATGGATAGCGAGAGTGGGAGGATATATCATTTTGAATCGCCAGTGCATAGGGGATCACAAGAATAGTTGGGAGATAGATGGAGTGATGACATAACCCAATGATTAGAAACCTTAGAGATCATGATGGGGGCTAGAATGTGGAAATCCTTACTTTCCTAGTGGAAACATAAGGAGTAAGGATGAGTGTTTTTATTGTGAGAGAGGTGCCACTAGTAAGGACACTCCCATTTGGTGCCCTACAGAAATGGGGGATTCATCATTCATTCCTCGTGTAGGATATTCAGAGCAAGAACCTCAAATCTTCCAAGACATTATGATGACCCCTTCAAATGGATCCGAAATTGCTCCTGGCCAACCAAATTTTCACCTTTATTTGGAAACTTTGGGTTAAATCCATCCCTACTGAATCTAGGATTCAATTCTATATTATTAATATGGCTTCTTGTAGTGAGTATTGTGGATCAGAAAGAGAAGAAACCACAAACCATCCCTTTCTAGGTGGGGAATGGCAAATGAAGTCGAGACTATAGTTGAAAATTGCCTTGCATGTACTAGATTTACACATTTATCATTGAGAATGACCCTTAGTAACGTCTAAATGAGAGAAGATAACTAGAATGGATTGGCATAACGAGAGGTACACTCACTTTGATTGTTTATTGGAACATTTGGAGTGAATTTTGTTCCAGTATATATGATGGGTAAGAGGATGGAAACTAGAAGGATTTGAGAGAGAATCACAATACAAAATGTTAATCTCAAGAGATTTGGGAATCCAAAAATTTAGAAAATAGATGGAAGGATGGGGGCTTTTAAAATGAGATTAGGGTGGAATCAGAAGTATATAAGGAGGTTCAATGGGAGAAAACTTGCATTAGGTCATATTAAGCTAAACACGGGGAAAGTCATCTAGAGAGCCCAAGATGAGGTTCTAGAGAAAATGTGATAGGAGTCATTTTGAGGAACCATGAGTACCTTGTTGTCGGTGGTTTTGTGGGTTCATGCTTGAGATTGGCAATTCAGAGTGTCGTCTGGTTGCACTGAAATTGGTTTGGAGGTCATTAGTGGCATCAACATGGACTTTGGTCTTAAAGTGGAAGTATATTACTTAAGAATCATTATAATATTAAGTGGTCGGGCTCCCCGGAGATATACAAGGCATTCCCTAAATATTTGTGAGGTTCTTCATGATAGGTACAATACTTACAAGTATGTTTATAGAGAAACGAACATGATGGCATGCGGTCTTGCTGAGTATGGAGCTAGCTTTGTTAATCAATATACCTTCTATCAATGAGTGGAGATGCTGCCACTAGTCAGAGGTGTTTATAGATTAGAGACGTGGGGCCTTTCATACTTAAGAAGAGTCAAACAAATCAACTAACATAGATAACATGCTAGAATACTTATAGGAGATACATAGATACATAGGGATCTTAGGTGGGACAATACAAGTGACTTGATTTTGTAGAATGTATATCCCATAATATTTAGATGACTAGCTTGTTGGGGTTTCCATTTTGTAAAAAACAGGACCCACGATCATGTATTTCTTTGTTTTTTTTCGCCTATTGGGGAATGAAATTCCCTATTGATTAGATAAAAATAGTTGTAAGGTGGAAGTACTCTAAACAAAGATTCATATATATGATCATGTAATGAATAAACAAAACAATAGAATGTTATCTTGAGAAATTGAGTTGGGTTTGAGTTGCATACAAGCATAAAGGGACTATGTAGAACTTTACAAGTGAATGAGCATGTGAAGGTCCTCTATGAACTGAAAGAACTAAGAATTCCATAGAATAAAACTTCAATGATGAACGAGATATTTCCAACTTCACTCCAAAGATGACTACCTATAGAGTTAACCCAACTGAAGGCACTCTCTCTTATTATCTATCTCTTTTCCTTAAATATGGTCTCCCTCTTCCCCTGCCTCCCAAACAATTGTATTTTAGAAGCTATCTTACTTTTCATATAGGAAGTCCAATGAAAATCCCACATTTTTGCTCAAAATTAACCCAGTAAAAAAGTGGAAAGAGAAAGTATTACTATACAGTCAAATGAAATTCCATTGGTCTCTTTCTAAGTAATATAGTAGGTCTCCTATACTAAAGTTGTCCCTATTCCCCCCTCCTTCTATGACATCTTACCCACTTAAGTCATTTCACCTACTTGTATGCTCTATGCCAAAGAAGTGAATGAAAAATTTTAAGAGACACATCAATCAAGATACCCAACCACCATACTCAACACCAATGATGGGGGACGGATTGTATGTGGTGTATCCTTGATATCATCCAAATCTGTGGATGTTTTGTGCCTAAGTTTTCCCATAATTTTCTATAATAGCACATATTTGCTTTAATTTCTTCACATTTTATTCATATTTTCCATTTGTATCTAAATTAGGTGCTAACTACTTCTTTTACATAGGAAAGAAACAACCGATGGCCTTAACTAAGAAGTTCACTTAAGATAGGCTCCCCATCAGCTCCCATAATTGTTGGCGACCTCTTATCCAATTTTCAAAAGTGCCAGACAATCCAGGACTTAGAGCCCTCTTGACCTGACTGCCCATCAGTTCCTACTTTGGAAAGTCATCATTGGGAGGCTTTTAGATGGCGTATTCCATGACATGAAGGAGCTTTGAAGCTCTTCCATTTGAAGACCTGCCAACATGCTTCAACTGATGGCCCAACTCGGAGCCATCAACTGAAGGATGTCATTCAAGTGTCACTCTTCTAATGGCTTGACAAGATACCAATCTCTCAAAACCAGAGACCATCCACCAACTGATGGTCCAATGCACCCTTAACCAAAGACTGGGAAAACTCCACCTACTGATGGTTCACCAACACCATTGACCAGCCATCAACCAAATGTTAAACATACCTTGTGAACTGATGGCAATGTTTCTAACAACATACACTAGGATTAGTTAAGCGTGTACCCCGAGGCATGTGCCGAGGAGACTTGGGGTGCACTCAAATCTCATCTACGAGCACATTGAGCCCCACACTAGATTCTATAAATAGCACACCCCTTGCTACTATGAAGGGGTCACTCATCATGGGTGTTGAAGACGAAGTGCTTCTCCTTTGCTGGCTCACCATTGACCTCCACCCACCCCCATAAATTCACCACATCCAAGGACGAGAGACCAAGGATCTAGAGACCCTTCACTACCCATGACCAACACCTAAAGCCTCCTTTGAGATAAGAAGGATGACAAAGCAAACATCCACCTTCCTCATGCCATCACCAGAATTGGAGAAGGAGGTCTTCATCGACCTTTTCCACATAGAGTCGTTGTTTGGTGTACCTTACTACTTCTTCTCTGATATGTCCCATTTATTCCATCCATCCATCCATCCATCCATCCATCCATCCATCCATCGCTATGTCACCTTATATTTGTAAATCCAAAATGTCAACCACCACTGTTAGTGGTTGATCCATTCAATTTGGGTTGGGAGTAGCCACTAAGACCCTCCCAACATGTAAATGCTTATATATATTGACTGTATATAGTCTTAGCAATGTTTATCTACATACTCTTGTTGTTAGTGTTTCATTTGCATGATTAGCTACCATATTGTGTTGTTTGATTTTTAATACCTCTAGAGACTAGTATTAACTCAGATCTAAGAGTTATGAAGTCGCATGAATCCATGAAAATGTCGGAATGCTTAAGCTAATGGTAATATGGTTTTATGTTTATTATTTAATTTCCATGTTGAGAGAGACACAACCTAATAATCTTGATCTACCCTATGCTCGAGATAGGAGGAAATAGACAATTTTATGATGATTTCTTATAATATTGCTAAGGATGTACAATGGGTATGGGTTTTGCATGTTGGTGAGAGGTCTTAGATTGTGACACTCATCCAATTTTTCCATCCATATTATCATATATTGTTCAAAGATTCTTGTTTGTTCGATTTACTATTTTGTTTTACTTTACTTGTTTGTTATTTTACAATTGAAACACCTTCATTCCACAAGGAACACTTACCTACCTTTGGTTGGGTGTAACTAAGCCAATACTCTCAATTCTTAACCCATACCACCCTTGTACCTATGTACGACCTTGATCTACTACATCGTGCTCCGTTATTACCGTTGTGGGGACCTAAGTATCTAGTAAAATTCAAAGTTTGATTACTAAATATTCACTCCTTTTGGGGTGTGTCTTAGGGTAGATCAACTTTTGGCGCCATTGTTGGGGCCAAGGCAACTGACATTGTTAAAACCGTATTCTTCTTAGCCTACACCCATGCCTTAAGTCTAGCTATAGAATTAATCGCATATTTGAGATCTGATAGCTCTTGTTTTCTTGGATACTTCCCATTACATGTCTAACCTCTACATTGACCGTGCGACTTATTTCAAGAAGCTACCATGAAAGCGACCACCGTTTCTACTGACTGCTATAGTAATACCTCCCCAAAGTATACAATCTCTCCTCCATCTGAATAATGAGGAGAACCATCAGGAACGTAGCAAAGATTGTAATGTAGATCACCACAAGGAAGAAGGGGATGATGAACATTTCCATGAGGCTGAAGAACCTCAACCTTTTACTGGTCAAAGTAACATAAAAATGAAGATAACAATGATGAAAATGATGAACATGGAGGCCCTTCTCTTGGTGAGCTAGTCATCACATGTGCCAATGAATCCAGATCCCTAATCATCTCCCTCTATTCAATGTCATAAACTTTGAGATGAATCCATTTGTGATTAATTTAATCCAGAAAAGGACATTTAGAGGAATCTCTTTGAATGAAAATCCTAATCACCACCTTGATGATTTTAAGAAAATTTGTGTCACCATTATGATAAACTGGGTACCACAAGAAGTAATCTACTACAAGGGATTCGATTTTTCTTTGGGGGACAAGGCCATTTCATGGTACCTAGCTTTTCCAGACAAAAGAATTAAAGGATGGGGACATGTAGCCGATGCTTTTGTCACCAAGTTCTATCCAATGGAGAAGACTCTTTGAAACAGACATAAGATCATGGGTTTCTTACAAAAGCTAAGTGAGAACCTCTATGAGGTGATGAAGACATTCCAAGAATACAAAGGGAATACCCTCATCATACCACCTTCTATAACGATCTTACCTCTACAGAAAGGACATCTGTGACGTCCCCGAATTTTGGCTTCTCCAAACCCTATTGGGAATGAGATGTCAGAATCTGAAAACATCATCCAATCCTATCAGAGAGCGATGCATAAGCATAATACGCATACATGAACATACAACCATAACATTTCTCAACAATAACATGTATATTATTACAACATGAATTACATTTACATATTAAAAGAAGATTTACAAGTCTATGAACATGTATGCTAACAGGATCTTAACACAATAGGTACAACCTGGACAACTGCGCACTTCCTTTCTTTTATCCCACGCTAGCTCTGAACCTAAAACATACGTGAAACAACAAATCAACACACAAGGTGTTGTGTATGTGGGTAGAAAGATACATACTAATATGTTTGCATAATTGAAATAACTTGAGAAAGAAAGAGTAAAAGAAAACATTATTTAAAGCGATAATCAGGTAAACATTCCTTTTATTGCTTGCACTTTGATGCGGTTATACTACACATACTTCCACTTGACTTACATCTAGTGTGGGAAATATAGTATCATCATACATCTAACATGGGCCAAGGAATCATACATCCATGTTAGGCAACATACATCCACACCAGGCTATGTGCTCTAGTAGCTACAACCCATCATACTCATTTATGTTCTATTAGATTTGGCGAAGTATAACTCATACTAGTTCAACCAAGCAATCATATACAAATATGAGCATTCAAGATATTGCATATCATAGGCAACCAGAAAACTAGTATTATACTTAATAAAATCCCACATAACTGAGTTCAGAGATTTCTAATCATTCTTTCTCATATAGACAATCTGGTCATCACCTGATTAAGACAAGACCACATACTATCATCCGATTCTCATCATCTTAACCCTAGTTGTGTTCATTAGGGTTCATATTATCTCATTAGGATATCCTAACGTTTACTTGCATTATTGTCTTATATTTATCTTACTGATGTCATTTTCCAGATTATGATTCATTATCTGAATATTAGATCCCATATCCTTTTTGGTGCACATATTAACCCTAGTTTATATACATTACTCAATTTGGGGTTACAACCCATGTATTAAGGGTCATCTTCATATAACATGAATTTTTGCATATAACTGATCTCAGATATATATATTATATTCCTGTTACAGACATGAGGGTTTTCTGTAAATCTCATCATTTATTGAGCATGCATGCATTTAATACATTATCTTTAGTGTTATTAGCCCTAATTAGCCATATTAATCAAATTATATGGTTTCTTACATCAACATGACCATATTTGACATCATATGCATTATAAACATGATTATAGACTAACATTTTTCCATAATTTAATATCATCATTTGATATTTATTACTCCTGAACTAAGCATTTTACAACTAATAAGATATCACTGATATTAGTGCATCAAAAGCCTGATATTATGATTTCATATTGTTCTACACATTTCGGTACCTTATTTGCATTTTTTTGACATTCATACTATTTTCTATGGATTATTGAAGTTTTGAGCATTGTGAGATAATTACCTTTCTCGGCCAATCCCGTCGTGCCACATGGCCATGGGCGCTGCTCTTTCTCTTGGTCCCCCCTGAGCTAGATACTGCGTAACACGGGAGTGCGCCATAGACCACGACCGTGGTCCCTGGTTCTCACGATCTGGAACTCGTGAGCACCCCAACCTCCCCTGTTTTGGCAGGGCGCCGCCACGCTGCCCAGCTCCGGTGAGCGATTGGCTGCGCAGAAGTGATCCTCATCATCTTCTTAGGGCCGCCAACACCTTTGGCGACCTCTGCTTGAACTCCACGGTTGCTCAACTTCACCGTTCAATCTTTAGAACCCCAAATCGTCGAGATCTCCGGCTACCACGCCGCTACCGCCTAGGCTCTCCTGCGGTGAAGGATCAATAGAGCGGAGGTGCTACGCATCAGATCCTAAGACTACCATCAGCCTCGGAGGCTTCACCCTGATCTCCACGGCTTAATAACGCCCTGGCTTCACCACTGGAGACCTGCCTCCATAGTCTCTTCATCTATGGTTACCACTGCGGCGCCAGCAAAAAGGGAAAAATCGTCCCTAGGCATGGAAGAAGTTAGGAAACCTTCCCCAAAGCCTCGCAGAACCTCCTCCAACCTCAAAAAGTAGGGAAGACTTCTTGTAGCTCGCCGTGGCCTCTTCAATGGGTTACAGAACTCCCAACAACGCCGTCCAATCCTGACCTTCCTTCCTGGGTGTCGAGCTCATGACTATGGAAGCCTAGCTACAAAGCTTTGTCGGGTGTTGTATATCTGGGTGTACTGAGTTCGAAGGGGTTTCTACAATGCTGATATACTCTTAGGTGGTGAAAGTGGAAATCTGGAACATCTCGTCTCCACCTTGGTCACCCTGTATGATGGATGATGGAGAAGAAGGTGAGGGGAAAGCTACTATTAACTTGTACCCTGGGTTTCCAAAGTCGATTCAGGGGTCAACATCTTCCTCCAAGGGTGGCAGATCCAACTGATCTCCTCTAATCGTATGAGGTTCTAGACTGGCTAGATTGTTGCGATTGGTTGGATCGTAGCCTGAGATACCCTCCTCCCCGCTTTTCTCGGAGGTAGGAGAAGGAGTCTGAGCCGTCAGATCCTAAAAACCTGCCAAAGCAGTGAGCTCGATGAGGCCACGCTTGCTGACTTTGGGCTGGGCTCAACAAAGAGTTGTCCAATGTGAGCGTGATATAGACGCAATGTGAACTTAAATCTAAACCAGTTAATCATAATAGACATGATCAAACTTGAAGCCTTAATATCTTTTGTAGAAAGGTTGTTTCACTCTAAAAGTTTAGGCATAGGTTCACAACAAGATAAAGTAACTCATATCTATTTTTGAGACACAAATTTCATTAGTTGGTCATGCAAATAGATTCTTCAAACAACCTTATAAATAAGCACATAAACCTTGAATACAAGTCAATTAATCATCAAACCATAATGACAGATTCAATCCACTTTGTTTGATTATGAAGCATACAAAGGTTCATCATTCCATCCTTTGGGTCCATGTGTATCCCTAATGATAAATGAAGTCATAACTATCCAACTTGATATTTAAGGGCATCCAACCCAAAGTATACATCAATATAACTTCTAGCATCATCAACACAAGATCAACTTACTCAAATTGACCATATAAGACCTCATCTTCCACAATTATATCATTTTATTCCAATTATGTACTCAAGTACTAATCTAAACATCAACAACCTAAAATCAGGGTTATCACATTCACCCCACCTTATTTGGAATTTCGTCCTCAAAATTCAACTAATCTCATCCTTAATAGGCTATTTAGGAGTTCAACTTCATATACATCATCATTGCTTAGGTTCTAAGACCACCATAGTTGCATGCACTCTAAGTTGTCAGCTTAGGGTCTAGAGATTCTTGGGTGTGTCCACCCCACCTTATATATGTGGAATCATCACTTAATGTCTTAACCATAACATGACATTATGATATCTTAGGGTTACATCACCACTAAGGGTACATGTTTTGTTCATAATTTTAATGTTCATGATGAATTCGTTTATATGCCATGATATTCAGATCGTTCAAATCTAACATCATTAACATCTTACAATGATTTCAACATCAGAGGAGATTTATCTTCCCCCTTGATATTAGAAAAAAAAATTCTTTTCAACTTAAGAAGGGCTTACGTAACTGATAACACCCAAATTAGCGCATATTTTCTATGCATTTTATCTATAGTTTTGTGCCACTTTAGTCTTAATATGCACTCTTTTGTTCATGTTTTATGTTTTCTGTCTCTTCATTAGATAATGTAGTGAAAATAGCCAATAATGTAGCTAATTAGCCAATTTTAGACTTGTAGGCACCGAAACTAGCCAATTTTGGGACTTTCAAGTACCAGACCAGGAAAAGACAAGAATCGCAGCAGCTGGCCGATATGGCTGCCCGATACGGGTGCCCGATACAGCTGCCTGATATGGTCAGGATGAGATGGCCGCCCGACAAAGACGCTCGATACAGCTTCCCAATACGGCCGCCGGCCGATACAGCTGCCCGATACGGCCGTCGTCCGATATGGGTGCGCCGACCAATACGGCCGTCGACCGATACAGGTGCGCCGACCGATACGGCCGCCGACCGATACGGCTGCCCGATACAGTTGCCCAATACGGTCGTCGAGTGACAGTCATATTGGCCGACCTGGTTCCTCAAGATTGAAGCCATAGATGAAGGACACGTGGACCAATAAAAGCTACAACTCACATCAACTCACTGCCTATAAATAGCAGCTGTCAGCCTACAAGAATGCTTCTTCGGAGCTGGAGGAAGCTGAGGGCTGGAGGAAGGACCCTGCAAGAGCTAGTTCCTAGACCAAGGAGCTAGTGTGTCGGGTTCCCCAAAGGCCGCCGCCCGATACGCCCGCCGCCCGATACGCCTGCTGCCCGATACGCCCGCCGACCGATACGCCCGCCTCCCGATACGCCTGCCGCCCGATACGCCCGCCGACCGATACGCCCACCGCCCGATACGCCCGCCGACCGATACGGCCGCCGCCCAATACGGCTGCTGCCCGATACGGCCTAGAGAAAGAGAGAACCGAGGAGTCCAAAGGGACAAAGAGAAGACCCTAGGGGCGAGATCCAGCCTACACAGAGGCCAAGGAGCGAGAGCCACCTCTCCTCTACGGGCTATATCTCTCCCCTCTTCTCTTTCATTCTACTGCATTCCTTTGTTTCTTGTACAAACGATGTTTATCCATCTTTGTTCGGTGCCAGCTATGCTTGTCTATGGCTAGTTAGCTCCTTCTTGGCTATGCAGCCCGATCTGGGCATGTTTATATACTTTTTCCTTAAGCAAGTAGATTCATATCAGATCTAGTATGTTGCATGTTCTATTTTCTCTTTCCAAGTTATGATTGCTAGTTTGGTTGATCTCTTACTCGCTTGAACTGCTATTTCTGCCTGTATTGAGAGATCCGTTGTAGAATTAGCTAAGAGATGATAGTTTGGATCTGAACCCGAGAGGAGGACGATCCAAGGTATTCTGTTCCTAACACCCCATAATATCCTAAGACCCGAGAGGGAACTTAGCATATACTGAGGTGTTGATATGTCATCCCTTGAGAGAGGGTTAATGACATATCGTTGATGGTTTTAGTCACGCATCGCGAGAGCGAGTGGGATGATCCCACAGGACAGATGCCGCTGTGCGTACTAGATGCTTGCTTGGGTGTTTGAGGGTTGTCTACGCCCGAGAACGAGTGCATAGACTGCCCCTTTTGTGGTTACATAGCCAAGAACTCTTTTTCTCTAGTTAGTAGAACCTGGTGCTCTGTCTTGTTTTGCTTTTGTTTTCTTTTCTTTTCCTTATTTTAATCGTGACAACCCGCTAGACTAGTTCTAGCACTTTCTTTCATCGACTATCGTTTTGGCTTATCTGACTCAAGAATAGAAATCTGTAGCGTCCTAAACGTCACCACGTCCCTGTGTTCGACCCCGTATATCTACTTCGACCCCGTAATTAAGTTGCGGGGGCCTAGAAGGTTTCAGGTTATAAATTTAAAGCTTGATTCCTTCCTTTGTCCCGCGTTCATTTCCGGACGCGTGAAAAAGGTCGGTCAAGTTTTGGCGCCGTTGCCGGGGACGTGGGTTTTCCACGTTTACACGCCTAGTAGATTTTTGTTCTGTCACTATAAGCCTGTATATATATGCATAAAGTTTTCATTTGTTTTAAACATACGTGTTCATATATACTGAATACCTTCTCTTTTTCTTGTACCTTTTTCAGCCATGGATCTTGCTTCGGCAAGACAAGTCATCTTGTCCGCCTGTCCTCCCGAGTTTTTCCGCAGTTCTGACTGCTGGAAAATAATTGAAGGTCGTGCTCTACAACTAGTCGAGTTATACTCACCTCCACCGTCGTCATATGTTGAAATTACAACAAAGGAGACTGCCAGTCAACCATCGACTCCCGTGCTAGCATGGGATCAAGAACTGATTAAGGCAGTGGAGTTAGCTGGAGAGAGTGGCAAGGCGCTCACCTCCCTAGTCCCTCATCTCCAAGAAGATGTCGATCCCAAGCAACAACTGCTAGAAGAGCAGGATCGTCTTCTCAAAGTAGGCACCGAGGCTGCAGACTGCAGTAGAAGTCTAGTTCAAACTGTTGAGCGAGAATTCATTCAAGCGCATCAGTTTGGTACAGCAGGTCAGCAACCAATGTGCATGGCAGAATCGACGGGTCTCGAAAGCATTGCTGCTCAAGTACAACAACTTCATGATAAAGATGTTGAACAAGGCAGGAGGCTCCAAGAGCTCATTGATTTGATTACAATCCAATTACAAATGCCATCACGAGATAATGAAGACGTTAGTCATCAAGGCCATTCCATTGGATCTGAATCGGAGTATATCTCACCATCCTATTCAGACCATCAACTGGATTCGCCAGGATTTTTCTGTGAAGACCAACCCACTTGGGGAAGCCCTTCATTCTATCCAGATGACCCAGCTGATGAACCAATGGATGATATGAGTCATAGACATGAATGGGCCAACGATGACGATGACGAAGACTCTTATCCTCACAATGACAGCCAAACAACCTCACATCCGGAAAGTTGTTCAGAGGAACCAGAGTCAGATATTGAACCAGACCAGAGTGACATCTCTCATATTGAGACTTGTCACTTCGCTTTGAGCAGTACGCAAACCATGGTTTGGAACAATTTGTTCGATGACGATGACGACAACGACGACGACGACGACAACAGCTGCTCGACATGGAGCAGTGAGTATAATGTCGACGACGAGTTAGAGCAGCACGAGTCTCCATTTACACCCATACCTTTACAAGGTAGGGTGGACGTCAAGGGGGTAGGATGGACGGTGCACTACAACATGGCTGCTAAGCATGAAGACACCCTCGACTCCATGCCAAGTGATAAGCTTGGGGTGGTAGAACCACAAATAGATTCTTCAGGGGGTACTTCTTGTTCAGAAGATGATTGGATGACTCAGACTGTACATGATGATCTATCTGAGCATCTAACCTCAAGTTCAGAGATGGAGGGAGGAGAAATGGATCCCACCCAAGTCATTCAACCTATACCCTCCATCTCATCCTGTGTCGACATCCTAGGACCTTCATATTCAGATTCATATACTGAAAGGTACCCTGAGGATGATTTGCAAAAGAAGTCACCCCAGTGCAGTTCATGTCACTTCCAGCACAAAGATGACTTCACCGAGTCGCCAGATTTAACTTTTCTTCTTCAGACTCGACAGGGCCAACACATCCGCCTACTCTACTCATATTATGTGGCGGAACTCGTCAGCAAGACACAGGTGACACTGGTCCCAAAGCTGAGAATTTGGGATCCCAGTGTCGGTATCGTGGGGCAACCACCCCCTTTTCTCTTACCTAACCTCCCACCCTTTTATTACAATAAATTATGCTTTTTATGTTCTTGTTGGTTAATTTCTTTCCTCTAACTATTTTGATATCCTTGCACCCATGCATCATCTTTAGAACTTCAATAAATGTCGTTAAACTCATGCATTCCTGCCTCACTATTTCAAGTTTGAGACTTGCTCGAGGACGAGCAAAATTTTAAGCTTGGGGTGGTAGGCGTCGCCCTTCTTTTCTCTTCACTCTTCTTGCATGCATGTCTATTTCCTGCATTTAGTCTTAAATTTTCAAAATTTTCAGCTTTTTAGCTTTGCAATTATGGCTATGTGGTGTGAATCTAATAGATAAATGCTTGGCTTCATGCCTAGATGCACAATTTTCATCTTAAAAATTGCTTGACCTTTTGATTGACTTGCTCCTTGACTCTTTCCTTGAGTTTGGTAATAAACCTAAGGTTATGTCCCTTTTTCATAGCTTAAAGCTAAATTCCCTTGATCTGTGTCGTGAATGGCAAATCCACGGTAAAGGACCGCTGGAATGAGCTAAAACATGATCAAAGAACTTAGCTGTGGATTCACAAGTTTTCCTCTATTCTAAGGATTCTTGAATCATAATTGCTATCTTTTCACACAGGTATCAAGCGGGCCATGATGAGTTTTGAGCCATGATCAAGGTGAAGTGCTTTTCCTTGATGGACTACATGCCTTCTCACATTAGATTGAGTCAAAAAGATGAAAAATATAAAAATGTGCAAAAGAGGTTTGGCCGCCCATAAAATCCCAAAAATATCTATATAGTTCTCACCCAAGCCTAAAAATAGAATGCAGATGATAAAAGCCTGAGTGTGAACAATAAATGAGCGCTTGTTTTCTCTTTTAGGAGAGTTGAGGATGGTGCCCAGCCGGTGTATGACTGCGCTCATGAACGCGGATATGTCGTGACTGGTAGTACCACTCTAAAAAGCTCATTAGAGAGTCACTAGGAACCCCCTAGGTGACCTATGAGATCATCTCAGTAGCAGGGTTGGTTCGGGCGCAGTACGAGGAGTTCATCTCACTGCTTTGGACCAACTGGTTCGGACTGCAGGGACTGTTGCTCGCTACATGGACCAATCTGACGCAGATCAGGATCCTCAGAAGTCATTAGAGTCTTTTTGCTTTATTTCTTAGGACATGAATAAGTGAGAGGCATGGTATTCTAGATTGGTATGCATGGACTCATGGTGATGGCTCATTGCTCATCACCTGCTTGATCACCTAAGTGACAACTCTTTCATATTTAAATAATTATGATTCAAACCCTCATGAGTATTGGCAGGCTATAGTGAATTTGCTTAATCTTGCTTGGAAATTCTTTGATCTTACTTTGGTAGGATTGTGCTTGTTTGGTGGGGGTTTGTTCTGAAATGACATGGATCAAGAGTATTGATGCTTTAAACTATTTTTTTCTTAACCTTATCATCTATTGCCAAGCTTAATTTGGATGTTATCTTTTGTTCTTTGAGCACAGTCTTGCTTGAGGACAAGCAAGTTTTAAGCTTGGGGTAGTTGATAACACCCAAATTAGCGCATATTTTCTATGCATTTTATCTATAGTTTTGTGCCACTTTAGTCTTAATATGCACTCTTTTGTTCATGTTTTATGTTTTCTGTCTCTTCATTAGATAATGTAGTGAAAATAGCCAATAATGCAGCTAATTAGCCAATTTTAGACTTGCAGGCACCGAAACTAGCCAATTTTGGGACTTTCAAGTACCAGACCAGGAAAAGACAAGAATCGCAGCAGCTGGCTGATATGGCTGCCCGATACGGGTGCCCGATACAGCTGCCTGATATGGTCTGGATGAGATGGCCGCTCGACAAAGATGCTCGATACAACTGCCCAATACGGCCGCCGGCCGATACAACTGCCCGATACGGCCGTCGACCGATATGGGTGCGCCGACCAATACGGCCGTCGACCGATACAGGTGTGCCGACCGATACGGCCGCCGACCGATATGGCTGCCCGATATGGTTTCCCGATACGGTCGTCGAGTGACAGTCATATTGGCCGACCTGGTTCCTCAAGATTGAAGCCACAGATGAAGGACACGTGGACCAATAAAAGCTACAACTCACATCAACTCACTACCTATAAATAGCAGCTGCCAGCCTACAAGAATGCTTCTTCGGATTTGGAGGAAGCTGAGGGCTGGAGGAAGGACCCTGCAAGAGCTAGTTCCTAGACCAAGGAGCTAGTGTGTCGGGTTCCCCAAAGGCCGCCGCCCGATACGCCTGCCGCCCGATACGCCCGCCGACCGATACGCCCGCCGCCCGATACGCCTGCCGCCCGATACGCCCGCCGCCCGATACGCCCACCGCCCGATACGCCCGCCGACCGATACGGCCGCCGCCCGATACGGCTGATGCCCGATACGGCCTAGAGAAAGAGAGAACCGAGGAGTCCAGAGGGACAAAGAGAAGACCCTAGGGGCGAGATCCGGCCTACACAGAGGCCAAGGAGCGAGAGCCACCTCTCCTCTACGGGCTATATCTCTCCCCTCTTCTCTTTCATTCTACTGCATTCCTTTGTTTCTTGTACAAACGATGTTTATCCATCTTTGTTCGGTGCCAGCTATGCTTGTCTATGGCTAGTTAGCTCCTTCTTGGCTATGCAGCCCGATCTGGGTATGTTTATATACTTTTTCCTTAAGCAAGTAGATTCATATCAGATCTAGTATGTTGCATGTTCTATTTTCTCTTTCCAAGTTATGATTGCTAGTTTGGTTGATCTCTTACTCGCTTGAACTGCTATTTCTGCCTGTATTGAGAGATCCGTTGTAGAAATAGCTAAGAGATGATAGTTTGGATCTGAACCCGAGAGGAGGACGATCCAAGGTATTCTGTTCCTAACACCCCATAATATCCTAAGACCCGAGAGGGAACTTAGCATATACTGAGGTGTTGATATGTCATCCCTTAAGAGAGGGTTAATGACATATCGTTGATGGTTTTAGTCACGCATCACGAGAGCGAGTGGGATGATCCCACAGGACAGATGCCGCTGTGCGTACTAGATGCTTGCTTGGGTGTTTGAGGGTTGTCTACGCCCGAGAACGAGTGCATAGACTGCCCCTTTTGTGGTTACATAGCCAAGAACTCTTTTTCTCTAGTTAGTAGAACCTGGTGCTCTGTCTTGTTTTGCTTTTGTTTTCTTTTCTTTTCCTTATTTTAATCGTGACAACCCGCTAGACTAGTTCTAGCACTTTCTTTCATCGACTATCATTTTGGCTTATCTGACTCAAGAACAGAAATCTGTAGCGTCCTAAATGTCACCACGTCCCTGTGTTCGACCCCGTATATCTACTTCGACCCCGTAATTAAGTTGCGGGGGCCTAGAAGGTTTCGGGTTATAAATTTAAAGCTTGATTCCTTCCTTTGTCCCGCGTTCATTTCCAGACACGTGAAAAAGGCCGGTCAGTAACATGTTTGACCATTAGGGTTTCACCCTATGGTGTGATATTCATACTCAACTTAGAAGCATACATTGAGAAGGATCAAAGTTATGAACTATATTTCTGATCATATATCCTATGATCCAAAGATATCTTTATATCAAGTTGATGAGTTCAACTTTTTATGTCTTGCATGTATTATGTGAAGGGGAAAAAAGAGAATATACTAAGTTTATCCCATGATCTCAGCATCATATCTTTCATGTGAAGGGGAAGAGAATATTTTAAAGTCAAACTTATCATGATTTCAATCTTGGGTACTACATGTATGATATAGGGGGAAAAATATAGAATAGGTCAAGCTTATATGAGTGAATCCTCATATATAAATCATCTATATAGCTCAAGTGAGGTTTCTATCATCATATATTGAGAAAGAGAAGAAGAAGGGAGAATTGTATTTTTGAGTATCTTTTGCACAAAGCATCATACTCTCATAACTAGAGTTCATATATTACCTCACTTGCAATTAATGATGAAATCCACAAAATATGTCACTCAAGCTAGGACCTAACTCAGCCAAAGGATTGACTTTATCGTATGGGCCATCTACCCATCCTTTTATTTTACCCAATTCTCACATATAGATTTGAATCATGCATAAGGACTCAACTCAACACTCAAGAGTAATCTAGTGTAGGACTTTTTTTTAACACATATCTCATATATTGGAGGCTAGGTCCTATGACCTTCTCCCTGTGGGTCTTACTCTCTCTAGAGTTCACCACATATCTCGTCCTACCACTAGACATCCTCCTTGTATAAGAGCTTGAGGCTCATGCACACTCATCTCTATCTTAACTTAGCTTATCTTAAGTAGGAAAAGGGAATGTACTTTCATCATCACGAATTAGCATAGATCCTCTAAGAGTGGATTCGTCTCATATATAACTCAAATCTTAATAAGGAAACTTATACCATCATAGATCAACTTAGATAAGATTCTATATGCTTATTTCCTTCATCTTTCTTTTGTCTATCTATCTATCACATAACCTTATGAGGCTCTAGACATCTAATCTAGATCTATTCTCTCTTCTAGACTGATGTCACTCCCTTTCACTTAGATTGCATGAACACCCACTACTCTCCTGTGTGAGGGACACATTTTTATATTTACATATATATAACAAAATATTATATAGTTTTTCTCTGAGAAAGAAGGCATCATAGAAAATTGTCGAGATGCGAGCCGATTGGGAAACAAAACCAAACCAGAAAACTCGAGTGTCCAACACACAATAGATAGTCTGGTGCCATGTAACCTAGTGAAATGGTGAGAACATGGTGTAGACTAGTGTAGCTACCCAATACATATGAGCTCTATATGCAAAGGGTTTCAGACACTTGTCTAAACCTAATTCTCGAACATCTGGGTTGTAACCTAGTGGCTAGGTCAAACCCTATTCCTATAGCCCAACTTACTAAGTTTCTAGGGTTTAATGTAAAAGGTGAAATTTAGTTTTATGTTTCATGGTGAGCAATTGTCAGATGTAGCTATTGTTCATGCTCTGATACCAACTATGACGTCCCCAGATTTTGGCTTCTCCAAACCCTATTGGGAATGAGATGTCATAATCTGAAAACATCATCCAATCCTATCAGAGAGCGATGCGGAAGCATAATACGCATAGATGAACATACAACCATAACATTTCTCAACAATAACATGTATATTATTACAACATGAATTACATTTACATATTAAAAGAAGATTTACAAGTCTATGAACATGTATGCTAACATGATCTTAACACAATAGGTACAACCTAGACAACTACTCACTTCCTTTCTTTTATCCCACACTAGCTCTGAACCTAAAACATACATGAAACAACGAATCAACACACAAGGTGTTGTGTACGTGGGTAGAAAGATACATACTAATATGTTTGCATAATTGAAATAACTTGAGAAAGAAAGAGTAAAAGAAAACATTATTTTAAGCGATAATCAGGTAAACATTCCTTTTGTTGCTTTCACTTTGATGCGGTTGTACTACACATTCTTGCACTTCACTTACATCTAGTGTGGGAAATATAGTATCATCATACATCTAACATGGGCCAAGGAATCATACATCCATGTTAGGCAACATACATCCACACCAGGCTATGTGCTCTAGTAGCTACAACCCATCATACTCATTTATGTTCTATTAGATTTGGCAAAGTATAACTCATACTAGTTCAACCGAGCAATCATATACAAATACGAGCATTCAAGATATTGCATATCATAGGCAACCAGAAAACTACTCTTATACTTAATAAAATCCCACGTACCTGAGTTCAGAGATTTCTAATCATTCTTGCTCATCTAGACAATCTGGTCATCACCTGATTAAGACAAGACCACATACTATCATCAAATTCTCATCATCTTAACCCTAGTCGTGTTCATTAGGGTTCATATTATCTCATTAGGATATCCCAACGTTTACTTGCATTATTGTCTTATATTTATCTTACTGATGTCATTTTCCAGATTATGATTCATTATCTGCATTTTAGGTCCCATATCCTTTTTGGTGCACATATTAACCCTAGTTTATATACATTATTCAATTTAGGGTTACAACCCATGTATTAAGGGTCATCTTCATATAACATGAATTCTATGCATATAACTGATCTCAGATATATATATATATATATATATATATATATATTATATTCCAGTTATAGATATGAGGGTTTTCTGTAAATCTCATCATTTATTGAGCATGCATGCATTTAATACATTATCTTTAGTGTTATTAGCCCTAATTAGCCATATTAATCAAATTATATGGTTTCGTACATCAACATGACCATATTTGACATCATATGCATTATAAACATGATTATAGACTAACTGACATTTTTCCATAATTTAATATCATCATTTGATATTTATTACTCCTGAACTAAGCATTTTACAACTAATAAGATATCACTAATATTAGTGCATCAAAAGCCTGATATTATGATTTAATATTGTTCTACACATTTCGGTACCTTATTTGCATTTTTCTGACATTCATACTATTTTCTATGGATTATTGAAGTTCTGAGCATTTTGTGAGATAATTACCTTTCTCGGCCAATCCCGTCGTGCCACACGGCCATGGGCGCTGCTCTTTCTCTTGGCCCCCCCAACCCCGAGCTAGATCCTGCGCAACACGGGCGTGCGCCATAGACCACGGTCGTGGTCCCTGGTTCTCGCGATCTGGAACTCGTGAACACCCAACCTCCCCTGTTTTGGCAGGGTGCCGCCGCACTGCCCAGCTCCGGTGAGCAATCGGCTGTGCAGGAGTGATCCTCATCATCTTCTTAGGGCCACCAACACCTTCGGCGACCTCTGCTTGAACTCCACGGTTGCTCAGCTTCACCGTTCCATCTTTAGAACCCCAAATCACTAAGATCTCTGGCCACCACGCCGCCGCCGCCTAGGCTCTCCTGCGGTGAGGGATCAACAGAGCGGAGGTGCTCCGCATCAGATCTTAAGACTACCATCAGCCTCAAAGGCTTCTCCCTGATCTCCACATCTTAATAACGCCCTGTCTTTGCCACTGGAGACCTGCCTCCATAGTCTCTCCGGCTATGGTTACCACTACGTCGCCAACAAAAGAGGGAAAATCGTCCCCAGGCATGGAAGAAGTCAGGAAACCTTCCCCAAAGCCCCGCAGAACCTCCTCCAACCTCAAAAAGTAGGGAAGAATTCTTGTAGCTCGCCGCGGCCTCTTCAATGGGTTACAGAACTCCCAACAATGCCCTCCGATCCTGACCTTCCTTCCTGGGTGTCGATCTCATGACTATGGGAGCCTAGCTACAAAGTTTTGTTGGGTGTTGGATATCTGGGTGTAATGAGTTCGAAGGGGTTTCTACAATGCTGATATACTCTTAGGTGGTGAATGTGGAAATCTGGAACATCTCGTCTCCACCTTGGTCACCCTGTATGATGGAAGATGGAGAAGAAGGTGAGGGGAAAGCTACTATTAACTTGTACCATGGGTTTCCAAAGTCGATTCAGGGGTCAACATCTTCCTCCAAGGGTGGCGGATCCAACTGATCTCCTCTAATCGTATGAGGTTCTAGACTGGTGAGATTGTTGCAATTGGTTGGATCACAGCCTAAGCTACCCTCCTCCCCGCTTTGCTCGGAGGTAGGAGAAGGAGTCTGAGTTGTCAGATCCTAACAACCTACCAAAGCAGTGAGCTCGATGAGGCCACGCTACCTGACTTTGGGTGGGGCTCAACAAAGAGTTGTCCAATGTGAGCGTGATATAGACGCAATGTGAACTTAAATCTAAATCAGTTAATCATAATAGACATGATCAAACTTGAAGCCTTAATATCTTTTGTAGAAAGGTTGTTTCACTCTAAAAGTTTAGGCATAGGTTCACAACAACATAAAGTAACTCGTATCTATTTTTGAGACACAAATTTCATTAGTTGGTCATGCAAATAGATTCTTCAAACAACCTTATAAATAAGCACATAAACCTTGAATACAAGTCAATTAATCATCAAACCATAATGACATATTCAATCCACTTTGTTTGATTATGAAGCATACAAAGGTTCATCATTCCAACCTTTGGGTCCATGTGTATCCCTAATGATAAATGAAGTCATAACTATCCAACTTGATATTTAAGGGCATCCAACCCAAAGTATACATCAATATAACTTCTAGCATCATCAACACAAGATCAACTTACTCAAATTGACCATATAAGACCTCATCTTCCACAATTATATCATTTTATTCCAATTATGTACTCAAGTACTAGTCTAAACATCAACAACCTAAAATTAGGGTTATCACAACTTCTCTAAATGCAACCACAATTAGTGATTTGGTGGGTAAAAACTTGAAGAAAACTATGAAGATAATTGATAACATGGTTGCATTACAATATGGCTTGTATTATGAGTGAGGGACAATGAACAAAGTTTCAGTTGAAGAGAAAATAGATGAATCTAAGGCCCTTGAAGCTCTAACTTCTCATATTTAGAAGATCACCATAGACTTTTTCCAATTTAAGTATTCTAGAAACAAAGGAAAGAACAAGGCTGAAATGATGATGAAGTGTCTTATATGTAGAGACGGAGGGCTCATAATGGACAATTTCATCTATAACCAACTAGAGGAGGAAAACCAAGAAGATGATATTGAGAATGTCTCCTATGTTAATTTTAAGAGACCAGATTATCTTGGGTTCTCTTATGGGAACATGGATGCAGCTGAGAATGCTCAAATTTTAAATATTCCAAACAATCCACCTAATAAATCACCTAGGTTTGGTAGAGGAGGTGGACCCTCCAGATATACTAGAAACACGAGCTATGAGCAGAACATAAACAATTCTTAAGGATAATATCAAAACCTGAAAAAAAACTCTTGGGGAACTACTCCAGGATAGAGCCAAAACTCTAACTAGCGGGACTTGATGTCTGAATGTTTGCCTTCAAAAAAAGAAAAGATAATATAAATGAACAACTAAAACAAAGTGATATCAATAATACCTATCTAATGAATATGATGCAATACCGAATAGGAGGCTTCACTACAAAGATGGCGGACATCAAGTTCACATCAAGAAATTTGATCAACAACTAGTGTAGCTACCCGAGCTGATCAAGAACCCACAAGGGAGGATATGTTCAACAACCAAGTCTGCAAAAATGGCTACACTCAAATCAAGAAATGTTCTGGAAGGATTGACTAACAAGGCTACCTAAGGAAGCATTCTTGTCACTGAGTCTTTACATGAAGATGACTTAAGAGAGGACGAACCCACTATTGAAGTCATACTTAAGAACGTTAAATAAAAAGATAAAGGTAAAGGAAAGAAGCTAGTAAAGGAGAAAAAGATTGATGCAACTAAAGAGGCCATAACCGACAGGGAGCTCTATGCACCAAGAATACCTTTCCCATACAAAATTTTAAAACCCCTTCTAAAAAAAGGTATGAAAAGTTCCTACCTTTTTCTAGATGCCATCAAAGAAATGCAGACTTACAGAAAGTTCTTCAAAGTGTTGGTATGTATGCCTTGAGAGCCAATCATGGGATGATTGGTGGGATAAACATCAAAGGCAAGCTTCCAATTCTTTCAGGTTCAGTCGTATGAGATAGTAATAGAATAGATTGAATGTCTAGAGAATAACAATACTCAATGACGTATGCTTTCAGGTTGAGGACCTGAACGACGAGATCATACAGATGCTAAGAGTTTGTACATTCTTATTATGTCCCTAGTTGGATGTCATTGTGGAAGGTAGATAGACAGCAATGACACACAAGACTAGATTGTGGTGTTGGTTGATGACATAATCTCGTTAGTCATGATATGGAGATATCAAACCAAACACATAGGTACTTGTTAGAGAACAAGTTTATTGGATAGGCCCACCGTGAGTTTGACACATGGAACCATGACATGGTAGTCATAGTCAGTTCTCACAGTGATGGCGGTGAGTGTGATTCTTTGACCTGAAATCACTACACTCAAAATATGTCGTTGGGTACACTTTGACATCATCAAATGCAATCCTGAAACATGGGTTGTTATAAAGGTGATGATTGGGTGACTTTGACACATGGGGCTTTTGAGGGGTGAGTGATAGATATGGGATTTGTCCCTCTTGAGGGAGTTTAATATCCATGGCCACTTGATGAGTAGGATTGAGATAGGTGTGCATACATGTGTGAATCAGTATGTGATATTGATGTCATACATATCTCCTCCAATCTACTCTGAGATCAAGAAAGCGAATGAATTTTGACAGGATGAATGTTCCATGCCTTGAGTTCATTCGGGATATCAGTGACAAAGGAATTATACATTCACTATAACACCATTCACAGATTGTAGGATTGAAAGTTGTTCTCCAACTTTCTTTTTCACTTGGGTAGCACTGATGTGCGACTAGGCACCGCTCTTTGCTTGTGAAGTCATAAGTGTTATGACTTTCACTGCCAATGTGAAATGGACCTGCAGGGTCACACACATAGGATTTAACCTGGAAGAGGAGTTTATCCACAAACGATGTTTAGATTGATTACTAAAGGAGTTTAGTACTTCAATTAAACACTCAGTTGATAGATAGCTCAAAATCATAGTGTTCAAGGTGTTGGACCAATTGATTAGAGTATCAGATTGATTGAAATTGCAATTGACTAATTTTGCATAGTCTGCTGCCCCAACCAATCGGCTCATGGGATGAACCGATCGGATCAGGTTGTTGAACCGGTCGACTCAAGTTGTGAGTCGATCGACTCATGTGTCATGAAACAATTGACTCAATTGTTGAACCGGTCGATTCATGTGACCAACCGAGATCGTTTGGAAAGTCAGAAGACTATTTTGCAAATACAATTTGTTTCACTTGTACAAATTCAATTTGGATAAGGATTAATATTTGATTAATTGGAAACAAATATGAAAGTCAATTTGAGTTGGATCAGGACCACAAACCAATCGACTCAGGCATGATCCGATTGGCTCAGAGCCTCAAACGACCGGCTCAGGTCCCAAACGATCATTTTAGGGTGTGAAACGATCGGTTCAGCTAGCGCAGGTTGGTTGTTTTGTGGAAAATCTCGAACCCTTCTACTCCTGCTTTAATTCTGTATTGCCTGGGGTAGAGAATCCTGTCCCATGACCCTCCTATATATAGGGGTATTGGGGGCTTCTTAGGAACAACATCTCAGAACACCAGTTGCTCTGCAAAGTTTTCGTTCTCTCTGGTTGTGGTAACCAGGAGAGTACGAGCAAGTGCTACCCGATAAGGGAGGTGCATCAAGGGAAAGACAACTATCGAAAAGCAACTAGTTGTAGGAGAGTGTGTTGGTAACTAGTACGCTGACAGGAGGGTGCGAATCCTTCCGATTCCTTGTGGGACAAGGAGATCGGAGTTCCAGGTGGTCCGTGTGGACTACTTCAGAGGCGGGAGACTTCTGCCGCTCAGAGGACAGCTGTCAATCCCGACAGTCCCGATGAGACCAGGAGCTGCACAGACACCGTCCAAGACCAGAGGTGAAGACCGTACAAGTCGCGAGGTAACGTCGTTGAGCAAGCCTCGGGACAAGGTTTGCCTCTACAAACCATCCTTCCTATTGTATAGACATTGACATGATTCCTTTATTCTAGGTTTGGGAGAAGAAAATTTTGTTTCTGTTGCCTTCTCTATCTCCCCTAAAACCCAACAGTGGTATCAGAGCCATGTCAACTGCTCTATACTTTAGGATTATTAATGTGATCGATTTTGGTTTGTAGCCTTTATTTATTGCATACGATGCAAATAAATTGGCTTTATGCATGTACAATCCTAAATCCACAAATCCAAATATACGTATATGATATGTAATATGAATACACTCAATACACGTCACCCTTAAATGAGTTTTGTGGTGGATGTATAGCGTGGTTATGACCAATAAACCCTATATATGTGTGCTTGGTTGTATGTGGTTGCTTACATCTCGATCTGCGCACTGATTTCCTATCTCTTATTCCTGATGTAACTCAAGATAACTTGAGATTTCTTTCCTACCTTTGCTCCCCTGAATGTAACTCAGGGTTTCCTTATTCAAATGTAAAATAGGATAGATCTTTTATTTCATGTTATGTCAAAGAACAGAGGACAACTTGACGATGACTGAGACGATCAATTCAAGGTGTGAACTGATCGATTGGCGTTCCAGATGACCGGTTCGAGGAGCAAGACGATCAGGTAGCGGCCATGATGAGATGCAAGACGACCAGACGAACCGATCGGTTGGAGGAGCCAACCGATCGGCTGGTGGCACCAAGACGACCGGTCAGGATGAGCAGGTCATTCATGTGATGAGTTGATCAACTCAGATGATTATAACACTTCATCATGGACATGTTGCATGTGATGTAGACCTAGATGACCGTGATTCCTCTTGGCTCGAGGAATCACATTAGGATGGCCATAACCATCGCTTTTATCGTTTCACATGTTTTATGTGGGATATAGCATGTATATGATACATACCATGTATTGTGGTGATTGGATATGTATATGTACCTATAAAACCAAATCCCTCATCTAGATATTAAGTCTTTTACGCCTTCCATTAGCGGCACACATGAAAAAATTGATCGAACAACCATAGGTTATGCCAAAGCATGGTGCATCGTCTATCTCGTGGAAGTGTGAAGGGTAAGCATGTAGGTTCTGCCAAAGTAGGGTGCATGTTTACCGTGTTGGCTTTTGGGTTAGACTTAAGTGGTGATTCTTAGAGCGTATAAGCCCAGAGGCACGTAATGTTCATGGCAAGGTGTTGCACATGTTCGTTCATCAAGAGTTGCATATGATGCAATTGGCATGATGGCCTACCTAAATAGTCAAGATTGTGGGCGATCAACCAAAGTTGACTCATGACTTGATCAAATATGGATCTTGACCCACTAAGAAGATTGTACATTGTAATCTTCCGAATTGATGGTGAGGGCTATAAATTTGAACAAAAATAGTGGGAGCGATAATTAATTAAAGTCCTAATTATATCGTCAATCTTTCAAATCAATCAAATAAGTAAAAATTGAGTTTTGGACTAAATTGCATATATTTCCTTTTGTAGTACAAATGACAACAAACAATAATCACTTTTCATTGTGATCGGTCCTTGAAAAGGACAAGCTGAATGGGACTAACTTCCACGATTGGTTTAGGACATTGAGAATTGTTCTCACTCAAGAGCGAAAGCTCTATGTCCTGGATACTCCAATTCTAGAGGAACCTACTCCTACAACACCAAAAATAGAAAGGGATACTTATAAGAAGCATTCTGATAATGCCATTGATGCAAAGTGCTTGATGTTGTGCTCCATGAACCACGAGTTGCAGAGACAACATGAGAACATGAGTGTCATTGAGATGATTCAGCATCTCAAGAGCATGTATGAAGATCAAGCATGGAAAGAGAGATATAATGTATCCAGGACGCTGTTCAAGTGTGTCATGACAGAAGGAGATCTAGTTGGTCCTCACACACTCAAGATGATTGGGTATGTGGAAAACCCGACAAGATTGGGATTTCCCTTGAGCTAAGAGTTGGCTACTGATGTGATACTACAATCGTTGCCAGAATCCTACAGTCAATTTGTGATGAACTACAACATGAACAACTTTGATAAGCCGTTGACATAGTTGTTGGGCATGTTGAGGATAGCCGAGACATAGATGAATAAGGACAAGCCTAAGTTTGTGATGATGATCAATGACAAGAAAGGCAAGTCCAAGCACAAGGGCAAAGGTAAGGCTAAGAAAGGTTCTAATGCCAGCCAGCAGCCCAAGTCATCTTCAACTCTCAAGGCCAAGGGAGGTGTGACCAAGAGAGGCAATTCCCACCATTGTCAAAAGCCAGGACATTGGAAAAGGAATTGTCCACTCTATCTGGAAGAATAAAGAAGAAGGAGGTGACAAACATCTCCATCTGAAGGTGTCATGAAATAAACTTGTAACACTTTTTGAGGTATATGATACCAAGATATAAAGTGTAAAGCACCCAATAAATGGGGCAAGTGTTGCCGCCATAGATAGGAGTACTTTAGTTTATTTTCAGCCTTGAAGGCATGTAATAGAGTTATGAACTACTATTTCATATTTGCCAATGGATAGAAACACATTATTTTAGCATATTGTATGACAATGATAGCAAGTAATAAAGTTGATGCTTAAATCCTTGTGGCAATGCCTTGTTTATCTTGTGGTACTTGGAATGCATAAGATAAAATGATACCTAAAAGTTATTGATAACTCAAACAATCAAATTAGCATAAATAATGAGAAATTCATTTCTAGTTTCCATATGATGGATAAATCTAGACTCTTTTGGTTAGAGAACCAGTAAGAGACATGAATCTCTTAGACATAAATCTTCACTAGTGGTAATGGGAGAATGATTTTCCTATTAGGTATAATACATGAGATGTATTTACATACCTATTAGAGTTAATGCTAATACTTCAAACAGTGGTTATAGAAATACCAATATGAATATCTTGAAGTGTTTAAGAATATCATAGATGAAGTACGGATTTAGTAAAGTGTTAATTCTTGATGAGATCAATGAATGAAATACTTAGACCAAATGTTTGAGATCCTTATGAGTGATTATGATAATGTATCATAGTGAGCTCGTGATTAAGGCATGGTGATGTCTAAATCAAAAGGAGTCATACTCTAAGGAGTTAGAGGATGATTATCAAATAACTAAATTCTTCTTAATTAAAGAATACCCCACACTAATAAAGGACAATAAGAATTACAAGGAGTTATGAGTTCTTATATCCTTGACAGATACACCTCAAATATCTATGTGATGAGTTGTTCATGTGATGAGTCAACTATCTAGATAAATATGAGGAACTAGATTTTGAGTTATTGTTTATGACCATTACATCCTAAATGACTTCCATGTGAACCATAAGGTATGACCTTGATGGTAGCACCCATTGGGATGAAATCCATAAGTGCAAATGAGTCTTAAGCGTTAAGACACATGGATGACATTTTGAGAAGGATGATGCTTATTGATTGCAACTTAATGACTAAGAGATTTGGCATACGGATACTAAAACCACATTCCTATGAGGAATAAAACAAGGATGTGTACGTGACACAACCTATAAGGTTTATGAATCCATTAATGCAAATGAATTCTATAAGTTACAATGGACTAATCAATGTAATTGATTAAGTACAAGCAACTCAGAGCTAGATCTATACTATGATGACATGGTCAAAGGGTTTGAATGATATGTCAAAGATAAAGAGAGATCTGTGATTTAGTGGGACCGTATTCACATTCCACATGTTGATGTGAAATGGAGATGTTCTAAGAATGGAAATCCAAAGTGGAAATTATCTTTAAGGACGATAGAGACGTTTCCTATGTGATAGGAATAAAGATCTATAGAGATAGTTCTAAAAAACCCTTGACCTAAAAAGAGAAAGCATACATTGGCAATCTATACTAAAGGGTTCAGTATGCACATATTCAGTGGGAGAAAACATGAAGTTAGTATCCCAAGGCCAAGTGTCCAATTCTTATAAAGAATGGGAACACTAAGAATATATATGGATCTATCATGTATGTAATCATCCCATTATCTTGCATGTATATACATAGCAAGAATAAAGTGCATTCATCATCTTGTATGTACGACATGACCATATGATGTGCTCATCCTAATAACTCGTATGTGGGACATGATGAGTGAATGTCTGTCTAGTTCCAGTAAAGGTTACTGGAATACCATAAGAACTTGATAAGTACTTGAGAAGTACCACTTCTATGGAAATAAGGAAAGGTTCACTATAAAGAGTTACACTGATGCAAACTTCTGAAAAGGATAGAAAATTGATCGCAAAATATATATGAGATATATAAAAGTGAATGTTTGTTGATAATTGGAAACGTTCCAATAAAGCCATTTTAAATGGAACTGCCGAGTATCCGTGTGTTAGAGAACAACAGTGGATACTATATGGATCTTGGAGTTCATAGAAATGAACTTATGGATATTCCGGTCATTGATGACAAGTTAGGAGTGCTTGGTCATGCAATGTGGCTAAAGGTTAGCAAAGGAATACTAGATTCCATATTACGACAACTCCATCTCATACGTGTGACGTACAACGAAGAGATGAGAGACATGCAGTTAATACCGACTTTGGCAAGGTGTTGCCATAACTCACTATGTTAGCACTAGAGCATAGTAACATGTGGGGCATGTTTGAAGATCCCTATGAATATGATTCAAGGGTGATTGGATCACAGTGCAAGTGGGAGTCTGTTGGTATGTATGCCCTGAGAGCCAATCATGGGATGATTGGTGGGATACATTAAGATTGATTTGATAAACATCAAACGAAAGCTTCCAATTCTTTCTGGTTCAGTCATATGAGATAGTGATAGAATAGATTGAATGTCTAGAGAATGACAATACTCAATGACATATGCTTTTAGGTTGAGGACCTGAACGATGAGATCATACATATGCTAAGAGTTTGTACATTCTTATTATGTCCCTAGTCATATGTCATTGTGGAAGGTAGATAGACAACAATTACACACAAGACCAGATTGTGGTGTTGGTTGATGACAAAATCTCATTAGTCATGATATGGAGATATCAAACCAAACACATATGTACTTTTTAGAGAACAAGTTTACCGGACAGACCCACCGTGAGTTTGACACATGGAACAATGACATGGTAGTCACAGTCAGTTCTCATAGTGATGGTGGTGAGTGTGATTCTTTGACCTAAAATCACTACACTCAACACATGTCATTGGGTACACTTTGACATCATCAAATGCAGTCCTGAAACATGGGTTGTTATAAAGGTGATGATTGGGTGACTTTGACACATAGGGCTTTTGAGGGGTGAGTGATATATATGGGATTTTTCCCTCCTGAGAGAGTTTGATATCCATGGCCACTTGATGAGTAGGATTGAGATAGGCATGTACACATGTGTGAATTAGTATGTGATATTGATGTCATACATATCTCCTCCAATCTACTCTGAGATCAAGAAAGTGAATGAACGTTGATAGGATGACTGTTCCATGCCTTGAGTTCATTCAGGATATCAGTGACAAAGGAATTATACGTTCACTGTAACACCATTCATGGATTGTAGGATTGAAAGTTGTCCTCCAACTTTCCTTTTCACTTGGGTAGCACTGATGTGCAACTAGGCACCACTCTTTACTTGTGAAGTCATAAGTGTTATGGACTTTCACTGCTAACGTGAAATGGACCTGTAGGGTCACACACATAGGATTTGACCTGGAAGAGGAGTTTATCCACAAATGATGTTTAGATTGATTACTAAAGGAGTTTAGTACTTCAATTAAACACTCAGTTGATAGATATCTCAAAATCATAGTGTTCAAGGTGTTGGACTAATTGATTAGAGTATCAGATTGATTGAAACTGCAATTGACTGATTTTGCATAGTCTGCTGCTCCAATCGATTGGCTCATGGGATGAACTGATCGACTCAGGTTGTTGAACCGGTCGGCTCAAGTTGTGAGTCTATTGGCTCATGTGTCATGAAACGATCGACTCAATTGTTGAACCGGTCGATTCATGTGACCAACCGAGATCATTTGGAAAGTTAGAAGTGTTGGCTAAATGGACATCTATAAAATCCCTTTGTTTTGATTATGACAAACATTTCATTCTTATTTATCTAACGAGCTACTTGAGTGTGCAGGATTATGGTGGATGACGAAGCAACTAGGGAGATCATAAGCTTATAGTTTTATTTTCATGCAATGTAATCACTATTGTAAAAACTTGTACAATTATATAATGTACAAGTACCTAGATTGCATGTAAATCAAGCATTGGATCTTCCCTAGCTACACACCATAATTAGACAAGTCATCCCTTCCAATAGGATCACATTATGCACACTCATGCACACACTTAGTATCTTAATTGATAGATTGAAACAGAGTCAATCTCGGTCGACACACTCCTCGACCGAGACACTCTCGGTCGACAACCTTATCGACCGAGATTGACCTAAAGTAGCCGTTAGACTTAGCAAATGAGTTAGTTGGCAGTTGGAAGTGAACGTTGCACTCAGAGAGCCTGTCGGTCGAGAAAAGCTCGACCGAGTAGGTGTCTCGGTCGACCATCTGTCGACCAAGACGGTCTCTGACAGAATCTGCAGAGTTAAAGCAATTAGCCGTTGTAAAAACGACCAATCTATTCCTAACGGCTAATTGAGCACTTGGAACCCCCTAGAAACTATCTAGAAGGTCCTTTAGCATACTTAGGCTATCCCTATAAATAGGACAAGCTATAGGACACTAGAATTCACCTTGCTACACGTGAGAATTCTTTCTAAGCACTCTTGAGCAATCTTTTACAAGCAACTGAGCACTGTGATCACTTGGCCATACTCCATCTAGCTCAAGCTCGTCCTATAGGCTAGATTTTCCTAACCCTAGCATCCACAAGTCTATTACCTTGGCTAGGAAAATCCATACGCTTGATATAGGCAATTCAAGCCTTGAGCTTAAAAGGATAAGTTGTACTTTCTTATTTTCCTTCTTGTTCCTTGTAATATTTGTACTCTTCGTTGCTACTCCAGGGAGGAGGCTGCATATAGGAAGAGGGTGAAGCTCTTCGTGTGAAGAGGAGGACTTTGGACTACTTCAGAAGGCTATCTTGACGGGAAGCTACTTCGGGAGGGAGGCTACTTCAAGGGGGAGCTTGAAGTTACTCCAAGGAAGGCTGCTTCAAGGTTGGCAAGATTACTTCTAGGTGAAGGCTGTCCAAAGGGTGTTTAGAGAGTGTTGTAATTTTATGTAACATCCTTAAAAGGTAATAAAATTCAATACTTTCAAAATCCCGGTTGGGTAAGCAACCGGGTAGTGGACTGACTCCTTAGTATTTGCTAAGGTGGAACCACTCTAAACACCTGTGTCTCTCTTCTTATCTTTTACTTTGGTTGTTTGAGTTTAAATTGTTTTAAATTATCATAAAACTCTATTCACCCCCCCTCTAGAGGTTTTCAAGAAGACTATTTTGCAAATACAATTTGTTTCATTTTTACAAATTTGATTTGGACAAGGATTAATATTTGATTAATCAGAAACAAATATGGAAGTAAATTTGAGTTGGATTAGGACCACAAACCGATCGGCTCAGGTCCCAAATGATTTTTTCATGGTGTGAAATGATCGGTTCAGCTGGCGTAGGTTGGTTGTTTTGTGGAAAATCTCGAACCCTTCTACTCCTTCTTTAATCCCGCATTGCCTGGGGTAGAGAAACCTGTCCCATGATCCTCCTATATATATATATATACGGGTATTGGGGGCTTCTTAGGAACAACAAATTAGAACACCAGTTGCTCTGTAAAGTTGTTGTTCTCTCTAGTTGTGGTAACCAAGAGAGCTCGATCAAGTGCTACCCGATAAGGGAGGCACAACAAGGGAAAGACAACTATAGAAAAGCAACTGGTTATAGGAGAGTGTGTTGGTGACTAGTACACCGATAGGAGGGTGCGACTCCTTCTGATTACTTGTGGGACAAGGAGATCGGAGTTCTAGGTGGTCCGTGTGGACTACTTCAGAGGCGGGAGACTTCTACCGCTCAGAGGATAGTTGTCAACCCCGAAAGTCCCAATGAGACCAGAAGCTGCACAGACACCGTCCAAGACCGGAGGTGAAGACCGCGTAAGCTGCAAGGTAATGTCGCCGAGCAAGCCTCGAGACAAGGTATGCCTCTACAAACCATCCTTCCTATTGTATAGATGTTGACATTATTCCTTTATTCTAGGTTTGGGAGAAGAAAATTTTATTTCTGCTGCCTTCTCTGTCTCCCCTAAAACCCAACACAAAGATCTTATCACAAAGAGAATGCGTGGATATGAAGTTGAAACTATATGACTTGCCAAGATGTCTAGTGCATTTGTGTAAGAATCAATGCTGACTAAACACAATGACCCTAGAGCCTTCACTATCCCATTCAATGTGGGAGACAATGAGGTAAGACAAGGGTTAGCTAATCTTGGAGCAAGTACTAACCTAATTCCGCTCATTTTATCTCAAAAACTATGTCTAGCTGATATGGTCAAAATCAAAATGCACATATTCAACTAGATGATCACTCCTTCACAAAGCCTATGGAATAGTAGGGGATGTTCCCATTCAAGTTAGAAGATTCTTTATCCCCTGTGATATTATTGCTATACATACTATGGAGGATCCAAACTACCCTATGGTTTTTGGGTGTCTATTCCGTTCTATAGGGAGAGCTTTGATTGATGTACAAGTAGGAATTATTGCCATATGAGTAGGAAAAGACCATATCAATTTTTGTGTCCAAGACTCTATGAGGGGACCTTCCCTCTTTGAATCAGTCTACATGGAAAATTATAGCAAATTTTGTGAAAAGGTTCAAGAAGAGAATGCAATGGTTAACCCCCTAATGAGAGGTCTAAACAACCCTAGTCTTGCTGAAGAAAACTTAGAGGTCATTGAGCTACTCGACCAACTGAATGAACTAGAGTATGACTATAGTGATGAAGAGGATACAAACGTAGAAACTATGAAATACACTTTTTTGGAACAAACACTTGAAGAAAAAGAAGCATCAAAGCCCAAGATAGAGCTGAAGCAACCCCCAAAAGGCTCAAGGTACATATTTCTCGAAGATGAAAAGATAAACCCATTCATCATACATTCTGTTCTGACAGAAGACCAGTAAGAAAAACTACTAACTGAACTCAAGCTAAGAAGGAAGGAAATTCACTGTTCTATGAAGATATATGAAGTTTGAGTCCTACTAATATTATGCACATGATCCACCTAGAAGAGGATGCAAGACCTTTTTCCCAACCTCAAAGGAAACTCGATTAAAATTTAAGAGACATTGTTAAAAAGGAAGTCATAAAACTTCAAGATGTGGGGATTATCTATCCCATCAATTAAAATAATTGGGTAAGTCCCATTCATGTAGTACCCAAGAAAGGAGGTATGAAAGTAGTCAAAGGATAAATGGTGATGAGGTAGAAATGAGAATGGAGGAAGGAATACAAACGATGGACCTAGATCAGTCTAAGAAGAACTCAAACTCAAGTGTGCATCCACAAAGAACCTGCTGTTGGTATATATACCCATAGAGCCATCCCGAGTGATTGCATGGAGTCAGATATTAATTAATCAATTAATATGATTATTTGGTTAATTAATTAATTTCAAAATATTCTAATTAATTCATGCTCGTTTTAATTAACACCGTCTTTCTATTTATCGACGGGTTTAAGAAACCCTACTTCCTTTCATCTCCTATTTAAAGGGGCTTGACGACCGATATACATATATATATAAGATATTAAGAGAGACTTTTTAATTTATGCTCACGTATGTAAACCCCAGTCGTCACCTTCATCAGGAGAGAAAGGAGAGCACCACGATGCTAGCACATCACCGCACAGAGACTACTCCTTCCTTCTGGCTTAGGAAGCATGACGTGGAGTTCCAGTCCATCCGCATGGATGAAGTAGAGACGACGTACATCATCGCACGAAAGGAGCGCCACCAGATCTTCTCGTGACACACTCAACAAATGGGAGAGGAGTATCGTCCGTGTAGGCCAGCAATGTTGCACACCATTGTGTAACGAGACATCACTGGACTTGCTTCGCGATAACGTATATCCTACAAACTCACTTTCTGAATACACTATTGTTGATGAGATCTTGTTTCAGATTGCATGGAAATTTATTTTTTGTTGCTTCTGCCGCATATTTCCTTCATAAAACCTAACAGTGGTATCAGAGCAACACCGATCTATGGCGTATTTGGATTCATTTTGATATGATCAAATTGATGTATACTATTTTTTTGGTTACATATGATGCGAATTTAAAACTGCTAATGTGCATATCTAAACCTAATTCTACATACACTGCCGGCTTCAATTTTTGACGTTTCGGATGGGGTGGACTATGGAAAATACTGATTTTCCTAAGTGCACAGAAAATACTGATCCCCACACAGGGGCGCTACCCCTGTATACCCTGCGTAGTCTGCGTGGGAGTCAAAAATTTATTTAACGGGGAATGTCCCTCATTAAAAGTACTATAATTTTAATATGTATATACATATATGTAGATATACCTATGATATCATACATGCCACCTTTAAAATCTATTTTATGTGGTGAATGCATGCATGGTTATGACCTACAATCCCCTTTTGTGAATGTTGTGAATGAATGTGGTTGTGAATCTTATTAACATGTTTGTTTGTGAATGCTATGGATGTATAATGGTTGTATGTGGATCCTTTGTATAAAGTATTCATCTTGCATGTCGAGCCTCATCTCTTATTTCAAAGTGTAATTTTTTCTCTTTATATTTATACTCAAATAATGTAATAGAGATAGAATTAGTTTTAATCTTTGTAAACTTGATGTAAGGAGGCCACTTGAAGATCCAACTCCAAGGAGAATCCATGGAGAAGAACCATGAAGATCCAGTTCCAAGAAGTAACCCAAAGATCCAACTCCAAGGAGGATCCATGAAGAAGAAACTTGAAGTTCCAACCTCACGGAGCATCCATGAAGTTGTTCATTGTAATGTTGATCCTTACAGGTTGATTCACAGGTGTTGTTGCATGAGATGCATAAGACCTTAGGTGGACCGTAATTCTTTGTGGCTCTAAAGGATTACAATAGTATGGCCATAACCGATGTATTTGTATTTGTGATCACATGTCTATCATTTGTGGTTGTGGATATAGTAGTATATGATATGTACTATACGTATGTGGTGTTTGGATATGTATTAATAAACCCCCTCAATTAATAATATTAAGTTTTAATTGCCTTCCATAAAGTAACACACATAAAAATCTTGATCGACAACGTGTGGAAATGCCTCCGCATGGTACACTATTTATCTTGTGGAAGTGTGATGGTGGGTGTGTGGGTCTGCCTCCGCAAGGTGCACACTCATCGTGTTGGCTTATGTGTTGTACTTAACTAGGAAACCTTGATAGGATCAAGTACCTAGAGGCACATAGATGCATCATGGTAAGGAGTTGTGCATGATCATCTATCCAAGAGTTGCAGGCAAAAGTTACCTACCTTAGTATTTGGTCTTTGACGCCGGCGTTGGCTAGGCATTGATCCAATTATTTTAGATCTTGGCTCACTAGAAGGTTGTATGATGCAATCTTCTGAGTTGATAGTGAGGGCTATCAATTTGAATAAAATAGTAGGAGTGTAATTAATGAAAGGCCTAATTAATCTCATTTATCAAATATTTACAAGTCAAAATAATTTGGACTAAATCCAAACTTTTTCTTTTGTGGCAATCAAATGGCAAACAACACTCACACTTTCTTATTATGATCGGTCCTTGAGAAGGACAAACTTATCAGAACTAAATTTCAAAACTAGTTTAGGATGCTGAAAATTGTTCTCACATAGGAGCGTAAGCTCTATGTCCTTGAAACACCAGAGCCAGCGGAACTTGCCTCAAATGTGCCCAAGGCTGAAAAGGATGCTTACAAGAAGCACCTTGATGATGTCGTGGATGTCAAGTGCCTGATTTTGTGCTCAATGAACTATGAGTTGCAAGAGCAACATGAGAACATGAATGTCATGGAGATGGTAACACATCTCAAGAACATGTTTCAACATCAAGCAAGATAGGAGAGACATGATGTTTCCAAGGCTTTTTTTCAGAAGCAAGATGAATAAGGGAGACTCAGTTGGCACCCATATACTCACTTTGATTGGGTACATGGAGTCTGCAATCATTTGCTAAATCATATAGTCATTTTGTCATGAACTACAACATAAAAAATCTTGACAAACTGTTATCAAAATTGTTGGATGAGGACAGCTGAAGCACATATGAAGAAAGACAAGTCCAAGTATGTGATGATGATCAAGAAGACAAAGGGAAAGTCAAAAGGCAAAGGCAAGGCTAAGAAAGAATCTAAAGCTAGGCAGAAGCCAAAGTCATCCACGCTCAAAGCTAAAGGTGGGATCTCCAAAGAAGGCAGTTGTCACCATTGTCACCAGGATAGACATTAGAAAAGAGACTGTCCTCTCTACCTAGAGGAACTGAGGAAGAAGAACTAGGGGATAGAGATCTCCACTTCAGGTATATACATTATTGAGATAAACTTAAATACTTCTTCATTATGGGTACTAGATACCGAATGTGGATCTCACATATGTTCAAATATGTAGGATCTGATAAGAAGTAAGCCTTTACAAAAGGGCCAAGTCAAGCTGTGGGTCGCTAATGGAGAAAGAGTTGCTGCCACCGCAGTTGGAGTTATTAGTATCTTTTCCTACCGGCCTTGTAATAGAATTACAGAATTGTTATTATGTAACTGCCATTAATAGAAATATTGTTTCTGTATCTTATATGGACAAGAGTGGATCTGAATTTCACATTAAGAATGGAATGATTTCTATTTCTAAAGATTAGATATTTTATGGCAATGCCCCTATGTCTTATGGTATTTACTTGTTAGAACTTGAGACTAGGATATACAACATAAATACTAAAAGGCTAAAACTTGACAACTCAAATAAAATGTACTTATGGCATTGTCGTCTTGGGCACATAAAAGAGAAGCACATATCTAGAGTCCATAAGGATGGTTATCTAGACTCTTTTGATTTTGAATCATTAGAGACATGTGAGGCATGTTTTTAGGGAAGATGACCAAGACTCCTTTCACTGGACACAGTGAGAGAGCATTTGATCTGCTAGGGCTCATACATATTGATGTATGTGGAGCTTTTAGATCAAATGCTAGAGGAGGCTATTAATACTTCATTACCTTCATTGATGACCTCAGTAGGTATGGCTATGTATATCTTATGAAACATAAGTCAGAAGCTCTTGAAATGTTCAAGACTTTCATGAATGAAGTAGAGAAGCAACTTGGTAAGAGTATTAAAGCACTCCATTCAGATCGAGGTGGAGAATACTTAAGCCAAGAGTTTGATGACCTTCTGAGAGACTGTGGTATTATATCACAATGGACTCCACCTGGTACACCACAACATAATGGTGTGTCATAAAGAAGGAATCATACATTATTAGACATGGTACAATCAATGATGAGTTCAACCGAACTTCCAATATCATTCCGGGGATATGCTCTTGAAACTGTAGCATTTACACTTAATCGTGTACCTTCCAAATCGGTTCAAAAGACACCATACGAGATACGGAATGAGAATCATCCCAATTTGTCTACATTAAATATTTGAGGATGTGAAGCTTATGTTAGGAAACAATTTCCTGAAAAGCTTGGACCGAAATCTAAAAAATGCTATTTTGTTGGATACCCTAAGGAAGCTTGGGGATACTACTTATACACACCAACTGACAACAAAGTGTTTGTTTCTAGGACTGCTATATTTCTTAAAAAGGAATTTATTTTCTAAACAAATCAGAGGAAGGAATGTAGAGCTTGAAGAAGTTTGATATCAACAAGAAAGTAGAGAACATGAGGAGGTACATAAGGAACATGAAGACTCACAAACTATTGTGGAATTTCAAGTTCGAAATGTAACACAAAAACTTCATAGGTCTAGTAGGACATGGCTTGAGCCTGAGAGATTTGGATTTCTTGTGACTCAAGACAATGATGAATTGGGCATAGCTGATGAGCCAAATTCCTATCTAGAAGCTACTAAGGGACCAAAATATGAGAAATGGCTCGAAGCCATGAGATCTGAGATGGAATCCATGTACACAAATAAGGTATGGACCTTGATGGATCCACCTGAAGGGGTAAAACCCATAGGATCCAAGTGGGTCTTCAAGAAGAAGACTAACATGGATGGAAATGTTGAAACCTATAAAGGTAGTTTGGTTGCAAAAGGATTCCTTCAAATTTAAGGTGTTGATTATGACGAGACCTTCTCACCAGTTCACATGGTTAAATCCATCAAGATCATGCTTGCCATTGCATCTTATCATGACTATGAGATTTGGTAGATGGATGTTAAAACAACATTCTTTAATGGGAATTTACTTGAGGATGTGTACATGACACAACCTGAGAGTTTTATCAATATGAAGGAATCCAATAAAGTTTGTAAGCTACAAAGGTCAATCTATGGATTGAAGCACACATCTCAGAGTTGGAATCTATGTTTTGATGAAGTAGTCAAAAAGTTTGGCTTTAGTCAAAATGAAGATGAACCTTGTGTTTACAAAAAGGTTAGTGGGAGCACAGTCGTATTTCTCATATTGTATGTGGATGACATGCTATTTATGGGAAATGACATCCCTACTCTTTAAACGGTAAAAACTTGGCTGGGGAAGACCTTCTCTATGAAGGATATAGGCAAAGAATCCTATATACTAGGAATCAAGATCTATAGAGATCTAGATCTAGAAGGCTTCTAGGCCTAATCCAGAGCACATACATTAATAAGGTGCTAAAGAGGTTTAGCATGGAGGGTTCTAAGAGAGGTAACTTGCCCATGTCCCATTAGGTTACGATCTCTAAAGCTCAATGTCCTACTTCATGTGATGAATAGGCGCACACGAGTAAGATTCCATATGCATCAACAATTAGATCTATAATGTACACGATGTTATGTACTCATCCTGATGTGTCATATGCTTTGAGCATGACAAGCCGGTATCAGTCAGATCCAGGTGAATGTCATTGGACAACCATAAAAAACATCCTAAAGTACTTGAGAAGGACTAAGGATCAATTCTTGGTATACGATGGTGAGGAAGAGCTCGTGGTAAAGGGTTACACTGATTCTAGCTTCCAAGCTGACAAAGATGACTATAGATCGCAATATGGATTTGTGTTTTGCATGAACAACAGAGCTATGAGCTGGAAGTGTTCCAAGCAAGAGACAGTTACAAATTTTACAATAGATGCCAAATATATTGCCGCATCTAATGCTACAAAGGAAGCTGTGTGGATCAAGAAGTTCATTTCTAAACTTGGAGTGGTTCTAAGCGCTAATGATGCAATTGAGTTGTTTTGCGACAACAACAGAGCAATTGCACAGGATAAAGAACCAAGATCGCACCAATGTTCCAAACATATTCTATAGTGGTTCCATCTCATACGAGAGATCGTACAATGAGGAGTTGTGAAGATTTGCAGAGTACCTACAGAAACCAATATGGCTGACCTGCTCACAATAGCACTTTCACAACAGAAACATGACAGACATGTTCAATCACTTGGATTGAGATTCATTAGTGATTGGGTATAATTGCAAGTGGGAATCTGTTGGTATGTATGTCCATAGAGACTATCATTTGATGATTGTAATGGGATACTATGTAAATGAATTGTAATACTACATTGATCATATCAATAAAGGCAAGTTTCCAATGTATGTGTTTATGTTTCATATTGTGAGATGACCACAAAATGTATAGATGTCTACAAAATAATGTACTCAATGACATATGTCTTCGGGTTGATGATCTGAACAATGAGATCATATGTATGCTAAATGTATGTATTCTTGTTTTGTCCTTAATTAGTTGTTATTGTGGAAATATCCATAGACATCAATAACACATAAGATTAGAATGTATGCTGGTTTATGGAAGAATCTCATCATCCATGATATGAAGATATCAAACCAAATACATAGATACTTGTTTGATAATATTGTATCAGACAGGCCCACCTTGAGAGTGACACATGGATACCATGATTGGTAGTTAGAGTCACATCTCATAGTGATGGTGGTGATTAAGATTCTTAGAGCTGAAGTCACTACACTTATCACATGTCATTCACTGTACCTTGACATCGTCCACCGTGGTCCTGAATAAGGATTGCTATAAAGATGGTGCTTGGGTGCATTGTGACACATGGGGATGACTGTGAGTGCTGTAGAGGGAATTTGTCCTTCCTACGAGAGTTTGATATTCCGACCACTTGATTAGCGAGATTGAGAAATGCATGGCCATGTTGATGTGAGTCAATATGTGATATTGAGCTTACATATATCTCAAACAGTCTGCTCTAGTTCAAGGAACATGGATTGAGCGTTGAAGAGAATAACAGTTCCATGACTCGAGTTCAATCTGGATATCAACGACAAAGGAACTATACAATCATTGTAACACCAATAATGAATGATAAGTTAAGTTGTTCTCCAACTTCTCCAATTACTTGTGTGGCAATGAAGTCTTGCCACATACCAATTATTGCTTATGAAATCATAATATGATTTTGGATATCACTGCCAACGTAATTTGGAGCCTACTGGGTCACACACATAGGATGTGTTGGAATAGGAGTATAATTTTGGATTTGATTGGAATTATTTCGAATCACATTGATTACTAAAATATTTATGTAATCCATTAGAATAATATTGGAATATATTAAAATGTTTGAGCCAATGAATTGGAGTGACCGGCTCTAAGTGCAAGTGGAAGTCTATTGGTATATATTCCCATAGAGCCATCCTGAGCAATTGCATGGAGTCGAATATTAATTAATCAATTAATATGAATATTTGGCTAATTAATTAATTCCAAAATATTATAATTAATCCTCTAACATTTTAATTAACATAGTCTTTCTGTTTGCCGATGGGTTTAGAAAACCCTACTTCCTTTCATCTCCTATTTAAAGGGACTTGATGATCGATATCTATATAAGATATTGAGAGATGATTTTCAATTTATGCTCACGTACGTAAACCCTAGCCGTCACCGTCCTCAGGAGAGAAAGGAGAGCACCACAATGCTAGCACGTCACCACACAAAGACTACTCCTTCCTACCGACTTAGGAAGCGCAACATAGAGTCCCAATCCATCTGCATGGACAAAGTGGAGACATAGACACTGAGACACCTGCGTTCGGAGGATATCAACGACCATCCATATGCGCTATGAGTAGCGTACATCATTGCATGAAAGGAGCGGTGCCAGATCTTCCTGTGAGGCACTCAGTGAATGGGAGAGAAGTATCGTCTGTGTAGGCCAGCAATGTTGCACACCATCGTACATCAAGACATCGCCGGACTTACTCCACGATAAGGTATATCCTATGAACTCTCTTTTTGAATACGCTGTTGTCGACGAGATCCTATTTCGGGTTGCGTGGAAATTTATTTTTTTGTTGCTTCTACCACATGTTTCCTCCACAAAATCCAACACCTACGACCGTTGACCCCAATGGGTTCTTGTCGACCTCCACAAGCAATCTCCAAAGATGAGAAGAGAGAAAGAGAGAGAGAAACCGATGGTTATTTGTAGGTGGGTTGACCAGCCTAAATCACACATCCAAAAAGAGTGGATTCAACTCGACTCTCAAGCCCCTGCAATGATAAACGGGGTCTGATGTAGTGATCGAGGTCGAATACAAGGACAAGGTTGGCAGTGTTAAGCTCGCAGAATCTAGCATTCTTATACTCCAAAACATGTGGGTATCTAAAAAGGTGTTCCCTAAGGTACGATGGCGCACAAACCAAAGTTGATAAGAAAAACAAGAATGAGAAGAATGAACAAAAGAAACAAGACAAAATGAGTATATGGAAGGAAACTCGGGCTGGGGTTCACCTACTAAGACTTCTCACCAACATGCCACATCATCATCTCTCTCTCGCATACTCTTATCAAGACTACAAGCAACCATCAAAGGCATCTTTTCCACTCTCTCTCGAGATGAGGAAAGATCTAAGTCTAAGGGTAGCCTTTCTCTCGAGACGACCACACATAAACTACGCAACATAACATATGGTTTTAAAGCTTTAGTACTCCAACACTCTCGTGCATTCATACTATTCTATAACACATGATAAAAGTAATATTACTCTCTCGAGATATCAACTATCAAACATCACAAGATGGTATCTAAGCATACAAGTGAAGCATTAAAATAGGTGTATGGAGATAAACTTAATAAGAATATATATATTCAACAAAAAGAGACAATATACATGTTGGGAGAGCCTTAGTGGCTATTCCCAACCCAAGTTAAGGTGTTTAGACACTCATGCTTGTGGATAGCATAACTACATTACAGAAAGATGGATACATGAAGTCCCATGAAGAGAGGAGGGAGGTACAAAGGAAATGGAATGATAGATCTAGAAAGAGAATAGATTTGATACAACACGATACTTCTTCAGATCTAGATCTAACACATGGATGGCGCGTATGATCTTATTCTCTCGAAGAAGGAGTCTTTAATCTTCTATCTCCTCAGCTTCTGCCTTTGGAGATCCAAGACTGGTGGTTGGGATGGTCTGGAATGAGTCTGGGATGCAGTAACACTTCAGGGTCCTTAGGATCTGATCTATAATCTGATGATCTGACAAGATGGGTGGGTGACCTATTTATAGGCACATTCCACCAACTTAAGCCTAGACCGCAATCTCAGTCTTGGTTGGGTGAGATGTGAGACCGAGGTCACAGTCTGCTCTTTATTCCTCTTTTCATTGCGGTCGACTAAGTCGTGGTCTACCACTTGCTTGTGGTCTGGCAATGATTGTGGTCGAGGTCGATTCTTGTGTTGTGTTGGAGAGGTCGAGGCCTTCGAACTTGGTCATGGTCCGCAAGGATCATGGGCTTAGCAATGCCCGTGGCCTCCACACTGGTCACGGTCTGACTTGATCATGGTCTCCAAATACACCGCAATCTCTAGTTTGACTGGTGCCTTTGTACTGATCGCGACCTCCTTGTGATCGCGGTTGAGTAGTGATCACGATCTCTGTATGACCGCAGTCTGACTTAAATACATGATGACCTCGATCTTGAAGCAGCATAGAGACCGCAACTGTGGTTTGTTGAATGAGTGGGTTGCGGTCGAGGTAAGAACCGTGACTTGAGCTGCGAATGTACTTAAAATCATGTAAGTGAAGTTTTGGTAAAAAAGATGGTAAAATTCTGGGAAAAGCTAATAAACGATATACTAAAAGAGGTATGAAATGTATACAGAAAACACATAAAATAAAGTGTTATCAACTCCCCCAAACTTAGAATCAAGCATGTCCTTAGGCTACGTGTAGGTTCGCAAACTCAGAGAGAGAAAGAACAAACTTAGATGACAAAATTATAAAATATAACATGAATGAAATATCTCATTCTTGCGTCAAGACTATTGTGTCATGTATTCTACTATTGTGGAATCTATTCTAACCTTTAGGTCTCATTCCTCCCTCTCAACTAGAGTTGCATAACTTCATTTTCTTTCCATTAACTTCAATTGTAAAAGGTTCCTCCTTCTCAACTTATCATCCCTCACCTTAGGTAATAATCATACTAATACAAAATCTTTTTTGAGGGGTAGATTTCACACCATTTCTTTATTTTTTTAGCTGGCCCTATGCTAATGTGTTTGGGTAGGCTTAAGGATTCAAGTGTTTTCCTCTTCTCTCTAAACTCCTCACCCACAACTGTTGTAAGGATAGTGTTTCCATTTTGGGCTTCTGACTTTAAGTCAGGTGGTTTTGTGAGTTTCATTCATGATTAGAGGTGTGTAAGTTTAGCTTCAAGATTCCACTTACGGGCAAGACATAACTGCATTCATGAATGCAACAATACACCGGCCATGTGGAAACTTTTGACATCTTTTGGGCACAACTCTCATTATTTTTTTCTTTCTTTTTGGCTTTTTTTTCATCTCCTTTCAAGCTTGGGTGCGACGGATTTTTAAGTGGTCTTCTGGGCAGCCAAGCCTCTTTTTAGATTTTCCTTGAAAAGGGTAACTATTTCCCTCTCTATAGAGATAAGGATTTTCTAGTCAAAAAGCGTCAGGTGAGGGTGGTTGGTCATGAGTATGGCTAGGTGAAGTTCTCTAGTCTCTAAGGGTTTCATGAGTTAAGATTGTCACACATACAATGTCTTATTGCAAGAATGAGATAGAGTAGTATTGCTATGATTCTTGTTTTACTCGTATATATATATGTTGCTCATTTATTTCTCTCTAGGAGGGAAAAAGTACTACAATTCAAAAATTTACAAGGAGAGGAGACTAGATTCTGAATTCAAAATGTAGCTTTTGCAAAAATTTTGAAAATTTTTGAGAGGTAAAAAGATGGTAGATTTACCTCTGTAGCCCATTTATGACTCCTCCCCCAAACTTATCCTGCACTACGTCTTAGGGTGTCAAAATTGGAGTGAGATGTATAAACATGCTTTGTTTATTCATTTTTGTTGTTGGTAGAGGCCCACTCAGACTCGAGAAGCATGCTTGTGTATACTCCTCGTAGTGCGCGATACTGTTCATACTGCATGCCCTCCACCTATGCGTCCATACTGGCTAGGGCCACCATCTAGGCTAGATAAAAGAAGCCGCATTCATTTGATAGGGGCACCTATTGGGGGCTCCTGTGGCAGAACTCCGTCTTGTTGAATTCTTTGCCTACCATATGCTTGTACCCTTTGTCGTGGCTTCTTATCATGTCAACAATCGCCTCAGCGCATGTGTTGGCCTTTTCTTCTGTGGGAGTCTTTGCTGTAGTCATGTTAGTCTTCTTGTTAAGTGTGAAGGTTGTGTTTGAGCTGTTGTAGAGGAATGTAGTCCTTTTAATGATATTGATGACTAGCAAGGTCCAGTGATTGTCGTAAAGAATTGGCAGAAAAATATAGTCTAGTATCAATGTTGCCAGGCGTTGCTGCAAGCGCTCCTTCTCGCCTGATCATTTTTCTTTCAGGATGTCATCAACCAGCAGGAAGTATGCCATGTGGGCACTCGACATGTTGTCACCTAGTAGCGCCTCGCAAGTTGACATCGTGCTTACTAAAAGGTATCCTCCTATTTTCAGTATTTCTCGGAGGTCATCTTTTAGCACACAAATTCCATCTCTTTCAAAGATGACATCTCCTGGAAAATCATCTTCTTTCAAGGACCTCATAATAATATTCAGTTCTTCTAACGATAGGCAAAGGAAACTCCATTTGTTGAAGTTCTTGAAGGAAGGTGTAACTTCTCCTACTGGTCCGTCTAACTTTACATCGACCGAGTCTTCTTCTTCAACCTCTCCCTCCTCAAGTAGTTCTTTTGAAAGCTATTATTTAGGAACTTCTGCTACCAGAGACTGCTTTGGTTCGTCATCTGACGCGCGTTTTACAGCTTCTCCAGTGCTTTGATGCCAGCCTTCTTTCCAAGCCGCAACCCTAGCTAGATCTGTCAGATCCACCCATATGGTCTTTAGTTATTCCCTCTAGGTGATCTTTTCAGGTAGAGGGATATCCTTGTAAAGCCTTCGGGGTATAGCTTTAGAAGGCATCGATGGGTCGCTGAAGAATCGACGATCGTAGATGACCTCCATAGCATACACACCCCACAGTCCATGTAGGTCTTCATTGTCTAGATCTTCCAGGGGGATGCCCTTGTTGATGGATTCCATCATTCTCATCACTGTGAAGGCGCAATCCCCCAAACCAGCCTCTTCATGAAGGACTTTCTTATTGATGGGGAAGAACTTCCAAAATCCCTAAAATTTTTCATCTGCATCGTTGATTGGTCGTTGCAGACACAGTGGTATTTTAGGGCATCTCTGGCATCTTTCCTTTTGTAGATTAGTGAAGTGTTGTCCAGTTCATCTACACAGCAATTGAGCACCATCGTCTTCTGCTCGTACATGTCCATAATGATTAGTGGCCAATGCTTTACATTCCTTATGGGAAACACTACATATCTTGTTTCCTTTCTTTGAATTGCTGCCTTCAATTTGACGACATCTGCTACCTAGTATTCTTCTTTGTAGAGAAGGCTAGCTAGATGTGTCGTCTCGTTGAAGACTGACTGTGACTTATCTACGTGCAGAAATTCTTCTAGGAGGATAGCACAGAGTACCTTGAACAACCTTTTATGTACTCACATCTTATTTAGGAAGATCCCCTAGAAGTGATCTCTGGTTATACATCTACCCTTGTTATTATATAGTATGTCTGACCCAGGTAGATCATCGTTGAGGATGTCTACCAAGGTGTGGACGTCTCTGCACGTAATCTGTGATACTACAGACATGTCCATCTCTTTCATTTTGTAGGGCAGGGGAGGAGCTACTCCAAGTGTTTCTGTTCTAGCTGGCACACTTCGTTCCCTAGCAGGCTCATTTGCAAAGAAGGTTGATAGCCCGCCATCCTCTTCTTCGTATGTTCCTTTGATTGTAGAAGGTGCCAGAGTTTCGTCTATAGTTGGCATGGCTTTATCCACTTGTTCAGCTTCTTTATTTGATGGTTGTATTGTGGTCCTCTATTTTGCTACTTCTGAGGAGGCTTTGGTGACTACATTGTCTCTGATGTTGCTTTCCTCAGAAGTGTGGCCCAATTTGGCGGCCGCTAGCATTGCTAGAGCTGCCTCCATCTTTCCATCATAAAGGTAATCATTATGCTCATGGTGTCTTTAGAATAGGGGGAACTCACTGCTCTCTTCGAGACTGGCGCCCAGCTTAGCTAGCATCTTTCCGAGCTCTGCCGCCCCTGTCATGTTGAATTCTGCAGCGACTTCTTCTCAGTGAGCTATAGCAAGCTGTTCTTCTAGCATCATCTTATTTGTAGGTAGGGTTAATTACTGTTCTATTTGTATACCATTGCCTTCATTAGTTTCATCTTTTCCTTCTTCACGGTTGCTATTAAGGTTACGCTTCATTGACAATGTTGTGGTTTTTGTTGCGTGTTTGTCACTGGGGGAGTTCGATTGTTGTGGAGGCTCATTCTTTTTCTGCTCAACTGCCCGTGCCATCTTTTCATTGGAACTTTCTTCCTTCAGTGCTTCTGCCCTTATGTCGGTCCCTCCCGTGTTGTTGTTGTCGTTGTCGTTGTAGCTAGAGGGGCTTGATGAGGAGCATGCTGTGCTTGGTGAGCGCTTTGCCTTCTTTTTCTTACGTTGGCCCTCGATTTCTTCGTATTCCTTTTTGAGCTTATGACGGTCCTCTTCTGGGTGTTGGCGTTCTTCCTCGAGGCTGGCCATTTCTACGTCATAGCCACGACACATATGTTCATTATTGGCACGGATGGCGTGCCTCTCCTTCAAATCCTTCATTTCATTCTTCATTTACTTCAGCACCCCCATCATTATCCATTGGTTTCTTAAGGCTTCTTAGAGGAGGTTAGGGAGTTCTCTAGTCCTTTTGTTGAGGACATGTACCTGTGTTGTTAGCACAGATAAAGAAGAATACATGTTTGTATTTATTATAGTGGTTTGATGCATGTGTTCCCACATTGCATCAAACCTTGTACCTAATACACCCCCGAAGGAGGGTGCATGCTGTTGCTACTGGTGCAAGTGTTGCTCCATGCACGTTGTTGACGAACTTGGCATGGTTGGTCATGGAGGTGGCGATGGTGGACCTTGTCCTTTTTCCTTTTTATTGTCCTGTGGGTCCATGTACGCTCCACGGATTTTTGATTTCGGTATGGCCTGGTAGTCCGGTCCTTTTGGCTTAGCCTCCGATTCTACATTGGGCTGCAGGTTGGCTGCGGTGCCTTCCTCTTTCGCCACCTCTGGCTCCACTGTAGACATTTCCTCGTGTGGGTCTAGGGGTGTGGGTTCTTCATTCCCCACTACTTCTTTTGGAGGTGGAGCCATGGGGGTTGGTGGTTCTACATCTTTTGTCTTTGTAGTTGGCGGGGCAGTTGTATCTGATGTCTTCTTCTTCTACACTGCCAATTTCTTCCGTTTCTCTATACTCTTTTTCTCCTTTAATTCAGCTTGGACACTTCTCTCCTCAACTATTTTTTCCGGTTCAGTGTCGCTTTGCAGTACCTCAGAGTACATCTTTTCAATGTCATCTTGGGGCAGCCGTAGCTTGTGGGCATCATAAAATGCCATCTCAGGAAGGGGGAGGAGCCTTTTTGATCTGCTCTGCTTGAAGTAAAGTTTCTCCCCCTTCTGTGCCAGAATACCCGTGCTGACGAGGGACTTTATATCTATCTTCTACTGTCCCTCCATCTCCTTGTACTTCGGGACCTCTCATGCATCCATTAAGTATTCATCGATCTTTATTATCTGGCCGCCCATGCTGTATGCATAGTTCCTTTTTGCTTCCCCTCCCACTGCCGTTGATAAACGTTTGATTAATAACTTTCTGATATTTACTAGCTTTCTATTTATCATCGACCAGATTAGGAAAAGATCCCCCTTACTTACTGTTCCTGTCTCCCACCTTGTATAAATGGTGTAAGATGTAATTTTTTGGATCGTGCAAATGAAGCACGAGGTGATCAACGAGGCTTTCGAGTTCTTTGAGCTATGTTCTTCTTATCCGATCATCTCTTCTCATAGTTGGTTACTATCGTAGGTGACTGATTCCTTCTCACTTGGGGCGGTGGAGCAGGCTTTTGCTTCTTCTTCTGTCTTCATAAATATCTTATTCATCATTGCCTTAGTGATAATGTAAGACTCACCTCCTAGCTTTACTTGTAGTTTATAATCTCCATTTCCCGTCTTCCTTGTATCATTACTTGTGGGGACCCTTTTTAGAGAAGACAAGAACTCTAAAGTTAGCCTTTTATAGGACTTGGCCTTGGATGTGCATAAGGTGCATAAATTTGCACCTTCTAAGAATTTGACTACCCTGTCATAGATTCCCATCATCTTCAAATCCTCTACGTCTAGGTACCGAGTCGGGATGAGTTCCTTGTTCTGGTATATCCAGTCATAGGTAGACTGGTGTATAGGGTTTCTTAGCATGAATAAGGGTTCGCCGGATATAGTTAATGTCTCTCTGATGATTTCCTTCTCTTGGTTGGCTTTCTCATCCCCCTACTCCTTTGGTTGCTCAACATCGACTGGCTTTGTCTTCTTGCTTTTCTTGGTTTCCTTGGTTGCAACTTTTATCTTCTTCCCCTGTATCTGGCTCTCTGACACTCTTGGTTGATACTAAGAGGTCTTTGTTTTCTTGATTTGTTTAGTTTCTTGGGGAGAGTCCTCCGGTGTCAGGTCACCCAGGATTCTTTGATACTGGATCGAGTTTCAGCTGCAACTCCACTTGTTTGGCCACCGACAGAGAGGTGTTCTTATTTAGTGTTGCTGTTAGTCTCTCCACTATCTTCTCTACCTCTTTCAAGGATGTTGTTTGCCTATAGATTGGATCATTGGTTGCTGGAGAAGACATTCTGCAGAGTTTTCACAGTGAATTAGTTTATAGTTGATGTAATGATTATTAATCTTTTTGTGATTATTTAGGGAAATTTATTAAGTTCAAGTGTGTATATAGGGACCATGACCCACAATCTTGTTAGTAATTCAAGGGACACTGTGGTCACGATCTATGAAGGAGGTCGCGATCGCAGTGAATTGAGGAGGAGATTACGGTCACAGTTGTGATTGCGATCGCGGTCTTATTCTATGTATCGGGCAGGTTGCGGTCAAGGGAACTGTGACTTCAAGCAACGATTTGCAACACTGTGACCCACAGTGCGAACCTGAAACTTAAGGCGTTGAGCAAGCACCGCGACTGGGTTAAGGTTGATGAACACACCACGATCACAGTTGTAGTGGAAGCAGACCGCGACTTGCAGTCTACCTATCCAACCATTCTACTTTTCTTCTTCGTCTGTCGATTAGTGACACAAGTTAATCAATTGTAGACCTGCTCGTCGGCGGGCGTTTCCCCTTTAGTTGTATTTTTAGGGTTTTTTTGGTTACAGTTTGCGAACGCCGCCTTTAGGGTGGGTTGGATATTTGGATAGCAAGAACAACCTACGACGGTGCTATAGATGTCTTCAATTAGTATGAATCGAGAAAAGGGATAGTGGCGTCAGGAGAGAATGGTAGTGACACGACGGTGGTGAAAAATCATGAAAACGGCGATAAGAGGAGTGAAAATAGGGTTTTCCTTTTACCTTGCTTGTCAGATGAGTTGACGAAACCAAAGAAGGTTGAAACGGCGGTGAGTTTGTTGTGGCGGCAGAGCGATTCTTCAGGGAAGTAGGGTTTAAGTTGGGCTCAAGAAAGCAAGAAGCAAAAAAGAGTCTGAGAAATAGGGGTTTTAGAATATATAGTAGAGTGACTGTGACTCATTGTTCACAGATAAAGAGGGAGTGACCGCGGCTGCAGTGTGTTCGAGACAAGACTGTGGGTCGCGATTTCTTCTGTTCCAAGGGAAACATCAGGTCGCAAGGCGAGTAAACATTGACACTGTGGGTTGCGGTCTTTGCTTGATGCAAGGATACACCGCGACCGCGGTCAGAGAACTTGATCAAAGACAAACTTGTTTCTCTAATTAAATCATCAGTTCAAAAGGATATAGATATATGCAACACTTAAAGGAGCAGAAAACTAATCAAACTAAAAGGTACAGAAACAAATCTTAAAGGAATAGAAAAAACTTGGGTTACCACCCAAGAAGCGTGTGTTTTAAAGTCTCTAGCTAGACTTCATAATCCTTCATTCCTTGGGTCCCATAGCTGGATGTGGCAACTCCTCATTCCTTTCATCTTGTGACTGATTTGGTTCCTCCAAACTGATTTTGGACCGTCGTACAAAAGCCTCGTCTTCGTAAAATCTTTTTACTCTATGGCCATTGACCTTGAAAATTCCAGTTTTCTCCCCTTGAATCTCCATCATTCCTGATGTGTATATCTTCACCATAGAGAAAGGGCCCGACCATCTTGTTCTAAGTTTTCTAGGAAACAACCAGATGCTTGAATTGAAGAGAAGCACTTTGTCCCCCTCACAGACATCCTTATTCTTTAGGTGGGCATCATGCCACACATTTGTTCTTTGTTTGTATTTTTTTGCGTTCTCTTAAGCATGTAGTCTCATCTCTTCGAGCTCCTGCAACTGCATGAATCTTTTATATCCTACCTTCTCCAAGTCCATGTTTAGAAACTTGATCATCCAAAGGGCTTTATGCTCAAGCTCAAGAGGTAGATGGCAGGACTTACCATAGATTAATCTGTACAATGTCATGCATATAGGTGTTTTATAAGCTGTCCTATAAGCCAAGAGAGCATCATCGAGCTTCATAGACCAATCCTTCCTAGTACGGTTGACTGTTTTATCAAATATCTGTTTAATATGCCTTTTGGACACCTCCACTTGTCCTGATGAATGAGGATGATAGGGTGTAACAACCTTGTGCTTTACCCCATATTTCTTTAATAGCGCCTCAAATTGTTTTTCTCTAAAATGTGATCCTCCATCGCTTATGATAGTGTGAGGCACTCTAAAGCATGGGAAAATGGTCTTCTCAAATAGCTTGATCATAGATTTAGAATCATAAGTTTGGGTTGCTACTGCCTCCACCCACTTGGACACGTAGTCAATGACTACTAGGATGTACTGGTATCCTTTTGATGTCGGGAAAGGACCCATATAGTCTATTCCCCAAACATCAAAGATTTCCACTTCCACCCATTCAACCATAGGCATTTCACTTCTTTTACTGATATTTCCAGTAAGTTGTCATTCCTTACATGCCTTGATGAAATATGTCATATCCTTGAATAGGGTGGGCCAGTAAAACCCAATTGGAGCACCTTTACATCCATTCTTTCTCCACTGTGATGTCCTTCATACGGCTAAGAATGGCATTCTTTTATAATTGACGGAACTTCTTCCTCTGGTATACATCTTTGATACAAATTGTCAGAACACCTTTTAAACAGTAGTGAATTGTCCCAGTAATAGTTCTTGACATAAGAGAAAAGCTTCTTCTTCTGGTTGTACGTTATGTCAGGTGGCAGCTGGCCACAAGACAGATAGTTACAAATATCTGCGAACCACAACAATCTCTTCTCATCAGACTGGACCATCAATAGGGCTTCATCAGCATAATTATCATTCACAGGTAACTGATTCTCTTCATCAAAAACTATTCTAGATAAGTGGTATGCTACCACATTTTCTTTTCCCTTCTTATCAATGATTTCATTATCAAATTCCTACAATAGTAGAGCCCATCTTAGCAGTCTTGGATTGGTATCTTTCTTCTATATGAGGTAACATATAGTGCCATGGTCAGTATACACTTTAACCTTGGCTCCTATGAGATATGATCGAAACTTATCAAATGCGAAAACAATCTCTAGCATCTCCTTCTCCGTGGTGGTATAGTTCACTTGCCTTCGTCCAAGGTGCGACTGGTGTAACAGATGACATGGTGCTTTTTGTCTTTCTTTTATCTGAGGACTGCGCCTATGGCATAGTTACTAGCATTATACATAATCTCAAATGGAAGCTCACAGTCTAGATCTTGTAGGATTGGTGAAGAAGTCAAAGCCTTCTTCAGGGTCTTGAAAAATTTTGAGCATTCGTCATCAAATTTGAACACTGCATCCTTGATCAACAAATTTGAAGGGGCTTTGAGATTTTTGAGAAATCCTTGATGAACCTCCTATAGTATCCGGTATGGCCCAAGAAACTTTTTACCCTAGTCATAGACTTTTGGTGGTGGGAGTTTGGAGATGGCTTCGATCATGCTTAGATCCACCTCGATGCTCTTTTTGGAAATTTTGTGTCCTAAGACAATGCCACTCTGAACCATAAAGTGGCACTTCTCCCAGTTTAGGACCAAATGTTTCTCCTCGCATCTCTACAAAACTAAGGATAAATTTATTAGGCAAGCATCAAAGTCTGTTCCATAAACTGAGAAGTCATCCATAAACACTTCAACTATTTCTTCTAAGAAGTCAGAGAACATGGAAATCATACAATGTTGGAAAGTTGTAGGAGCATTGCATGATCCAAAAGGCATTCTTCTGAAGGTGTACGTTCCATAGATGCACATAAATGCCATCTTATATTGATCATCAGGGTGGATCAAAGCTTGATAGAATCCATAATATCCATCCAATAAGTAGAAGTAGTCATGGTGGGCAAGTCTTTCTAAGACTTGGTCAATAAATGTCAAGCGAAAATGGTCTTTCTTCGTGGCTGCATTTTATTTTCTATAATCTATGCAATTATCCAGCCCATGACAGTTCTTGTGGCTACTTCATCACCATTATCTCCTCTCACTATAGTCATCCCACCCTTCTTAGGTACTACATGAATGGGGCTTACCCAGTTGCAGTCTCTTATCGGGTATATAATCCCTGCATCCCGTAGCTTAAATATTTCCTTCTTGACCACTTCTTTCAACATTTGGTTCAATTTCCTTTGAGGCTGCACCAATGGCTTCACCGATTCTTCTAAATTTATCCTGTGCATACACAGGGTTGGGTTGAGTCCCTTGATATCCTCAACAGAGTATCCAATTGCTTTTTTATGCTCCTTCATCTCTTCCAGGAGTCTTTCTTGTTGTTCCTCTATTAAGTTTGCATTGACGATGACGGGATTCTTTCCCTCTTCTTCTAGGAACTTGTACTTCAGTCCTTTGGGGAGTGGTTTCAATTCTAGATTTGGCTTGGGAGCTTTTTGGTCTTTGCTTGACTGTTCCAGAGAAGCATATTTCACTGTCTCAATTACTTCTTTGTCCTCGCTGAGATTTTCCTCACCTTGGTTAAGATAATCTAGTATCTCAACCACTTATGGGTCTTCCACCAAAGGATTCAGGTTGTTCATGGCTCTCATCAGTGGGTCTACTATGGCCTTTTATTTCTTGAATTTCTTCATAATATTAGTTGTACCTGTCCATGAAGTAGACCGATTCTGAAAGAGACGGCCCCTTCATGGCGTCTTTCACCTTGAAGTCTATGTGGTCATTTCCCACTCAGAGAGTTATGATTCCCTCAATGACATCTATCAGAGCTCTTTCAGTTGCCAAAAATGGTCATCCGAATATCATAGGACACTTCGGGTCCTCCACAGTGTCTATCACAACAATGTCACAAGGGATGAAGAATCGTCCCACGTGGATCGGAACATCTTCCACTATACCAACAAGTCTCTTAAATGTGTGATCTTCCAGTTCAATCCTCATATTTGTCTTGACCATGTCGGTCAGTTCCAACCTCTGATCTAAACTTAGGGGCATGAGGCTAATGCTCACTCCCAACTCTACTAGACCTTTCCTTTCAATGTTATCACCAACACAAACCGGAATGTTAAAAGCTCCTGGGTCTTTCTTCTTAGTTGGCAATTTAGCTTGTACAAAGACACTAGACATGTTTGCCAGAGGCACTGTCTCAACATGATTTCCTCTCATTCTCTTTGTGATAAGATCCTTCAAAAACTTTGCATATGTGGGCATCTCTTCCAAAGCATCAAGGAACATAACATCTATATGCAACTTCTTCACTGCTTCCATAAAATTTTCATATCTTTTTTTTAAGTGTGCCTTCATGAGCTTGTATGGGAACGAGATTCTTGGCGCATACAAATTTTTCTTTGTGAAGATTTCTTCAACATGATCTGGATCCCTAGCTTCTCCATTTTGCTTTCTGCTTTCTTCAATAGACTTTCCCTTGTCAACTGTCTTCTCATAAGAAATTTCTTCCTCATGTTGTGGTTCTTCCTCTTTTCCTTCCTCGTTCTCGTCCCTAGTTCCAAAGTTGATCAACATCCTCCTAGATCAGAGGGTAGTCATTTTTGTAGTCTCTGTATTGGATGGAATTTTTCCCGAGGGATTCTTTACTAACTCTGCCAACTGTGCAAGCTGTTGGTCAATTTGGCATTGATGTGTCTGCATGTCTGCCATATGGACTTGCATAGTTGTCAGGATGCCGAAATTAGCTAGGGCACTTTGGTCCAGTTTATCATTCACATTAGCTTGTCTCTTAGCAAAATCAAATAGTTGAGTTACTAAGTCTTGTTGGATGTTATCTTTTCCTTTCCTCGATCCTTGTCCTTGGCCTTGGCTCATTCTTTGACTTGGTCCTACCCCTTGGTGAGTCTAGTTATTTCCTTATACTGAGTAGTTATTCTTATTGGTATGATAATTGGTTGTATGAGTATACTACATTTGTCTGCTTCTCTTTTCAAAATCTAGCAACGGTTTTTGTGAATTGCTTAGCTTGTGTGGATTCTTGGCTGCATCCTTATTTCCATAGCTGAAACCAGGGTGGTCTGGCCTCTTAAAGTTGGCGTAGGAAACATTCTACGTAGTCTCTTCTTCATTTTTGCTTTCTTCACTTTCCTCTGGCCTGGTGTAGATACAATTATCGACCCCATGTCCTCCTTCTCCATTGGTGACACACTTCATGACTTTCTCGGCATGCTTCTTGCCCTTGACTCCAGTATCTTTCAGTTGTTGCACATCAGTTGCTATTTTCTGAATTTGAGCTGTTATGGTTTCTAAAGCCTCGGCTTCCATAGATGGTCCTTCAGATCCTACCTTCCTCGATGGGCCTTTGTCATTCCATTCATAGTCTACTCCTGCTTACAACACATCCATGTTTTCTATTATCTTCATTGTTCTGCTTGGCTTCTTCTCGAGGAAATCACTACCAGCGGTTGCATTTAATGAAGTCCTTTCTGAATGAGTCAGCCCATTATAAAAAGTGGTCAGTAGGAATCCCTTGCGATAATTGTGGTGCGGGAAATCCCTAATGTACTCCTGGAAATTCTCCCATGCTTCATGCAAGTTCTCTCCTGGCTTTTGTGCAAAATAGGTAATCTTCTGCATGTTACAGATCGTCCTCTTTGTAGGATAAAACTTAGTAACAAAAGCATCTTCCAGGGGTCTCCACCCATCTATAGACTGGTGGGGGAGATTTACATACCAAGATAGAGCCTTGTCTTACAAGGAGAAGTTGAAACCCTTACAGTAAATCACCTCTTGCAGGACACCCCTCATCTTAATGGTATCACAAATATTTTTGAAAGCATCTAGATGATGGTACAAGTTCTCTCTTAAATTCCTGCAAAAAGGTTTGTTCTGGATCATAGATATGACAACTAGTTTTAACTCGAAATTTGCTGCACTGAAGTTTGGTACGATGATCGGACTTCTAGACTCGTTGGCCCTTGTTGCTGCCAACTCATGAAGAGTCTTCCCTTCTTCGTCATCCTCGCTGTCACTATCCCTACAATTGTGATTTCTCTTGACATTGCGCTCATGGTTGTCATGGTTCCTTCTATGTCTATGGCGATGATGACGTTCCTCATGGTGACGGTCATCCTTGCGACGATCATCTTCATTTCGCTCTTCATGTTCTTCCTCATGTTCTTCATGCTGGTAACCATCATTGTAACAGCCATCTCTATCTTCATCCGATCCTAGTAGTGGAAGGTTGTGTGGATTCCTCACATCCCACTCATCTCCTGAGAGAGTAACGTCCACACGAGGTGGCATGGTGAAAAGATGCTAAGCTGAATGAGTATGCTTCTTCTTGGGTGCCTAAATAGATCGTACAGTCAAGTTAGCAAACTAAACATGTTAAAATGAACTATTCTACATAAAGTCAGGGTAGGGTAGCAGACTTAAAGTAACTGTGTTGTCAAGCTTATTGCTAAGCTTGAGGCATGCGAGTATAGTAAGTGGATTCAAGTTCTTAACAGTACCGTTTTGCCTTGTCCCCAACAACGACACTAAAAAGTTGACTGGCCTAAATCACACATCCAAAAAAAGTGGATTCAGAGTAGTCAGACTTTTAAAGAGATAACCTGAATCTCAGGCCCCCGCAACAATAAAAAGGGTATGATGTAGTGATCAGGGTCAAACACAGGGACAAGATTGGCAGTGTTAAGCTCACAGAATCTAACACTCTTATACTCCAAAACACATGGTTATCTAAAAAGGTGTTCCCTAAGGAACGATGATGCACAAACCAAAGTTGACAAGAAAAATAAGAATAAGAAGAACGAACAAAAGAAACAAGATGAAACAAGTATATGGAAGGAAACGCAGGCTGGGGTTCACCTACTAAGACTTCTCATCAACATGCCACATCATCTCTCTCTCTCTCTCTCTCACATACTCTTATCAAGACTACAAGAAACTGTTGGCTAAATGGACATCTGTAAATCCCTTTGTTTTGATAATGACAAACATTTCATTCTTGTTAATCTAACGTGCTACTTGAGTGTGCAGGAACAAGGTGGATGACAAAGTATTAGGGAAATCCATATGCTTACATATTTATATTTGCATGAAATGTAATCGCTTTGTAAAAACTTGTACAAATATATACTGTACAAGTACTTAGATTTCATGTAAATCAAGTGTTAGATTCTCCCTAGCTAAACATCACATTTAGATAGGTCATCCCCTTGAATAGTGTCACATATGCACACTCATACACACACTTAGTGCTTTAATTGGAAAAGTGAAACAGGGTCAATCTCGGTCGACTAACTCCTCGACCGAGACACTCTCGGTCGACAATCTTCTGGACCGAGAAAGACCCAAGTAGCCGTTAGACACAGCTGACAATGTGGTTGGCAGTTGGAGATAAACGTTGCATACACTTGATCCAGAGAGCCTGTCGGTCGACAAAAGTTCGACCGAGTAGGAGTCTCGGTCGACTATTTCTCGACCGAGATGGTCTCTGACAGCAACTGCATAATTAATTATTTACCCGTTACTAAAGCAACAAACTTGTACCTAACAGCTAGTTAAGCACATAGAAACCCCTAGAAGGTGTCTAGAACGTCCTTAAGCACTTGTAGGACATTCCTATAAATAGGACATAGCTTAGGACACCCAAACACACTAACTTGTTACACTTGAGCAATCTTTGAGCATACATTGACTTTGTGCAATCTGTTTGTGAGCAATTGAGCATTGTGACAATTGGCTACTTCTTCCCTTAGCTCAAAATTCGTGTCCCATAGGCTAACATCTCCTATCCATTGCAATTACAATTCCATACACTTTGGTTAGGAGATCTACACGCTTGATCTAGGCAAATCAAGCCTTGTGCTACAAAAGGATAAGTTGTAATTTCCTTTTTCTTTCTTGTTCTCTATTATTGTTTGTATTCTCCTTGCTACTCCTAGGTTGAAGGCTGCGGATTGGAGAGGGTGGAGATCTTCTTGGTGAAGAAGGGGACCTTGAGCTACTTCAAGAAGGCTGGTGCAACGGGAGGTTACTTCTAGAGAGGAAGGCTACTTCAAGGGGGAGCTTGAAGTTACTTCAAGAAGGCTACCTCAAGTTGGTGCATCTACTTCAAGTGAAGGCTGTTCAAGGGGTGTAAAGAAAGTATTGTATTTTGTATAAATCCTTGTGAAGGTAATAAAATAAATACTTTTAAAATCCCGGTTGGGTAAGCAACCGGGTAGTGGACTGACAACTTTAGTATTTTCTAAAGTTGGAACCACTCTAAACACCTGTCTCCTTCTTCCATTTACAATTGTGGTTGTTTGAGTTAAATAATTGTTAAAATATTTAAAAACTCTATTCACCCCCCTCTAGTGTTTTTCAATTGGTATCAGAGCAGGCTTCAAGGAACCCTAACAAGGTCTTGAAGAATGGGGGACGGAGTGCTCAACAACCTTAACCTTGAAGGGACACTTGTTGCTAGACCTCCGGCGTTTGATGGAACAAACTACACATATTGGAAGAGAAGGATGCAGTTCTACTTCCAAGGCATCAATTGGGACTTATGGAGGATGGTGTCAACCCCATACGAGCTTCCTCAAACACAATATGCAGAGTGGGATGCAAACACGGTAAAGTTGGCTCAAATGAATGCCAAAGCTGTAAGCATTTTATATTGTTCAATTTCAGCAGGAGAATTTAATAGGATATCAAACTGTGACACAGCCTATGACATTTGGCATAGACTGTCCATAACTTATGAGGGTACAGTTCAAGTCAAGAATTCTAAGATTAGCATGCTTAAATAAAAGTTTGAACATTTCCGTATGGATCCAAATGAATCTATTAGTGAAATGTTTGCAAAATTCTCTTCTATTGTTAATGGTTTAAATGCCCTAGGAAAAACTATTCTTGAAGAAGATCAGGTATCAAAAATCCTTCGATCACTTCCTTCTAAATACAAGCCAAAGGTGACAGCCATTGAAAAAGCTAATGACCTCACTCGGCTGAAAATGGAGCAACTCATTGGAAATCTAGAAGCTCATGAAGCAACTCTAGAAGAGGAAGAAAGAAGAGAACGTGAACTTCAGCAAGGAAAGAAGAAGGATGTGGCTCTAAAAGCTTCAAAGATAATCACACCAGAATGTGAGGAGTCAAGTGAAGAGGAAGGAGAAGAGGCATTGATTGTCAATGGTAAGAAATATAGAAGATTTAAATCTAACAAAATTTCTAGTTCTTCTTCTTCTCCTCCTAGGTGCTTTGAGTGTGGAAAGAAAGGACATTTCAAAAATGAATGTCCTAAAGCAAAGAAAGGAAAGAAAAGCTCACACAAGAAGAGGGGAGAAAAAGCCTATAATGCTGCATGGGACGAGTCAAGTGAAAGTGAAAGCGAGGAAGAAAAGGTGGAATGTCTAATGGCAAGAGAAGATAATGAAGACTCTCAAGAGGTAAGCCTACTTGATCTTCCTAAAGAAGAGTTAATTACTAGTTTACAAGAAACTCATGATAAATATGTTGATGTCAAGAAGAAACTAAAGAAGGTTATCAAAACAAATGATGAGCTATATGATAAATTAAATAATCTCTCTTCTGAAAAGAACAACATTGATCTTGAGAATATGTCTTTAAAAACATCTTTAAATGATTGCACTAACAATCTACTATCTCTAGAAACAAATGTTGATCTTCTCTCTCAAGAAAAGACTGAATTGTTAGCTAAACTAAAAGATTTTCAGACTCAACCAATTCTGTGTAACCATCTAGACTATGAAAATGTTGTACAAGAAAGAGACTCCCTGTTATTTGATTTAGATCAAGCTAGAAAAGATTTACACAAGAAGATGGATGACATTGCTAAGCTACAAAAGAATCTACATGAGTTAAGAAGAAATGATATCCTTGACAACATCCTAAAAGCCTCCTCTAGTTTCAATGGAAGAAAAGGTTTGGGATATGATCCAAAGAAAAATCAACCCATGAGAACTCAAACTGTGTTCGTACCTAAAAATACAATTCCTAAAAAGAGATATGAAGTTGACTCTATTACTGTCATTTTTGTCTACGTCTTGGACATTATTCATTCTCATGCCCTTATAAGACCAAGGATTCCGATTTAGTTTGGATCCCAAAACCCCAAACTTAGTAGAGTCAAAAGCCATACAGTTGAGATATGATCAAACGCTCAATTTGCAATTTATATTGTCTTATCTCAACTTAACAAAAGGTTTTCATGCATATTGGTAATTTTCTGAACTGCTGTACTGAAACAGAAAAATAGTCGGTCGAAGTATTGTTGACCGAAATATAATCGGTCGAACTTTTGTCGACCGACCAGATGCCTGTAACAAATCAAAATCTACAGCAACTATTTCGGTCGAAAACTGGTCAACCGAGCTGAATTTCTGTGTTTATTTGTTTGTCATACAGTAACCTTCTCGATTGAAAATTAATCGACTGAGAAAGATGTCGGTCGAACAATTGTCGACCGACTTGATTTCTGAATCAGAATCTTTATGCAATCTATACTTAAGTGGTTCTAACCATATCAGACCATCACATGGGTACCAAAATCTATCATTTCATGCAGGATTGGGTAGTTGACATTGGATGTTCCAAACATATGACCGGAAACAAGGATGCATTTCAAACTTTTGAAGAAAAGAAAAGTGGAACAGTCACCTTTGGAGACAACGGTAAAGGTACAATCGTTGGAATAGGTAATGTTGGTACAAACCTCGAAATAAAGAATGTTCTACTTGTTGATGGTTTGCACCATAATTTGATAAGTGTTAGTCAATTATGTGATAGTGGCTATGATGTTTTATTTAACAAAACCTGCTGCAAATTATTAGTAGAAAACACTACAAATGTTGTGTATGAAGGAAAAAGAGTTGGAAATCTTTATATTCTTAGACCTAACTCTATGAAATCTGTAGTAGGAAAATGCTTGCTTGCAAATGAAAATACTTTACAATTATGGCATAAAAAGCTAGGACATGCTAGTTCACATGTTATCAAAAAGTTAGTAAAATATGATCTTGTTCGTGGTTTGCCTACTTTATCCTTTGATCAAGTTGAAAATTGTGAACCATCTACATTGGGAAAGCAAACAAAAACCTCTTTTAAACCTAAAAATGAACTTAGCACCTGTAGATCTTTAAAATTAATTCACATGGATTTATTTGGACCTATGAGGACACAATCTATCGGTGGCAAAAGATATTGTTTTGTTATTGTTGATGATTATAGTAGATATACATGGGTACATTTCATTACAACCAAAGATGATACTATTCATGCTTTTATAAAATTTTTCCCTATGATTGAAAATCTATTACAAAGCAAAATATTTACTATTAGAAGTGATCATGGTGGAGAATTTGAAAATCATGTATTTGAAGAATTTTGCACATCTCAAGGGTACACTCACAATTTTTATGCTCCACGCACTCCACAACAAAATGGTATAGTTGAAAGGAAAAATAGATCCCTACAAGAAATGGCTAGAACTATGATGCTCGAACATAACACACCCAAAACCTTTTGGGCTGAAGCTGTGAACACCGCATGTTATGTGTTAAATAGAGTAACTATTCACTCTCATTTGAAGAAAACTCCATATGAAATAATACATTCTAAGAAACCTAGAGTTGACTATTTTCATACTTTTGGATCCACATGCTATATCTTAAATACCAAAGATGATAGAGATAAGTTTGACTCTAAATCACACAAAGAATTCTTTTTGGGATATTCCACTTCTAGCAAAGCATTTAGAGTATATAATACTATCTCTAGAAAAGTTGAGGAATCTATTCATGTTTCTTTTCATGAAGAGTCCAAAACTGAAAATCTAGAAATAATTGATCTCACTAATCAATTCGAAAACTTAAACATACCAAATGATAGTGAGAAAGTTACTACAAACAATCACCAAGCTGAACCACATCCCACACCTAGGCTTATTAAGGATCATCCTCAAGAAATAATTATTGGAGATCCTAATGATAAAGTAAAAACTCGGTCTTCCTTTAAGGATGTTGCAAACATGGCTTTTGTTTCTATCATTGAACCTAAGAAGATATATGAAGCTCTTAAAGATGATTATTGGATAATAGCAATGTAAGAAGAATTGAATCAATTCACTAAAAATGATGTATGGGATTTAGTTCCTAAACCACAAGATAAAACCGTCATTGGAACTAAATGGGTTTTTAGGAATAAGCTAAATGAGGTAGGAGAAGTAATAAGGAATAAAGCTCGGTTAGTAGCACAAGGATATAATCAACAAGAAGGAATAGATTTTGACGAAACGTATGCACCAATAGCTAGACTTGAAGCTATTAGAATGTTGCTAGCTATTGCTGCACATAAAAACATCAAACTCTACCAAATGGATGTAAAAAGTGCATTTCTAAACTGTATCATTCAAGAAGAAGTATATGTTGCTCAACCACCCGGTTTTGAAATACCGGAAAAAGGTGACTATGTTTATAAACTTAAGAAAGCACTTTATGGTTTAAAACAAGCACCTAGGAATTGGTATGAAAGGCTCAAGACATATCTTTTTCATAATGGTTTTTCTATTGGAAATTCAGATTCTACTTTATTTTTCAAAACATATACATCTGATTTCCTAGTTGTGCAAATATATGTTGATGACATTATTTTTGGAGCTTCTAATGATTCGTTGTGCACACAATTCAGTGACATTATGCAAAAAGAATTTGAAATGAGCCTCATGGGTGAACTAACTTTCTTTCTTGGTTTTCAAATTAAGCAAACGTCTGCCGGAAGCTTTATAAGCCAGGAAAAGTATACTAAAGAACTCTTACAACGTTTTGGGATGGATCAGTGCAAACATGCTACTACTCCTATGTCTACTTCTATTAAAATTGATAAGGATGAAAATGGGGAACCTATTGATGATTCCTTATATAGAGCCATGATTGGTAGTTTGCTTTACTTAACTGCTTCTAGACCGGACATTATGTTTTCCGTTGGTCTTTGTGCTCGATTTCAATCACAACCCATGCATTCTCATTTTCAAGCAGTTAAACGAATTCTTCGATACTTAGCAGGCACTACATGTTTTGGTTTATGGTATCCAAAAGGACAATCCTTGGATTTTAAAGCTTATACTGATGCAGATTATGCTGGTTGTCGACTTGATCGCAAGAGCACTAGTGGTGGCTGTTTCTTGTTAGGGAGAGCTTTAGTATCTTGGTTTAGCAAGAAACAAAACACGGTTGCTCTCTCTACAACTGAAGCTGAATATATGGCAGCCGGATCTTGTTGTGCTCAAGTACTTTACATGCAACAAGTGTTAAATGATTATGGTTTTACTCTTTCATCTACGCCTATCTTTTGTGACAACACAAGCGCTATAAACTTAGCACATAATCCTATTTTACACAGCTGAGCTAAACATATTGAAACCCATCATCACTTTTTAAGGGATCATATCTCCAAGAATCATGTTTCCCTTCATCATGTTGATACGGAAGATCAATTGGCTGATATTTTTACAAAACCGCTTCCACTAGACCAATTTAACAAAATTAGGAAGCAACTGCTTATCACTCCTTGGAAGATGTTTTCTTTGATATTTGTACTTCTTAACGATAACTTTCACTTGCATCATGTTGGCTGTTAATGGACATCTTTTCCATTGGATTTTGATGGGACATCTAATTAAGGGGGAGTTTTAATTCTTAAAAGGATATCTTTTTGAAATGACAAAGGGGGAGAAATAAATATAAACTTAGTAATTATGCAAAACTCAATCAATGAGTTTCATCAACCTCTTGGCTTTACATTGAAAGTTGCTATATTCCCTAAAGAGTTGGATTTCATGTTCCATAATTCATGGGGAATAATAAGCACACATTTTATAAACAAGAGGGAAAGCTACAAAAGGTAATCTTAAGGTATGAAACTCATATGTTTTATATTTCCTTCATTTATATTTTGGAAATGTTTGTCATCTTCAAAAAGGGAGAGATTGTTGGCTAAATGGACATCTGTAAATCCCTTTGTTTTGATAATGACAAACATTTCATTCTTGTTAATCTAACGTGCTACTTGAGTGTGCAGGAACAAGGTGGATGACAAAGTATTAGGAAAATCCATATGCTTACATATTTATATTTTCATGAAATGTAATCGCTTTGTAAAAACTTGTACAAATATATAATGTACAAGTACTTAGATTTCATGTAAATCAAGCGTTAGATTCTCCCTAGCTAAACATCACATTTAGATAGGTCATCCCATTGAATAGTGTCACATATGCACACTCATACACACACTTAGTGCTTTAATTGGAAAAGTGAAACAGGGTCAATCTCAGTCGACTAACTCCTTGACCGAGACACTCTCAGTCGACAATCTTCTCGACCGAGAAAGACCCAAGTAGCCGTTAGACACAACTGACAAGGTGGTTGGCAGTTGGAGATAAACGTTGCATACACTTGATCCAGAGAGCCTGTCGGTCGAAAAAAGTTTGACCGAGTAGGAGTCTCGGTCGACTATTTCTCGACCGAGATGGTCTCTGATAGCAACTGCAGAATTAATTATTTAGTCGTTACTAAAGCAACAAACTTGTACCTAACGGCTAGTTAAGCACTTAGAAACCCCTAGAAGGTGTCTAGAACGTCCTTAAGCACTTGTAGGACATTCCTATAAATAGGACATAGCTTAGGACACCCAGACACACTAACTTGTTACACTTGAGCAATCTTTGAGCATACATTGACTTTGTGCAATCTGTTTGTGAGCAATTGAGCATTGTGACAATTGGCTACTTCTTCCCTTAGCTCAAAATTCGTGTCCCATAGGCTAACATCTCCTATCCATTGCAATTACAATTCCATACACTTTGGTTAGGAGATCTACACGCTTGATCTAGGCAAATCAAGCCTTGTGCTACAAAAGGATAAGTTGTAATTTCCTTTTTCTTTCTTGTTCTCTATTAGTGTTTGTACTCTCCTTGCTACTCCTAGGTTGGAGGCTGCGGATTGGAGAGGGTGGAGATCTTCTTGGTGAAGAAGGGGACCTTGAGCTACTTCAAGAAGGCTGGTGCAACGGGAGGTTACTTCTAGAGAGGAAGGCTACTTCAAGGGGGAGCTTGAAGTTACTTCAAGAAGGCTACCTCAAGTTGGTGCATCTACTTCAAGTGAAGGCTGTTCAAGGGGTGTAAAGAAAGTATTGTATTTTGTATAAATCCTTGTGAAGGTAATAAAATAAATACTTTCAAAATCCCGATTGGGTAAGCAACCGGGTAGTGGACTGACAACTTTAGTATTTGCTAAAGTTGGAACCACTCTAAACACCTGTCTCCTTCTTCCATTTACAATTGTGGTTGTTTGAGTTAAATAATTGTTAAAATATTTAAAAACTCTATTCACCCCACCTCTAGTGTTTTTTAGAAACTATCAAAAGAATCTTTTACACTCTCTCTCGAGATGAGGAAAGATCTAAGTCTAAGGGTAGCCTCTCTCTCGAGATGGCCATACATAAACTACACAACATAACATATGGTTTTAAATATTTAGACTCCAACACTCTCGTGCATTCATACTACTCCATAACACATGATACAAGTGATATTACTCTCTTGAGATATCAACTATCAAACATCACAAGATGGTAGCTAATCATACAAGTGAAGCATTAATATAGGTGTATGGAGATAAACTTGATAAGAATACATATATTCAACAAAAAGAGACAATATACATGTTGGGAGAGCCTTAGTGGCTACTCCCAACCCAAGTTAAGGTGTTTAGCCACTCATGCTTGTGGATATCATAACAACGTTACAGAAATACGGATACATGAAGTCCCACAAAGAGAGGTGGGAAGTACAAATGAAATGGAATGATAGATCTAGAAAGAGAAGAGATGTGATAAAACACAATGCTTCTTCAGATCTGGCTCTAACACATCGATGGCGTAGACAATCTTCTTCTCTCGAAGAAGGAGTATTCAGTCCTCTCTCTCCTCATCTTCCGCCTTTGGAGATCCAAGACTGGTGGATGGGATGGTCTGGAATGAGTCTGGGATGTAGTAGCACTTAGGGGTCCTCGAGATCTGATCTATAATCTGATGATTTGACAAGATGGGTGGGTGGCCTATTTATAGGCACATTCCACCGACTTAAGCCTAGACCGCCGTCGCGGTCTTGGTTGGGTGAGGTGTGAGACCACAATCACGATCTTCTCTTTATTCCTCTTTTCATCGTGGTCGACTGAGTCATGGTCTTCCACTTGCTCGTGGTCTGCCAATGATCGCGGTCGAGGTCAATTCTTGTGTTGTGTTTGAGAGGTCGAGGTTGGGGCCTTCGCACATGGTGGCAGTCTGTATGGATCGCGGGCTTAGCAATGCCTGCGGCCTCCACGCTGGTTGCGGTCTGACTTGATTGCAGTCTCCAAATACACTGCGGTCTCTGGTCTGACTGGTGCCTTTGTATTGATCACGCCCTCCTTGTGATTGCGGTTGAGCAGTGATAACGGTCTCCATATGACCGCAGTCCGACTTCAATGCATGATGACCTCGATCTTGAAGCGGCATAGAGACCATGACCGCGGTTTGTTGAATGAGTGGGTCACAGTCGAGGTAACAACCGTGACTTGAGATGCGAATGTACCTGAAATCATGTAAGTGAAGTTTTGGTAAAAAAGATGATAAAATTATGGGAAAAGCAAATAAAATATATACTAAAAGAGGTATGAATACTGAAAGCACGTAAAATAAAGTGTTATCAGTGGAGGTCTAGTGCTATTAAGAAATCCCAACAAGCACAGGAAAACCTAGCGGGCAACAAAAAATCAACCGGGAACCAAAAAGAAAATGAGAACCAAAAACTAATCTGACACTGAAAAACCAATTGGATACCAAAAATCAAATGGGCACCAAAAACCAATCGGGTACAGAAAAACCAATTAGGCACCAAAAACTAAATGGGAATTGAAAACCAATCAGGAATAAAAAATCCCATGAAGACAAGGTTCAAAATCATCCAAAGGATATGTAAAATTGTAAGTCTCTTAAGAACATTATAAGTCTATTTAAGAAAATATTTAAATTATATTTACACCCTTAAAAATTGGTAATTTACGAAAAGGTATAAAAGTGACATGAAGTTATATAACTATGAAAACAAGGTATGTTTTGATGCAAATTTGAAATATAGTTTCATCATCTAGTGTGACATGATAATTTAGAGTTATATATCAAGACTAAGAATCAAATTAATTAAATTAAGGAAAACAATTGTGTTTATGAATTAAGCAAGGTTAGGGGCCTTACAACCATAAAACCCGAACAAGGATTTTTGTCTCCAAAATCCTAAGAAAATAAGAAAGGGTACTTCCTATACATCTCATCCTCTAATCCCGTGGGGCTTCCTCCACCCCACGATGATGCCACAACACTTCATTAAAGCTATATCCTTCTTCCTATACTTTTGCACACACCTATGTAAGATCAGCACTAGACGCTCAACATATGAAACATAATCATCCAACTCCAATTTTACATGTTTTATAATCTACTCTATATAAGGATGGAACTTCCTAAACATCAAAACATAGAACACGTTGTGTAACCAATGCAACTTTGGCGACAAGTACAACCTGTATGCCACTATCCCAACTCATTCTATGATAGGATATGCTCCCATAAACCTAGGAGCCAACTTACCCTTCTTACAAAACCTCAACACACCCTTCAAAGGGGATACTTTTAGGTATAAATGGTATCCAACATGGAACTCCAATAGTCTATGATGGTTGTCATCATAAGAATTTTTCCTATCCTGTGCTGCCTTTAACTATTGTTGGATCACCTCAATCTTCGTTACAGTCTGCTGAACCAACTCAAGACCCAACGACTCATACTCACCTACTTCATACCAACAAGGTGGTGACCTACATCACCTACCATACATATCCTCATATAGTTCCATGTTTACAATCCTTTAACAATTGTTTTTGTAGGAAAACTCAATCAAGCTCAGGTGGATATACCAAGTTCCAAGAAACTAATGTACATATGCCCTTAGAAGATCCTCTAGCTTCTGTTGATTTTCTTTGACTGGCCATGTTCTTATGGGTGAAAGGTCACACTAAACCTCAACTGTGTCCCCAACACTATATGTAGATACTCCAAAAACCTACTTGTAAATTGAGGACCTCTATTAAACACTATGGTAACTAATTCTCTGTATAGATGAACTATTTTATCAAAATAGATCTGTGCTAACTTCTCTATTGTATATGTGGTCTTAATCAACAAAAAGTGAGCTGACTTTGTCAACCGATCAACTATCACCAAAATGGAATTATGAGTCCTAGGAAGACCAACCACAATGTCCATTATTTGATTCTATTCCCAAAATATAATAGGAAAAGGATGGAACATCCCTACATGCTTATGATGCTCTACCTTGGCCTGCTGACAAATATGGAACTTGGCCACAAACTCTACCATGTCACATTTCAGACCTAGCCACTAGTAGAAATCCTTAAGATAATGACACATCTTTGTACTTACAGGATGCACCCTGTACATTGAGGAATGAGCCTCCTCAAGTACCATCTCCCACAAACTGCCAATGTCAGTAACCACCATCTAGTTGTGAAAGCTCACTGTACCATCATATATCTCATGAAATCCATCATGATTTCCAATGCCAGACTCTGGCTTGAAGTTCTATATCATAGTATCATCTTTCTGTGCATCCCTGATCTACTGTATTAATGTCATCTTCACTTGTAATTGTGCCAACAAGCATGCCGACAAGGAAACCTCCAATTGTACATTCATCTTCTAGATCGATACTAACATATCCTTTTTGTGACGTGTCATGTCGTACTGATGAGTATATTTTTACCCATTTTTACAAGGTGTTTTATTCACTGTTTAGGGGTTGTTTTGTCTCTATTTCCTAGTTTTATCTTTATATTTATTGAAATGTAATTATTTTCTCTTTTTTTGTATTTTAATGCAATTTTATATGTATTTCATGAAGAATCAGTCGATGTTTCATCCTGACACCTAGATGGACGATTAAGCCCTCATGATGCTATGCCTTAAGAAGGAAAAAGTGGCCAGAAAATTTTCCTCTTGATCACCTTCCAACCACCTTGTCAAGCGAGCAGTTCTTCCATTCACCCCACTGGAGCTGCTCTTTGCCTGAAGTCTTCCATATTCTTGCGTCTTGACGTGCGCCCCCAACATCCAGCCCATTCTGGTTCATTCATGGTGGCTAGCCAGAACACCAGACGTGAGGTTCAAATTGAGAAACCCATGTGAGTCGCCAGTTGGACCAAGTATGAGCCTTGCAATAAGATGCCTTTGACCACAAGCATCTAGATTTAGGGTTTCAGAGGCGAGGAATGCATCTATAAAAAGTACCCTCATCGTACATTCAAGGGGTCTTTGATCGGTTGTTAGAAGCCACATTATAGAACACAAACCCTAGAGAGGAGCGAGTAGGCGGTGGCCAAAACAAAGAGATCAATCTTCCTGCATCAAGTGTCATGGCTTTATCCATTGTTCCTACTATCTCTTTGTTGTTGTCCCTCACCATGAGCGAGTAGACGCTTTGTGCTGGGGCATCGAGACTATCCTTGATCACCCATATTTTATCTTATCTTATGTCTAAACTTGATAATATAGTTGCTAAATAAAGTATCATTCTGCTCGATGCCATGCTTTGCAAATTGACGACTTGTTTTGTATATTAGTTATAATCATGGATATGCAGGTTGTTATGGGCATGATTAGAATAAAAGAATGATCTTATTATCCTCGTAAACTGTCAGAAAGGGATAGTGAGGTGATGGGACTTCTATCTACTACGTGCCGAAGATGGTCAGTCATAAGTAAAGGAGTTTAGTATTATAGACAAGGAACTTCGGTGCTGAGGATGGTCGATTCCAAGAGAGTTTGTACTGGGCAATGACTTGTATCTCATGAGGGTGTAGCAGCTTAGCCTCGATTTAGCAATGACTATTGGTGAGTTAGATCTTGTTAGGATAACTACACATGTCTGGGTAGCAAAACCCCATGCCCTGGTGCTCTTTATTACATGTCATTTATCTCTTTAATATCTATTGCTTTTGGAAACAATTTAGTTTAATCAATCTTTCAACTACTTAGTGATAAACATTACTCTTAATATTTTTTAATCTATTTGATTACTTAAAAAGGTTGTCCTTTGGGTTTGATCCTTAAGTATACTGCAATAAGGCTTCCGCTCATGTGGAGTGGGGAATTAGTGCACTACTTTTGGTAAACCTAGGAGATTATTCTATAAGGTTTTTCTTGGTGCAACATTTATAGCCCCATCAAGTACAACTGCACTTTGTCTGTTGATGAGGATGAGATGGCTTTCTACTCAATGCATCAACCACTACATTCACCTTTCCTAAATGACAGTCTATTATACAATTGTAGTCCTTGATCAACTCCGTCCACTTGCTCTATCTCATGTTTATCTCTTGCTTTAGAAAGATGTAGTTTGGATTCTTGTGATCCATGAAGATTTGACACTTCTCTCCATATAGATAGTGTTTTCAAATCTTCATGGCAAGAACCACATCTGCAAAGTACATGTCATGAGTTGGTTAGTTCCCCTCATGTTACTTAATGTGTTGACAAGTAAAAGAAATTAGGTTCTTGTCTTGCATCAACAAACATCCAAAACCATTCTTCAAGGCATTATAGAAAATAATGTAGCCTTTCCCAGACTCCAGCAAAACCATCGTTGGAGCATCTACGCACATACAAACCCATTCTTTGAGGCATTACATAGGCATGGGTAGCAAAACCCCATGCTCTGGTGCTCTTTATTACATGTTATTTACCTCTTTAATATCTATTGCTTTTGTGAACAATTTAGGTTAATCAATCTTTCAACTACTCGGTGATAAATATTACTCTTAAAACTTATAAATCTATTTAATTACTTAAAAAGGTTGTCATTTGGGTTTGATGCTTAAGTATACTACAATAAAGCTTCCGCTCGTGTGGAGTGAGGAATTAGTGCACCACTTTCGGTAAACCTAGGAGATTATTCTTTTAGAGTTTTTCTTGGTGCAACGTTTGTAGCCCCATTAAAAATTGGTGTTGTTTTCAAGGATAATGATAATCATATATTTTCAGAAGTATAAGTGTATTTAGGGTTTTTCTTTTTCTTGTTTTTTTATTTTTCTTGATAATATTAAAAATCCTATAAAACCAAGCACATCACTCACAATTGTTCTTTCTCTTTGCAGGCACATCTAGTCTATGCTAAGATCTAGGAGTCTTGACTCTGGATTTACTTTTGATCCTGAAATCAAGAGAACCTTTAGAAAACTTTACAAAGAGAGAGCCATGGAGGACGCGATGGATGAAGAAGCAGAAGTCCTTGATTTCATCGACAAAACAATCGCGGCCCAGTGAGATCTACTCGCCATAGAAGCTAGAAACAGGTGGAGGACAAGTTTTAGACCAACCTAGAAGCCGTCCAAGCTGTGGAGCATGACAAATAACATTGAGATTTTTCCATCCACAAAGGCATCAACTTGACTCATCTAGTCCAACCCCCATACGACCTGATCGAGATTAGAGCCCACTGGGTCAGCTTGTTGCAAAACTCCGCCTTTACGAGAAAGGGCTGAGATAACTGTAGAGAACATCTTCTTAAGTTCATCAGCCTTTGCTTGATGATGAAGCCATCAAGGGCCACTGATGATGCTATATGACTACAAATCTTCAAATACTACCTCACAAACAAAGCCAGACCATGGTATAACACACTTCAAGGAGGCCGAGTAACTACATGGGAAGCCATGGAGAATAAATTCATGGAAAAATTCTGCCCACCTTCGTTGACAATTTATGATACAAGGACAAATCACCAAATTCAGTAAAGCACCCAAAGAACCCATGTACGAAGTATGGGAACAATTCAATGAACTCTTACACAAGTGCCCACATCATGGTATCCATGAAAATCAAGTCATTGAAATCTTCTACCGGGGAGTCGACAATGATATTAAGAAGTTCCTTAATACTTCCTCTAATGGGAATTTAATGTAGTAGAGTCTCGATAGTGCATTAAGGATAGTTGAGCTTGCGGCCAAAAATCAAATCCATTGGGTCGGTCCTTCAAGAGAAAACAATCTATAAACCACTGGGATGAAAAATCATTTGGAGCTCAAATCCATTTCTAAGACTTTAAAAGCCATCATCGCCAAGCAAGACGATCTCGAAAGATCTTTTGACGCATATGAGAAGAAGCATCAAATCCCCCAAGTACAAATCATCACACCCACATATGAATTATGTCATACAGTGACCTATGGTAATCACCCTAATGCTCATGGTTTGGAAGGCTCTTTAACTCAGGACTATTAAAGGCTATCTCAAGTACCACTACCTCAAGAAGAGACTCCATCGACACATGACTCAACAACAAATTTTAGGAAATGATTGTAGAATTTCAAGCCCAACTCTATGAAATGATGGCCAATCACAAATTACTAGAATCCCAAGTTAACCGTTTAATAGCCAATCAGTCATCACCCACAATTGCAAACATCATCCAATCGGAAGTCCATTTCAAACATTCAGAATAGTTAAACGTAGTGGCAACTAGGTCAGTAATTGAGTACTCTGGTCCTCCTACCACACCCAGGAAGAGGGGAAATATTTATAAGATGCGCAGTCAAGGATCAGCAAAAAGACAACCGATGTCAAAACAACATTTGATTATGAATCTCCACCGCTCATCGATGCACGTGTACACAAGCATCACGTACCTTATGAGGGACGTCTGAGACAAACCAAACTGGATGACCATTTTATGAAATTCAAAGATTAGATGAAAATGCTCCACATCAACATTCCATTGATTGATGCACTTATTGAAATGCCAACTTGGGCCAAATACCTCAAGACTCTCCTCTCAAAAAATATATTAGAAGAATGTGAAATAGTGAAGCTTGCAAAAACTGCTTCTAACATAGTGCAAAAACAGATACCTCGGAAGAAGCAAGACCCAATATCCTTCGAGATAGACTATTTTCGTGGGGATGACACATGTCGTAAAGGATTGGCCGATTTAGGAGCAAACATTTCCATAACGCCATACACACTATGTCGATGTTTAGGGTTCACTAGTTGTAACGACCACGACTCCCGGTAACCCCCGATTAAGGGAGACCGAAAGGTCAGAGCCATTAACCAATAACCCAGATCAAAGGTTCAGCAATTAACCAAGAACAATTATTAAATTTAACAGACTAAACTAAAAAGCTGTAAGAAAATAAACCTTTGCTTACCTTTTAAAATTGGGATTTCTAAACTTCTATCCATGAAGACACTAATCTAACTAATCCTCCTTGCATCTTACTTTATGTATTTCACAATATGACGATTTACTGTTTGTCCATTTGGCTTGTACCTAAAACGCTGACAAACAAAACGCCGATCAGCCGAAGCTGGTATGTGGAGGAGACAATAGTCATGCAAATATAATAACAATGTAATCATGCAATTAATCTTTTAACAACCAAGATTACGTTAAGGCACAAGCATATCACCTACTGAACCATGCTAGGTCATACTTGTCCTCTTTCCTCAATGCTGGATTAAGATCATACCTTCCTTTGTCATCAACCTAGCTGTGAGGGGTTCATCAAACATACCTTAAACTTAAGGGGCTTCCCTTTCATCTCAACATAAGAAGTACCATGCTCGCTTCTAGGAACTCAACTCTCATCATGAGCATACACCACTTCCCCTCTTAGGCCTAGGAACCCTAGGTTCACTTTTAGGTGTCCATCTGCATGCTCTATCTCTTAACCATGAACCAAACATGTATAGGGTATTATATGCACTTCCTGTCATCCTTTTACTCAAGCAACACATCAGGGTTGAGGCCTCCCCAAGGACAACCAACAAGGTACAAGGCCTCACAACCTGTTTACTTAAACCTCCTCAAGGTCTAAAGTACTCTTTATCTCATCTAGAAGGTAATCACTTATACCATAGGTACTAGAAGCATCTTTCTCTCTCTAGGGTTTGGTTCCTCCAAAGGCAACCAAGATATCATCAGCCTCCAGGGATCAAGCATAAGGCAACTACTATCATCCACGTAGGTCGCATCATCCTCAACTCCCCACTATTCCTCAAGTTTTGGGGTTTTAGGCTTCCAACCTCCTTATTTGGGTCCTACTTCCTCTCTCTAGAGCTAACTCCACCTCCAATCATACTACTAGAGGTCCTCTCTCCATGAAGGATCAAGTTTACAGGCATACCTCTATGCGGGTGAAGCCTATGCTCAAACTTATGTTTGATCATGATTATCCATAGCCCCTTAGGCTTATCACATAAGCTATCCATCCTGTCCTTCTGGTCTCAATTTTAACTTGCTGCTCATACTACTGATGTACTCTGGGTGCAAACTATATCCTACTTGCAACATCTCATAAGGTTTCTATAGGTTCTTCTCTAACTTTATTCATGAAGGAGCTATCCTTCACTCTAACATGCACGACCCTCTCCATGGTTGGGTCACCAAAGGTACTAGGTCATCTAACCTCTTATGGAATCCCCAATGCATGTCCATCCAAACACTCAATCAACCATGACATCTAACTCATCATGTCATATAACTCTCTAACCTTCACTTAGGGTTAGGGTTAACATCATCCTCGGAGGATGTGCTAGGACTCTACCCTTAATGGAGGCCTCTACCTCCAAGACTAACTCTCTCTCTTCTCACCCTCCAGATAAGAAGGTCTAGACTCAGGTCTCTCCTGAGGGTATTGACAACTCATGTCATATGACCTAAGCATGTATCTATTCCTTTAGTTTCTGCTTAGTCTATTAAGCTTATGTCCATGACATCTTATTTACATGCTTTTCATTAATTTGGTAGAGGATTCCTTATACCTTATTAACCTTACCCATACCTCAAGAGGGTGAGGAGAAGAGAGAAAACCCTAATCCTTAAGGACCTTAACAGAAATTGAGTTGAGAAGGGATGAATAAGATGAGAGAGTCCTAAAGGTATCTTATTTCGAGTCATATCCTAAGATATCGGACAGGAAGTCACACAATCCGAGAGTCCTCATATTCCGACTAGCGGTGTGGAGGAAAATATTGCCAGCTCCCGGACATGATCCTTTTCTAGACACCTCAATCTTTCGGACAATCCTCTAATAACTCCCTTGGGTTCTACATAATTTGTAAAATTTCATAATTATTAAAGATTAATTGAGGAACCTATGCTCTGATACCAATTGTAACGACCCCGACTCCCGGTAACCCCCAATTAAGGGAGACCGAAAGGTCATAGCCGTTAAACAATAACCCATATCAAAGGTTCGACAATTAACCAAGAACAATTATTTAATTTTAACAGACTAAACTGAAAAGCTGTAAGAAAATAAACCTTTTCTTACCTTTTAAAATTGGGATTTCTAAACTTCTATCCATGAAGACACTAATCTAACTAATCCTCCTTGCATCTTAATTTAGGTATTTCACAATATGATAATTTACTGTTTGTCCATTTGGCTTGTACCTAAAATGCCGACAAACAAAACGTCGGTCAGCCAAAGCTGGTATGTGGAGGAGACAATAATCATGCAAATATAATAACAATGTAATCATGCAATTAATCTTTTAACAACCAAGATTACATTTTAATCCATACTACTCAATCTGTGCTGTCCCTACAGTGGACTTATATGATACCTCTATAAAGGTAGATCTTTACCCCCATGGTCCTACCTTACAGGTAGCCAATACATAGGGTAGTAGAGTTGCATGGCACTACCCAAAGGTATCCCAATATCTAACTCAATATGACTTGATGGTCCTACCCTCTAGGTAGCCATATACTAAGTCATTCAATGACCTGATGGACCTACCCTCTAGGTAGCCATATACTAGGTCAACCATTAAGCCACAGAGGGGACCATGATCTGAGCTAGTAGGCACATATCTTATGTGATAGTCATAGGCACATTATAGTTTGCATGAATTAAATTTCATCCAACAGTTTATTCCAAGTCATCGATGAAATCTTTGGAAAACTTCAGAAAACTAACTCGATATAGATTCATAAGCATAACCACATACCTGATTTGATGATTTCACAATCATTAAGTAAATCCAACCAAGGAAGCAATCCAAGAAAGCAATTCAATCAATCACATAATTCCTGAAAAGAATATGTACTCTATTTATTACACACTTTATCAAGAATCTACTTTATTGACTTGGATTCACTTTCTAGGGGTTTTAATCCGAATTAAGGTTTCATTAATATTCATTAGGGTTTCTTAGATCAATTCTCAAACTTTATCCCTTTTAGGTCAACAAACCCTAAAATACTCTTGTCTATTTATATGAACCTTAATTGCTCAACTATCCACTTTAATAGTCTTTTATACTCAAATTGACTTAGGATCATCATATCTCTATTTATTCATGGGTTTGAACAATTAAAACAATATATTTACCTAAATTAGGGTTTTTAAGCTCATTAATGCATATTCATGCATGAAACCCTAAATTAAGCCAATTATATAAAAAGATCTTCTTTTTAGATCCTAACTTCACTTTTATCAAGGTTTTACTCATTATATATGTCTAGATCAGGTATGAACATAACATAACCAATATTGATCAATTATGTATCATATTAACCTAAATATAGGCTTTCCTTTACATTAAACACATTAGGGCATGTATTGAACATACTTTTAGAACATGAAGCATATTTAGACTCTAAAACTATTTTATTTGGATTCCTCTCATTCTCTTGATCAATTTTCTTATATTATGTGTTGCAAACCGAGTTACCAATAATTAACTAGAATTATTCCAATTTATCATTATCTGGACCAATCCCGTGCAGCCACGTCAACATAAAAGAGGTTACCTTATATTAATCCGGCTCGGCTCCTGGTTAGGTGTGAAAGGACCTCTGTGCCCTTGATTGTTGAACACGCATGCTGGGGCAAAGGAGTTATTTGACTCCTATTCTTCTCTTTCCCTCACGCAACATCCGCGATGGTGTGAAGTCGGGTACACGTTGCTGCCTCCGTGAGCAGGGCACTGGCCCCAGGTCAAGCGCCGGCTAAGCAAGTCTGCCGCCCCTTCTCCTGCCCTATGTGACTCCCTCGAAGTTGTATAGAAACCTCCTCCAATGCTCCACACCCAGGTGGTCAGGTTTGCTGGTTGGTGGTCACCTCCTCCTTCATCGCTAGGTCCTCGTTTCAGCGACACCATAGCTTCTTGCCTCCAAACAAACAGGCACCACTCAAGCACCTCCCTTGCTCACCTGCACTCATGACCACAACTTCTCATCCTTCTAGTTGCGCTCACCCTTGTTTCCCTACGTGATCGGGCTTGGCCGACGAAGCTAATGGCCCTGATCCCTCCTTCTCGCATCAGCCCGTTCTTTATAAAACAAGGCGCCTCCACCCAAGCATGCTCCGATGAGGCTTTATGTGCGACTTCATCCAACCCACTCACCTCCATGACTTTCGGTGGTTCTGGGTGGCGGCTGCTTCCCTATCATGGACCAGTTGAGCAACGTGGTGTACATAGCCTCCCCGCTCTCTCTATAGGTGTGGCGGAGCACTACATCTCTTTGGGAAACCTCTTTATACTCTAAGGTAGAGGCTGTGAAAGGTTATGGTAGAGGGTGTCACCTTGGAGACGAGGCCCCCGGGTCCTTATATATATATTTTCTCTAGTAATAACCCTAAGTGTCCCGAGGAAGGGAGGATGATGGTAATTGGGGAGAGCCAAGATCCTTCCTTATACACTCACGGATGGGAGAGAGAAAGACTCCATGGTCTAGAAGAGGAAACCTTCCTCATATATTCCCGAAAGAAAACCAACGAGAGTCACCAACTATCCAAGATGGAAAGGCATTTCCATACGTGATTGCCAAAGAATAAAAAGGCAAAGACTTAAATTATATCCCTCCTTCCTTTTCTTAGGATAAAAGGTGTCGACCCAAAGGTCACAAGAAGGTACAACCATATCATAATTCCTTAATATAATTCTTACGCCAATTATCATCATTCTATGGAAGGTCATCAAAATCTTTCTCAAGTCATATTCATTTAATTGAGATGCCCTTTATATATCAATCTTATTCCATTAATCATCTCATACAAACAATTATATTATGGAATGTCCTTTAATTCTATCTTCTAGAATTATCTTTCTTATTACTATTTTCAAACATTCGAAGGTTAAGTCGAGATAATGTTATTTAGAGTGTCAAACATTCTGTTTCCAAGAATAACTAGATAATTATCCTTTTAATTATCTAACATATCATATCAAAAGTCATTATTGTGTATTTATGCATGAATTCCTTTTTATCTATTTATCTTTTTCCATTATTTGAACTTTTCCTCTTTTCTTTTCTTTTATATCCATTAATGGATTAATCTAATAATAGGAATCACGAAATTCCTATCTAAAGGGATATTTACAAAGAAATCCATACTTTGAAGCAAAACACATAACCTTTTCAATTAAGTCCAAATTCATAAAATCAATACACTTCAATTATAAAAACATAAGTAAAATTGAGGTTGTAACACTGGCCTTTTTTCGAAAGGCATGACTATCCACTTAGCTGATGCCACCACAACAAAACCTTTGGGGATAATATAATACATCCTGATTAAATTGAAAAACACTTATATCCCATGCAATTTTGTGATGATGGATATTAAAGAAGATGATCGCTACCCATTGATTTTTAGAAGACCTTTCCTTGCTACAACATGAGCCCTAATAGACGTTGAAGTAGGGATGATCATTATATAGTTAGGTGGGGAAACCCTTGAGTATTAAGTCCTTAATGAATTAAAGGCAACATGCTTTGCTACATAAGTCTTCTCTACAAACAGTATCAAAGATATAAACCAATTCAGACAGATCCCGTACAAGCAGCTCTTGATGGAGATGAAGCCACTGAGGAAGACCCCCAAGTTTCCATGTACATAAAGCAATTAGACATCACATAATTGGAAGAGACACCTTCTGAAATCTTCAAAGATCTATGGATGGATGAAGAAATATCCCTAGAAACATCTCTCCAAGTGAAACATGAGTTGTAGATGCTACCTGAAGGACTTAAATACCAATTCCTTGATGAAGGAGGCTTATCTCCAGTCATAATCAACTCCAAACTCAGCCAAGGGGAAGAAAATAAATTAATCATGGTTATGTGAAAATGGAATAAATCCTTGGGATATAGCATGAGTGACCGTACTGGAATCATCACCTCTGTATGTATGCACAAGATACCAATGACGAAAGATCACAAACCTTCAAGAGACCCTCAACGTAAACTCAACCTGAATTAGAATGAAATTGTGCAAAAAGAAGTAATAAAGTTACTGGGTGCAGGGATTATATATCAAATATCAAACTCCCAATGGGATAGCCCTATCTAGGTGGTGCCCAAAAAGGGTGGGACAACGGTCGTCCAAAATGACCAAGGGGAACTCATACCTACACAGACAGTCATAGGATGGAGAATGTGCATTGATTACAGTAAGATGAATAAAGCATCTAGGGAAGGTCACTATCCCCTCCCGGTCAAAGATCAAATCTTGAAGAGATTCGCTCACCAAGAATATTTCTATTATCTTGGTGGCTATTATGGGCTCTATCAAATCCCAATCCACCCTGATGACAAGGAAAAAACCACCTTTACATGTCCTTTCAGAATGTATGCCTTTCGACACATGCCCTTTGGTCTCTACAATGCTCCATCTACGTTCCAGTGTTGCATGTCATCTATCTTCTCTGGGCTCACTAAATCTATCATGTAAGTCTTCATGGATGATTTCTCTATTTACGAAGATTCTTTTGACAATTGTCTCCAGAACCTTGATATCATTCTCACAAGGTGTGAAGAGGCTCATCTCTTTCTTACTTGGGAGAAGTGTCACTTTATGGTACACGTGGGCATCATCTTAGGTCATAAAATCTCCAATAAGGGGATAGAAGTAGACCCAGATAAGTTGGAGGTAATAGAAAAGTTACTGCCACCCAAGACTGTGAAGGAGATATGTACTTTCCTTGGCCATGTAGGTTTCTATAGAAGGTTCATATGAGATTTTGTGAAAATTGCGATGCCTCTCAAGAAGATCTTACTGAAGGAAACCGAGTACGAATTTAGAGAAGAATGTATGAAAAGTTTCACCATTATGAAAAAGGCTCTCACCACCACCCCCATCATCTATGTGGCCGACTGGAGTCAACCCTTAGAAATCATGTGTGACGCAAGTGACTACACGGTAGGAGCCATCCGAGGACCACATTTACAATAAACACCAGGTGATCTATTATGCTTTGAAGACCTCAACGAGGCATAATAGAACTATACAACAATGGAGAGGGAAATGTTGGCCGTTGTGTATGCCTTCATTATATTCTAGTTATACCTAGTAGGATCTAAATTTATTGTCTACACTGACCACACCACTGTTAGATATTTGATGTAAAAGAATGCCAAACCAAGGCTTATTTGTTGGGTCATGCTCCTGCAAGAATTTGACCTTGAAATCATGGGTAAGATGGGAAGTGAAAATGTAGTTGCTAAACACTTGAGAAGACTCACTCACAAAGACGATAAACCAACAACAACTGACAAATCACTCCCAGACGACCACCTGCCATGTCTTGAGTCAAGTTGGCCATGGTTTTCTGACTATGTTAACTATTTATCTACAAAGTTCATTCAACCAGAATACAAAGGATAAAGTAAGAAGAAATTCTTATATGATGTCCAAAAATATTACTGGGATGAGCCGTTTCTTTTTGAATTATGTGCAAATGGTCTCTACAAGTGATGTGTAACTTACGAAGAATCCAAGAACATCTTTCTACACTACCACTCAAGACCCACAAGGATGCACATGTCTGCCTAGAAGACTGCCACTAAAGTTCTACAATGCTGACCATCTTTAAAGATGCCTATGATTATGCTCCTTTGTGTGATAAGTGTCAACGATCTAGAAATATATCAAGGCGGGACAAGATGCCTCTTACACAATGGAAAGAATAGGAGATATTTTATGTCTGGGGAATCGATTGCATGGGGCCATTCCCTCCCTCATGCATATTCTCCTATATTCTCATAGCACAATAATATGTTTCTAAGTGGGTTAAAGCTATTCCCATAGTTTTGTGCGATTGGAAGCATGTTATCAAAATGCTCAAAGACATCATTTTCCCGCAATTTGGAGTGCCTTAAATTGTGATCTCATTTGGAGATTCCCATTTCTCCGAAAGATAATTTGAATCACTATTAAAGAAATATGGGATAAAACACAAGACGTCATCACCCTACCACCCCCAACATAGCAGACAGGTTGAAGTCTCTAATAGACAAATAAAAAAATATTGGAGAAAATTGTGAATAGGATAAGGAAAGACTTGGCCCTACAATTGAGTGACGCTTTGTGGGCCTATTGGACCGCATTCAAAACACAATTAGGCAAAACTCACTTTCACCTAATCTATGGGAAAGCTTTCTATTTGCCAGTAGAAATGGAGAACATATCCAACTGGGAAAAAATGCTCTCCACTTTGGTCTATCAATGGCCAACGAGAGTCGATCACTGCAAATTTAGGTATTAGATGAACTCAAAATGTCAGCCTTTAAAAGTGCATGAATGTACAAGGAATAGAATAAAACCAAACATGATCATCATATAATAAGGGAGGACATCAAGGTGGGAGATCTAGTTCTTGTGCATAACTCGAGGCTGTAACTTTTTCCAGGAAAGCCGAAAACAAGGTGGTATGACCCGTATGTGGTAAAAGACATTTATTGCCATGGGGCTTACATGTTGGAAGATGAAGCAAGAGGCTAATTAGTGGTAAATGCCCAACGAATCAAGCGATACTTAGCCTCCAATAATTATCTATATCAAGAAGATAACTGAACCAGTAATGGAATATTGGAACAACATAAAGAGGCTCAAAGTCTACATGCTCTACCCCACACATAGCAGCAACACTAGGTCAAGCCAAACAATGTTAAACTCAAAGAGCTTCCAAGAGGCAACCTACATTGCAAAAAAAAAAATTGCGTTGTCGTTTCCTTCTCCCTAAAAGATCTCCAAATAAGCCTCCAATAGGAGTCACCCGATTCCCTAGAAATTGACCATTCGAAGACAAATGAACGACGACTTTTTGCTGATACAACCTCACACCATCGACCAACCTCAGTGAGAATTTGAGCAACGACATATTGAACAACAAGCCAGACATTGCGTTGGTCATCAAAACTGGGACACAACAACAAAAACTTGCTTTCCACTGATGCCAAAAGCCGCAATGCCACAATCTATGATCTACCTCCCGACAAGCCCCTATAGTCATAGTGGATGACCACAACCAAAGATCATGCCAAGATGAGGTCAATTTTCTTCCCACAAAGATTTCACCTCACCCTTTCACCCTAGGATCACCGTAGCCGTAGGTTGAGGACATACCACCCCTTCTTGTAACCTATCATGAGTTCCTCATTGAAGATCGTCAGTGCCAATATAAGATCACTTAGTAGGCTGGGTTGACTTATTCTTGATAAGTTTGTAATGATGCCTTATGCAAGCTAGGATTAAATAGACCAATAGACGATATCTTGTGCCAAAACTGGATTTACTCTTTTGTGTACCAACCATGACCGGTTTTTTTGGCATTTACCTTGGAATTTCTATCTTCCTTCACAAAACATCATCCCAGAAATGGGCGATTGTGCTTTTCTTCCAACTATTCAGTGAAAATCACCAGTTGAGTTTTTCCCAATTTCTCACTATCATTTGCCAAGATGCTGATGATGAATGGCTGTCAAACTGCGATTCACTGTAAGACTTCAACCCTGACTACATGGCACATGATTTTTGGGAAAGAATTACTGGGACCACTATTCCTAAGCCTAGAAATATGAAAGTGTCCATGATACATAGCATCCTACTTTGATATACACACCGGGTGATTTCTTGCACAATACTTTGTAAGGACTCCACTCAAGGCGTCGTCACCACTAAAAACCTCTATGTTATGTGGTGTATCCTTCAGCGGCGTCCTTTAAATTGGGGAAATAATTTCAATGAACACCTTGGACACCATCTCTCATGCATCACCAGTGGGAAGTTTAATCAAGGAGGCATGGTATCTACAATAGCATATGTACTTAGTTTTCTCGATATCTGACACATGGTCCTTAAATAGAAAGGGAATCAATATTTAATTGATATTCCCTACCTTATGTCTGGGAAACTTTTGCAACCAAGGCCTCATCCAGACACATATGTAGTTTTATGCAAATCTCAAGCCAACCTTCTCTTGCCGAATCAATGAAAATTTGTCATGACCAAAACTTCTTATGAACTTCAGGACATATCCGATCATATTCAACATCTAATCCAACACCACATTCTCTGCTATCAATACAGATGCCGCTTCAGATGGCCAGGGCACTAAGCACAAATACAAAGATGAGGGTGAGGACTGTCAATTCCATACCCTACAAATAATGATTGTGGATATTGCCATGACACAATACCACATTCAGGTCGAATTGAAATGCCATGGTCGATAGATGAATTAAATCTGTCTTCGAAATGAAGCAAATGAGAAATGGCATGTAGATCATGGAGAATACATGTCACAACCTTTAACATCTAAAATTTCCCCCCTTCATCCTGACTTTGCCTTACTCAGGGTAAAGATTTAAAGTGCCATGTGGGGGTATGGGTATGATTCAAAACTCTTTAAAACATTTTTCCTTGTTTTCTATTTTCTTTTTCATTTTTACGCTAGTTGTGATATTTACCTAGTCATCACTTTGATGTATGTTAAAAATGGAAAATATATGAATGAGTTGTCCCATTTTCTCTTGTTCTTACGCTAACCCATATAAAAGAAAGTTTTTAGAAATAGATATGTTTTGAACAATTCTAGGCCCCGATGACAACAATCAAACATCCCCCTTAGAAGTGATGATAATCAGATGGAATCTAAAAGGTCAAGCCACATGTGCGTCCAACATGACTTGAAACACTACTCGTGAAAACTTCTTTAACCTATATATTAACTAAATCAATTGATATAATATGATGATCTAATTCCAATGCAACAATAACATGGAGAAGCACAAGCCATCCTCATGACCCCAATTTTCTTCCATCACCTCTTACCTCTTCGCCATCCATACAAAGAAAATAAAGAAATTTTTACCATATGACAAACCTGAAGTCCTGGATGGCATCGCCTCACAAATACTCTCATTCTATTTTTTTCCACAGGAATGCATGAATAAAAGAGGCCATTGAGCCCAAATGAAAACATGTGGTCAATGTAACCACAACCAAAAGAAAATTCCTGAGTCGAACAGTGGAGGTAAAAAATAAAACAATTGAATCCTAAATAAGGTCTCTAGTCGAATAGAGGAGAGATCAAGGAATCAAGTTCATGCCATGTATTTCTCCCCCTTTCGTCCATTTTTAATACCTAGGGTACTTGTCAAAATTCTCCCCCAAATAGCCGAATAGCCTTGGCTTGTGAAACTTCTACTTGCACACTCAGATCAGGAGTATTATTGATATGAAAGCAATTTCTTACAGGTTCTGGGGTCTAGTGATTAGAGGAACAAGCCCTAGTTGGGGGATATCCAAGTGTGACTACGTGACCCCAAGGATTAGGGTCATTTGATCACAATTGGTGGAAAGAGGACTATAATGTTTGCTTTATTGGGAGAGGAAGGCATGGAACCTAGTATCAATTGTTGATATCCTTTTTATTTTTGCTTTACATGGGACGAGCAAAGAATTAAGTCTGAGGTAGTATGATGAGTATATTTTTAACCATTTTACATGCTATTTTATTTTCTTTATTGGGGATGTTGTGTCTCTATTTCCTAGTTTTAGGTTTATATTTACTTAAATGAAATTATTTTCCCTTTTTCATATTTAATGTATTTTATATGTATTACGTGTAGAATCAACCAAGGTTGCACCGCGACGCCTAGTGTAACATACTCAAATTTAGGCTATAATCCTAGAACTACCTTGTCCTAGACCCTTTTAAAATGTGTTAATATCTAATATTTATTATCCTAAAATTAAAATTTTTTAGGAGGAAATAACCAAATCAACTCAATACTAGGGTTTACTGAGAAAAATTCACCAACCAATGAAATCTTACTTTGGCATTCTAGACCCACTCTAAGTCTTATTGATGAAGGAAAATATAAAAATATAAACTAATGTATCAAATTGGTTAAGACATGCATCAAATTCATTACTTAGGTTTTAACTTACTAGTGAGCAATACAATATTAAACATTTTTAATATATAAAATTGACATGAGAACTAGAATCCTTGCAGCTTGTTTGTCTCATAGACCAAAATTGGGGTGAATTGAACGTTGTTTACCCTTTCAATTAATTGATTTATTATAAGATTTTAATGGATATCAATGCACTTATCTAGACCTAAGTTCTAATTTGTTTTCACTTCTAACCACATCCACAGTCTCCCCTTCCCCTAGCCGCATCTTTGTGCGGACCCAGCGCCACAACGAATGGAACCGGCGACTGCTTCCCCCGCCTCCTCCTCTCTTATGCCTCCTTATTTTTGTTCTCCTCTCCCTTCCGCTATTCCGTCATCTCACCCGCAACCTAAACCCTAGGTTCTACTTCCCTCTCTCTTGTAGCAGCAACCAGAATCCTAGCCATTTTATCTGCACTTTGTGCCAGCCACCATGACAGCCTGGCTGCTCGCTACCTCCATGATGATCAGCTGTCGCCACCAGCAGTCTCTTACATGCTCCATCTACTAACTCCCTCGACCTCCTGCCAACACTACTCTTCTCAGCATCCAGATTCGTCGCATGTACTTCTTCTTCTTCATCTTCCCTCTCACCTACTACCATACAACCCCAGCGGCAAGCACCAATCACAGCCTCACTGTCCTCGCCGTTTACATCAACGTCATAGAAGCTTGCCATCACCCATTGAACAACTTGAAGAAACAACGTCAACGAGATCCAATGCTTGGACAGACGGTAAACACTTTGCCATCTCCCTCCTCCGTCATTGTCCCTACCTCTCTGACACCCCCTTTTCTTTCTCATCTCGTCTGCCTCCTTCCTTCAACCTTGACCTCTCCTCTCTTTGCTAACCCTGGTGCCCACCCTCTTATAGGTTCTCAGTAGCCATCGTCTCTTGTGGCAGAAAGTCATCGTCGCTCGTGACAGTGAGTCACCGCCGCCATGGTTTACCAGTTGCCGACGGTTCCTATTGCTGCAAGGCCATCGAGGTCTGGTACCTGAAAATAGCTCTGACCAGTATCTTCCTTGAATCCCTGTGATGACTTTCCAAGTTCTGTCATGAGATGCAACTAGTTGAGTCCCCGCAACCATGAACTTCCCTATTTGTCGTAGTCGCCCCGCTCCCTAGTGATCGTGAGACTTGATAGCAAGCCACCAACATTGTGAGACCAGGGTTAGACGTCTTCACACTTCCCACTTCCCACTTCCTCTTCCTCCATGTGCCTGACTACCATGGTAGGGACGGCTGTCGCCAGCCACACTCCCCCTGACTGCTGGAGTTCATCTATTGTCAACAAATTCCACAACTAGCACAACACCGATGATCCCCTCTCCCTCTTCTTTCTCATATTCTTTTGTTCCTTATCATCTCGTCATCATGTGTCTACCGTAATACCTAACCACTACAACTCTTCCTCCTCCAACCTCTAACTCCATCAAATCCACCTTCTCCTACCTTGCGCTTGCCACCAGGACCACAGGGCATGGCCGCTACCTCTAGTGGCCAACATATGACCTACAACCCCACCACCCTCTTCTACTTCCTTGATCCCAACTGAACCAATAGACCATCTTGCTGGATCTATCCATTAGTGGCCTCATCAGTGGAGTTTGACAGGTTCAGATGCCACCACAGATGGCATAACTACTGATACAACACAGAGTCATCGTTAGCCAACCCAAGAAGGAAGGATGATGCAACCCCATGCATCAAACTTTCACCAGTAGGACTTTAGGCTTGTCGAATGACAACTCTAAATGAAGGTATGCACTACATCTTGTGTTTCAATTTTAGAATTAGATCTTACATGACAATTGGGATATAAACACAAAATATTAACTTGATTGACTAAGTTGACCTCTTACAATTATATATATACTTATCACGATGGCATGCATATATGTACTAGAGTATTAGTCTATAGGGAATCTGAATCCAGTAGCTCATGTATTCTTACTATTACACAATCCATGAATAATATTAGGTAAGACAATATACAATATGTTTCGAGTACTTGGAATAAAAATGATGATAATGTATAGTATTAGTTTCCCAAAATAGGAGGTAATTATGTATTTAAAATACAAGTATACGAGAGACTTTAACCCTAAGTTCCTTCAAGAGCATCCTAGTAAATGTACCTGATGCAAAATGTATACTCAATCCTAGTCGACTAAACTTGAACCATACAATAAATATAGAGAGAGTAAAACACAACACCGAAATAAAGGAATGTAGATTAGTATGGAACACATATGTGTAACCTAGAAATATTTAGGCATATGTATGCTCAAAGATGGATATTAGAACTAATACTAAATACCTAATGGATCATATATCCACTTAATAAGACTCCAACACTAATTTGTCATTGGTGATTGGGACTAGGATAAGGACAATATGAAAATCTATAATAGAAATGTATACACATGTTAGCTTTGATTTGACAAACATACATAATGTATTCCTAGGATGAATACTCAACTTTGAGGATCAAGTATATCCACTGAGTTAACAACTAGTCATGAAAACCAGGTATGTACATCCTCTATTTCATTTTGGGCATTATTTGACTAAAACCTAATTTCTTTTAATGAGGCATCTCTTGACCTATTGTTTCTCTTGGAAATCTAATATTCATGGACATTTCTAATTCCTGATATAAATCTCTTTTACTACTGTGATTATTAATTTGACATGTTATATGGGTCTTTAATCCCCTCCTGCCTTGTTGTATTTTTATTTGATATTGACTAAAATGATAGTCTTGCCACTCTATTATAACATGATGTGTGTTTGACTAGATTATCTAGAATAGTGGTGCTTATGTACAACCATACTTATATAGGGCGTGCGTATTTCGCCCAGGGTGTGTGTTTCCACCCTTGTTTACTTTTAGGCCATGATCCTATGGTGCTATGGCCCTATTTTAGGTATATTTAGTCTACATCGTTATGCATGCAAATATTTGTTGTTATAATATGAATCTGTGGATGATTGTTATGGCAAGACACTCTTTATTATCATGCTTGTAATCTGAATTTAATATGCCTCATTTCTTTTTTTACTTTTCTCTTGAACATACCTGATTGCAAATAGCCCCCTTTTCTTGTGGGAACATCTCTTTTTGCACTTTTAACCCTATATAATGCCCAAAGTGTTTTATATATGTACATACTCAACCTTTGCTGACCTCTTTGTTGTTTCCTATGTTCTGGGTGATGTTTCCTTCCACCCAGGTTTAGGTACATTAGAGGACATGGACTCAAGAAGATCATGAGCATGACGTGGACTTAGGGATAGCTGGGTTGCCCTCTGCAACTGGCCTTAGATTTATAACTTTTCATTATGTCATGCCACCTTTTATGGTGAGGAACAATTGTATAAAGATACATCTTGTAACTTTGAATTAGTTTTGTTTCTGCTGCTTTATTATTACATGGCTCTTGTATTATATCATTTTGAGTGGATCCCGTTTCAGGTCTCACTCTTTACAAAATGGTATCAGAGCCTAAGCAGTCGGTAACTTGACTATTTCAAGTTATCCTAGGATGACCCTTAATTAGGTAAGTGACCCTTAGAGGTTGTTGGCAAACTAATTACCTAGTAGTAGAATACCAATTAGGGTTTTCAAACCCTAATTATTTTGGGCACTTACAATCCTCAACCCACCTATGTGGACGTGAGTTAGCCTCTAGTAACCCTTAACACCCATACCCTCTTTACGAGGGTGGGATGAAGCCACATGAAATTGACTCTTGTAGTATTGGTTCACATGTCATGGTTTTCTAGGAGGTTAGCCTAAGAGCTTGCAATGTCGAATTATTTGAATAGTCATAGTTCAACTTTGTTCTAGTTGTCACCTTGAACCCATTTTCCTTTGTTGTTTCTCTTTCATGCCTCATATATACCCACTTTGGGGTACTAAGAACACATAAATTATAGATGTAAAATCTTGATGTGTATCTTAAGATTTAAGATGATTCCCTTGGTACTAAGTGATAACATGAACTAGCTTAGTTATTAAAATGCATGTATTGCCTTCTACATGGAGTATCTCAAGATAGTTATGTCCCAAGGCCATCTATCTAAGGATTAAATGCCATCTTTGTTTATCTTTTTATGCCTCATGCATGAGGATTGGCGGGTGGAATCTATTGTCTGGTAGAACGTTCTTAAGATTTTGTCTCTCTCACCTCCATGGATAAATTAGATCACCAAGTGAATGATGTGATGAGTAATTTGGATATATAGTTCATATTATTTTGTGACATAACTAGGGTTGTAAATCATCAAGTGTAGAAGGAACACATACACCTTACTATAATGGTTAGATGATCTTATGACTCCCTTAGGTCTTGTGATGGGGTTGTGTCATTTATGCTTGAGAGTGACATGGGGAATGGTTGGTGTCGTACCTCGTCAAGGTTTAATAGGATTCGACCACACGTACTAGGAGACCCTTCTTCCTCATATGCTACGAGACTAGAGATGTTTTTTTTTTTCTTACCACTTGTATGATTGAGATATTAGAAGATGTTGGTAGACTGCAGTGATGATAGAATAATACTACAATTTTCATGTGGTGGATAAGTGGTGGACTTGGTTCTTGAATTGATCATTTTTGGTGCCAATTTTGGATTTTTCATTGATAGATTTTCATCGTCAAACTTATTTTCATTATTATCTTATATGTACAAAATATTTTTTTCTTCTTCATATTTTATAGATGGTTTAGGAGCCAAGTCATCACCACAGGGAAGTTTGAATTTTAGAGGAACCCTTTGAATGAAGAAGTACTTGACTGGAATGATGGACATGAAACCCTAGGACTAAGTGTGGTGTAGAGAGTATGTAGAATCCTTGGGTACATAAGACCTAGGTTCACCCTTTTTGCCCCTCTAGGTGATGATGATGATGACGATGATGATGTCGATTTAGGTGATGATATTGATGGTGACGATGATGATGATGATGAGTAGATGGTGTTGTTGTTGTTGTTGTTGTTGATGATGATGATGATGATGATGATGATGATGATGATGATGATGATGATGATGATGATGATGACGACGACGACAACGACGACGACGACGACGATGATGATGATGATGATGGTAAGGAAAATGATGTGGACCATGATCAAATAATGGAAAAACTATAATAACATTGTAGGTATCCCTAATGGATACAAACTGGTTGAGATAATACTGGGTTGGTGTAACTTATCTAGCTCGCCATCTTAGATGACAAGAAATGGATACTTGCACATGGAGTGATATAATTTCATCTTGGTGATGTACTATGATCCTCTACGTGTAAGTGTATTACAAACCTTAGATTGGTCTAGAAATGTGATTAAGTGCATATGAATAGTGATTGATGGATTTTGGGGACAAAATCCTCTTTAAGGGGTAGAGTGTTGTAACATACTCAAATTTAGGCTATAATACTAGACCTACCTTGTCCTAGACCCTTTTAAAATGTGTTAATATCTAATATTTATTCTCCTAAAATTAAAATGTTTTAGGAGGAAATAACCAAATCAACTCAATACTAGGGTTTACTAAGAAAAATTCACCAACCAATGAAATCTTACTCTGGCATTCTAGACCCATTCTAAGTCTTATTGATGAAGGAAAATATAAAAATATAAACTAATGTATCAAATTGGTTAATACATGCATCAAATTCATTACTTAGGTTTTAACTTACTAGTGAGCGATAAAATATTAAACATTTTTAAAATATAAAATTGTCATGAGAACAAGAATCCTTGCAGCTTGTTTGGCTCATAGACCAAAGTTGGGGTAAATTGAACATTGTTTACCCTTTCATTTAATTGATTTATTATAAGCTTTTAATGGATATCAATGCACTTATCTAGACCTAAGTTCTAATTTGTTTTCACTTCTAACCACATCCGCGGTCTCCCCTTCCCCTAGCTGCGTCTTTGTGTGGACCCAACACCGCAACGAATGGAACCAGAGACCACTTCCCCCGCCTCCTCCTCTCTTACGCCTCCTTCTTTTTGTTCTCCTCTCCCTTCAGCTCTTCCTTCATCTCACCCGCAATCTAAACCCTAGGTTCTGCTTCCCTCTCTCTCTTGCAGCAGCCAGAATCCTAGCCATGTTATTTGCACTTTGCGCCAGCCACCATGACAGCTTGGCTGCTTGCTACCTCCACGATGATCAGGTGATGCCACCATCAGTATCTCACATGCGCCATCTACTAACTCCCATGACCTCCTACCAACACTGCTCTTCTCGACATCCAGATCCGTCACACATGCTTCTTCTTCTTCGTCTTCCCTCTCACCTACTACCATACAACCCCAACGGCAAGCACCAATCATAGCCTCACTGTCCTCTCTGTTTACATCAACGTTCGAGAAGCCGACCATCACCCATTGACCAACTTGAAGAAACAACGTCAACGAGATCCAATGCTTGGACAGATGACAACCACTTCACCATCTCCCTCCTCCGTCGTTGTCCCTGCCTCTCTGACACCCCCTTTTCTTTCTCATCTTGTTTGCCTCCTTCCTTCATCCTCGACCTCTCCTCTCTCTGCTAACCCTGTTGCCCACCCTCTTGTAGGTTCTCGGTAGCCATCGTCGCTTGTGACAACAAGTCATCATCGCCCGTGACAGTGAGTCACCGCTGCCATGGTTTACCAGTAGCTGACGGTTCCTGTTGCTGCAAGGCCATCGGGGTCTGGTACCTAAAAATAGCTCCAACCAATATCTTGCTTGAATCCCTGTGATGACTTTCCAAGTTCTGTCATGAGATGCAACTGGTTGAGTCCCCGCAACCACGAACTTCCTTGTTTTCCGTAGCCTCCCCGTTCCCTAGTGATCACGAGACTTGATATCAAGCCACCAACATTGCGAGACCAGGGTTAGATGTCTTCCCACTTCCCACTTCCCACTTCCTCTTCCTCCATGTGCCCGACTACCGTGGCAGGGACTGCTGTTTCCAGCCACACTCCCCCTGACTGTTGGAGTTCATCTGTTGTCAGCAAATTCCGCAGCTGGCACAATGCCAATGGTCCCCTCTCCCTCTTCTTTCTCATATTCTTTTGTTCCTTATCACCTCATCATCATGTATCTACCATAATACCTAACCACTACAAATCTTCCTCCTCCAACCTCTAACTCCATCAAATCCACCTTCTCCTACCTTGCGCTTGCCACCAGGACCGTAGGGCATGCCCGCTACCTCTAGTGGCCAACAGATGACCTACAACCCTACCGCCCTCTTCTACTTCCTCGATACCAACTAAACAAATAGACCATCTTGCTGGATCTATCCATTAGTGGCCTCATCAGTGGAGTTCGACAGTTTCAGATGCCACCACAAATGGCATAACTACTGATACAACACGGAGTCATCGTTAGCCAACCCAAGAAGGAAGGATGATGCAACCCCATGCATCAAACTTTCACCAGTAGGACTTCAGGCTTGTCGAATGACAACTCTAAATGAAGGTATGCACTACATCTTGTATTTCAATTTCAGAATTAGATCTTACACCACAGATGGGATATAAACACAAAATATTAACTTGATTGACTAAGTTGATCTCTTACAATTATATATATACTTATCACGATGGCATGCATATATGTATTAGATTATTAGTCTATAGGGAATCTAAATCCAGTAGCTCATGTATTCTTACTATTACAAAATCCATGAATAATATTAGGTAAGACAATATACAATATGTTTCGAGTACTTGGCATAAAAATGATGATAATGTATAATATTGCTTTCCCAAAATAGGAGGTAATTATGTATTTAAAATACAAGTATACGAGAGACTTTAACCCTAAGTTCCTTTAAGAGCATCCAAGTAAATGTACCTGATGCAAAATGTATACTCAATCCTAGTTGACTAAACTTGAGCAATACAATAAATATAGAGATAGTAAAACACAACACCGAAATAAAGGAATGTAGATTAGTATGGAACACATATGTGTAACCTTGAAATATTTAGGCATATGTATGTTCAAAGATGGATATTAGAACTAATACTAAATACCTAATGGATCATATATCCACTTAATAAGACTCCAACACTAATTTGTCATTGGTGATTGGGACTAGGATAAGGACAATATGAAAATCTATAATAGAAATGTATACACATGTTAGATTTGATTTGACTAACATACATAATGTATTCCTAGGATGAATAATCGACTTTGATGATCAAGTATATCCACTGAGTTAACAACTAGTCATGAAAATCAGGTATGTACATCCTCTATTTTATTTTGGGCATTATTTGACTAAAACCTAATTTCTTTTAATGAGGCATCTCTTGACCTATTGTTTCTCTTGGAAATCTAATATTCATGTACATTTCTAATTCCTGATATAAATCTCTTTTACTACTGTGATTATTAATTTGACATGTTATATGGGTCTTTAGTCCCCTCCTTCCTTGTTGTCTTTTTATTTGATATTGACTAAAATGATAGTCTTGCCACTCTATTATAGCATGCTGCGTGTTTGACTAGATTATCTAGAATAGTGGTAGTTATGTACAACCATACTTATATAGGGTGTGCGTATTCCGCCCAGGGTGTGCGTTTCCACCCTTGTTTACTTTTAGGCCATGATCCTATTGTGTTATCGCCTTATTTTAGGTATATTTAGTCTACATCATTATGCATGCAAATATTTGTTGTTATAATATGAATCTGTGGATGATTGTTATGGCAAGACACTCTTTATTATCATGCTTGTAATCTGAATTTAATATGAATCATTTCTTTTTTTACTTTTCTCTTGAACATACCTGATTGCAAATAGCCCCCTTTTCTTGTGGGAACATCTCTTTTTGCACTTTTTATCCTATATAATGCCCAAAGTGTTTTATATATGTACATACTCAGCCTTTGCTGACCTCTTTGTTGTTTCCTATGTTCTGGGTGATGTTTCCTTCCATCCAGGTTTAGGTACATTAGAGGACATGGACTCAAGAAGATCATGAGCAGGACATGGAGTTAGGGATAGCTTGGGATAGCCGGGTTGCCCTTTGCAACTGGCCTTCGATTTATAACTTTTCATTATGTCATTCCACCTTTTATGGTGAGGAACAATTGTATAAAGATACATCTTGTAACTTTGAATTAGTTTTGTTTCCACTGCTTTATTATTACATGGCTCTTGTATTATATCATTTTGAGTGGATCCCCTTTCAGGTCTCACTCTTTACCCCTAGATGGATGATTATGCCCTCGCAATGCTACACCTCAAGGGAAGTAAGCCGAATGCTTTCCTCTTGATAGACTTCTAACCACCTAGTCAAGCAAGTAATTCTTCCATTCGCCTAACTCGAGTCACTCTTCTCCCAAAGTCTTCCAAATTCCTATGTCTTGACACACGCCCCCAACATCCTACCCATTCCAGTTCATCTATGCTGGCTCGCTAGAGAATCGAACATAAGGTTCAAATCGAGTAACCCATGTGAGTCTCATGTTGGACCAAGTATGGGCGATACAATCAGATGCCTTCAACCACAAGCATCCAACTTTAGGGTTTTGAAGGCAAGGAATGCATCTATAAAAGGGAACCCTCATAGTCTATTCAAGGGGTCTCTGATCGGTGATTGGAAGTGTGTAGAACAAACCCAAGCAAGAGAGAGGAGATAGAAGCTGCAGTGAAGAGATCAGTCTTCCTACATCAAGCATCATGGCCTTCATAGTTACTACTATCTCTTTGTTGTTGTCCCTCGCCATGAGTGAGTATACGATTTGTGCTGGGGAATGGGGACTAGCCATAATCGGCTGTATTTTAACTTATCTTATATCTAAACTTGATAATATAATTGCTAAATAAAGTATCCTTTTGCTCGATGCCTTACTTTGTAAATTGATGACTTGTTTTGCATATTATTTTTTTGGAAAATTTATGGTAAATTGTTTTGCATATTAGTTATAATCATGGATATGCAGGTTGTTGTGGGCGTGACTAGAATAATAGAATGATCTTATTATCCCCTTGATCTCTCTGCAAGGGATAATGAGGTGATGGGACTTTGATCTGCTACATGCTGAGGATGGCCGGTCGTAAGTAAAGGAGTTCAGTATTATAGACAAGGAACTTGGGTGTCGAGGATGGTCAGTTCCAAAGGAGTTTGTACTAGGAGATGATTAGTATTCCATGAGGGTGTATAAGCTTAGCCTCGATTTATCAATGACTATTAGAGAGTTAGATCTGGTTAGGATGACTACACATGCATGGGTAGCAAAACCCCATGCCCTGGTGCTCTTTATTACCTGTTATTTATCTCTTTAATATTGTTTCTTTTGGAAACAATTTGGTTTAATCAATCTTTCAACTACTCAGTGATAAATATTACTCTTAATATTTCTAAATCTATTTAATTACTTAAAAATGTTTCCTTTGGGTTTGATCCTTAAGTATACTACAATAAGGCTTACTCTACTTTCGATAAACCTAAGAGATTATTCTTTTAAGGTTTTTCTTGGTGCAACATTTGTAGCCTCATCAAGTACAACTACAATTTGTCTATAGATGATGATGAGATGACTTTGTACTCAATGCATCAATGACTACATTCACATTTCCTAGATGATAGTTTATCTGACAATTGTATTCCTTGATCAACTCCATCCACCTCCTCCGTCTCATGTTCATCTCTTACTTTGGAAAGATGTAGTTTGGATTCTTGTGATCCATGAAGATTTGACACTTCTCTCCATATAGATAGTGTTTGTGAATCTTCAAGTCAAGAACCACATCTTCTAACTCCATGTCATGAATTGGTTAGTTCCCCTCATGTTACTTAAGCTATTGACAAGCAAAAGAAATCATGTTCTTGTCTTGCATCTACACGCATCCCAACCCATTCTTCGAGGCATTATAGAAAATAGTGTAGCCTTTCCCAGGATCTAGAAACACCACCACTGGAGCACTTGCCAACTTATCTTTCAATGACTGGAAAGAACATTGACACTTGTCATACCAAACAAAAGGAACACCTTTCTTGGTTATCTTGGTCAAGGGTAGAGCTACTGCAGTGAAGTTCTTAATGAACCTTTTGCAGTAACCAACTAAACCTAGAAAAAATCAAACCTTAGTTGGTGTCTTGGTGTCACACCCCGATCTCACACTAATCACTAATCACGAGATTAGGGCGCGACGGAGGGATTATCACATAAACAAATCACTGAGAACTTTTTCTTTTTAAAACCTCGTAATGATATCCAGATTATTGCTGTAAACTAAAACATAATAAACTATTGCGGAAGCATTTCAATTAACCTGGCTAGAGAACATAAACAGAGTTTACAACATGTAACATTGTTTAACAGAAAGTAAACATAACAGTTAATTTACATCTTTTACACATTCGCCATACATACTCTCTCTCACCCACACCATGTCCCAAGGACCGAGGGGAAAGGACTAAGAGACCTGTAACTAAACTAACTACATATACCTTCTACAGATTAAGCGTTAGGATGAAAAGATCCTTCCGATTCCTGGAATTTGTCACTGACCTGAAAAATGTTTGAGTAGAGGAATGAGCCTACTCGCTCAGTGAATAGTATTTCACTTAGCCATCATCATATAACTCCATATTTTACATTTAACAGGAATATGTGAATAAAATAACAAACTGAACAGTTCTAATTAAACAATGCAATTATCGCAGAAAAGTATGCTGAACATTTAAAGAACAAGTATTATAAATTCTAAATCTGAACATACACAAGTTTCATATTAATCTACCTTAATTCTAAGTGATCATCTTTTAACTTATGCCCTGATCATATGTAGTGTACTCTGCATATAAAGTCTCGTAGCGAACTACGAACCCACCGTATAAGATTTAGTGACACACCCGGGAAATGCTAAGTCTGAGTGCCAGTCCTGTTCTGCTACAGGACCCACAGGCTCTCCGGCCTCACTGCACTACTCCGAGTGCTCTAGACTCCTCCTCTAACCTGAGCACACAGGCAGAGAGTCTACACTGGGTTACCACCGTGACACACGCACGGATTATTGTTGAATAACCCCTATTTACTCCAGTGCCACCGTGACACCGCACGGATTATTGTTGAACACTGCCAATCAATCCTCGTGCCACCAGAATTACTCAACCAGTTGATGTTGGACACGAGTTTCACCCATAAGATGCAGACCTCTCAAAGGGGTTCTACGGTGTCAGGGCATCTAAGTCTAACACATTTTATTATAACAAGAAAACTCTCATAACATTGTGTCTCTCTCTCACATATTCGACTACTGGAATATTCTGTAATTCTACAATTCACTAGCTGAAACTAGAAGTTCAACTTTCATAACATTTCTATATATATAGTGCAACAACTATTCACTGTAAATAGATTTCATATCTATTCCACGTCTCTATACTGATTTCATATTACTGAACATTCAAATATACTGTATTGAAAGGAATACTCAACCTGAAATACTTTATCAAATTTATTCGCATCTTACTGAAATTACACGTAAGGCATGCACATTTATATTACTAATCATTTCATTTCGTTTGAACTATGCAAATTAAAAGTCTAAGGATGCTAACTATGCTCGGCATCCGGGTAATCTCTATTACCCACATATACACATAAACATCATTTTCATATATGAAATATCTACAATTAAACGAGTTAAACCTTGATAGTTAAATGAGATAATACTCACCCAATTCGGTGTGTTCGTATGCACCGAAAACGTTCACAAACACGCCTAATTCTGCTTTTCTGCAACTTTGCACCCCGTGCAACTGATTTCCACCCCGTGCAATCTGGGCAGAAACACTTCTGTTATGTTTTTCTGCAACTTTGCACCCCGTGCAACTGATCTGCACCCTGTGCAACTGATCTACACGCCGTGCAAACTGGCTGACTTTCTGTCCTGTTTTCTGTAACTTTGCACGCCGTGCAAACTGATTTGCATGCCGTGCAACCTGTGCAGAAATGGAAATCCCCGAAGAAGAAGGTGGATTTGGGGTCGTTTCGCGGCCAATCTTTGCCCGAAACTCCTTGGGAACTTCAAGACAACCTAGCAGCAACTCGTAGACGTTGCTTTTCATGCCTTAGGCCGCTCCCAGCGACCTCCTTGGCCAGCCCCTATCTTGGTCGGGCTACTTGGAACGAAGAAGAAAGGGGGGAAAGAAGATGGAGAAGATGACGCAGCTGAAGGAGGGAACCACGACTTCTGGTTTATTTGGTTGGGAAAAGATGAGGAATCAAAGGTGAATAGAGAAGGAGGGGCTTGATCTCTCAGCTTTCTCCTCTAGCTAGTTCTCTCCCTCTCCCTTCTCTGTTTTCTCAAACGGCAACTGAAGGAATGAACTTATCGTTCATTCAAAGTCGGCTAACATGCTAATAAAGGGAAAATCTAAAGAGGAGATAAGGAAGGGCGCCCAGGGGGCCGAACGTAAAATGCCCAAGAACTTTTCCGAAATTACACATAGGTCCCTGGACACTAAAAAGCTCATATCTTTTTACTCGTAGGTCAGTTTCGCATGATTTCTCTGGCAACGGATCAAGCAAAAACTTGTCCTCAACCTCAGGACAAGAAAACAAGCTAATGATACATTAAGACTAGCTCAAAGCTCAAAACACTATTAACAAAAGCAAGTACTCATCTCAACATAACTAGTTCAATTATGCACTAACCAAGGTACTTACTGGTAAAACGAAATGTGGGTCATAACACTTGGTCTGCTCCCACTGCAAAACTGACCCCACCTTATTAGGATCCATACAAATGACTTTTCTAGATATGACATGACCCATAAAAGACACCTTGGTTAGCCAAAACTCACACTTACTGAATTTTGCATGCAACCTATGTTGTCTTAACAACTCTAAAGCTTGACAAAGATGTTACTCATGCTATTGTCTATCCCTGGAGTATATCAAGATATCATCTATGAACACCACCACAAACTAATCAAGGCACAATCTCAACACTCTATTCATCATGTCCATAAATGTTGTCGCCACATTGGTTAACCACACGACACAACCACAAACTCATGATGACCATACCTAGTCTTAAAAGATGTCTTCGGTATGTCATCTGCCTTGATCCTCAACTAGTAATATCCTGACCTCAATTCTATCTTGGAAAACACTATAGAACCTCTCAACTAGTCAAACATATCATATATCCTTAGCAATGGGTATTTATTCTTCACTATAACCTTGTTCAATAGCTGGTAGTCTATGAAATGCCTCATAGAACCATCTTTCTTTGTCACAAACAACATTGGAGCACCCCAAGAGGAAGTGCTTAGTTGTATGAAAACTTTGTCCAACAATTCCTTCAGCTGCTTCTTAACCTCCTTCATCTCAATTGGATCCATCCTATAGGGTGTCCGCTCTATGGATTGTATGCCAGAAACTAGATTGATTTAAAAAACAATCCCCCTTAGGATGGTATTTGTATGTATGTCCAGAGAGCCACTCATATGATGATTGTAATGAGGAATAATGTAATGCATTTGATTAATGGTAAAGGCAATTCCATTTATATGCTTGTTCAGTTATGAGATGATAATATAACATGATAGATGTATAAAGAATGATATTGCTTGATGACATGTCTTCAGGTTGAGGACATGAACGATGAGATCATGTGTATGGTAATAGTATATACAATCTTGTTATGTCCCTAGTTGGGTATTATTGTGGAAGCTAATAGAAAAAAATACATAAGAGTGGAATGTGTGTTGGTTGATGATAGAATCTCATTAGTCATGATATGTGATATCAAACCAAGCACATAGGTACTTGTTAGAGAAAAATGAGATCATATGTCTCGATGACATATGTCTTCAGGTTTAGGACCTAAAAAATCAGATCATATGTATGGTAGCAGTATATACACTCATTTTAAGTCCCTAGTTGGATATTATTGTGGAAGCTAATAGAAAAAAATAATACATAAAACTAGAAAGTGTTTTGGTTGATGACAAAATCTCATTAGTCATGATATGTGATACCAAACCAAACACATATATACTTGTTAGAGAACAATGTACTGGACAAAACCTGTCCGAGAAGTGACACATTGATAACAGTCATGATCATATCTCAATGTGATAATGGTGATTGAGATTTTTGACTTGAAGTCACTACAATCATCACACGTTGTTTGATGCATTTTAACATCATCCAATGGGACCTTGAATAAGGGATGCCATAAGGGTGATGATTGGGTACATTGTAACACATGAGAATTCACTATGAGTGATGTATATGGGACTTGTCCCTCATACTAGAGTTGATGTCATGGACACTTTATAAGTGAGATTGAGAAAATGTATGGTCATACTCATGTGAGTCAATATATGATATTGATCTCATATGCATCTCTATAATTTTCTCAAGTTTAGGGAACATGGATTGAATGATTAAGAGGATGATGTTTTCATGCCTCAAGTCTAATCTAGATATCTGAGACAAAGGAATTCTACAATCACAGTAACACTAATCATGGATCTAGGTTGAAGTTGTTCTCCAACTTTCCAATTACTTGGGTAGTAATGATGTTATGCTAGATACCTCTCGTTGCTTGTGATGCCATAAATTGGTTATGGAAATTAACTACCAACATAATATAGGACCTATAAGGTCACATGCATAGGATGCACTAAAAATAGGAGTTTAAACATGATTAAAGTTTAAATTGGTTACTAAAGTGTTTAGGGAATCAAATTAAAAAAATGGTAAATGAGTTGACCGACTGGAGTGTCTAGTAAACTGGCTAGTGTGCTAGTCAGTTGACTGGAGAGTCCAGTCGATCGATTGATATGTACACACATGGATGATGGAAATAGTTAGTCGACCAGTTGGAATGTCCAATTGAGCAAGTAGACATATTCCTAATTGGATTGTCAAAAGATAACAATCAACCAATTACTATATCCAATCGACCGTACGATCAGAAAATGATGCGTATGTAATGGCGTGTATTGATCACCACATCGAAAGATAGTAATTTTCTGAATAGGAAATTATTCCATTCGGCGGACTAGAAATTCCAATAGATGATTGGAGTACCCACCGAGTAACTTGAGATTCACAATAATTATTAAATCGTGAAAATCTAACTCTTCGACTCCCAATTGATCTAGAAAGCCTGGCCTTGACCATCTTATTTAGGGGGGGAGGTAGTCAAGACTTTCAAAAGACACTACTAATGTGACAAACATTATCCTCTCACAGTACTGATAACATGAGATCCCAAGTAAGTCTTACCTATAAAAGGGAGAGACAACAACAAAGAACAAGTTAGCGCTAGCACGTTGATATCGAAAGGACAAACTCCTTCTTGTAGGATCTAGCATGCACAATGAGGAGTTCCCGGTTATCTAGGTGGACTATGATAGAGGTGTGGAGGCCTTCACCATCACACTAGGAGGACTATGTTAGTTGATGTCTGTGGTGTTACACCAGCGTGACGTCGATGGCCTTTGGTGTGCTGCTTGAAGAAGAATCAAGACTCTATGAGGTTTGTCTCTAGACTTTCTCTAAGACTAGGTATATGCCCCACAAACTCTCTTTACTATATATATCATTGTTTACACAATCTGTGGATTATAAATACAGACATTTTTTTGTTTCCTTTGCCTTATCCACTGCCTGATTTCCCTATAGTTGTATTAGAGCCATGTCAATCTACAATGTATCCGAATTTAATCGATACAATTAGATTTCATTTTTATCATCTATCTATTGCATACATTGTAAATACTTTAAATGATTAATATGCATATTGGATTAAAACCTCATACAATCCTATATGATATATGATATGGTAGTTATGCATTCAATACACATCACCCTAAAATTAGTTTTGATGGTGGACGAATGCTTGGTTATGGCCAAAACCCTTTTGTGGATGTGTGTACTTGGTTGAATGATTTTATTCCTAGTGTTATTTAGTTTGCATAATGAACATCTACCTTTTTTTTGACATGTAAGTTAATGCTTCCCTTCCTATACTCTCCTAAAATGTAACTTGAGGTTCACTTTTACAATGTAATATAGGAATATGATAGTTTTAATTTATATTTTGGTAAAAGAAGACATTCTGCACCAGACGAGTTGACGGACTGGAAGTCGAGTCAATATACCAAAGGAAGGAAGACACCACAGACAAGAGGAACCAATTAATCAACTGGAGAACCAACCAATTGACTATAGGACTCTAGACACCACTTAAGCTAAGACCCAATCGACCGATCTATGAAGATTTCAATTGACTGACCAACGAGATAACCGATCGACTAAAGGGTTTGATCGACTGATCAGGCTGGTTCCAACATAGATTTTCTACAAGAATAAATTTTTATATGTGATGAAAACCTTAGGTGGTAGCAATTCTTTGTGGCTCTAAAGAAATGCATTAGTATGGCCATAGACGACACTTGTATTCTGTGATTGCACGCTTGTTTGTGGATATAACATGTATATGACACATATTATAAGTATGTGGTGATTGGATATGTATATGTATTTATAAATATAAATCCCTAAATTAAATATTAAGTCTAAGATTCTTTCTATAAGAAACACACATAAAAAACTTGTTTGACCAAGCGTGGACACACCTCTGTAGGTTGTGTCGTCTATCTCATGGTAGTGTGATGGTAGATATGTGGGTCTGCCTTTGCATGGTGCATATTCTATCGTGTTGGCTTATGCGTCAGGCTTAACTAGTTGATATTTATGGGATCAAGAACCTAGAAGCATAAAGATGGATTATAACAAAGTTTTGTGTATGTCATCTATTAAGAGTTGCATATGATGCCATTGACAAGTGTTACCTACCTAAATAGTCAAGTTGTGGGAGATCAACCCTAGATGACATGACTTTGATGAAATATGTTTCTTGACTCACTAGAAGGTTGTACGTTGTAAGAATACTAATTGATAGTGAGGGCTATCAACTTGAAAAAAATAGTGGGAGAGATAATTAATTAAGGGCCTAATTAATATCGTCAATATCAATAGATCAAATGAAAAGTGTTTTGACAAAATGCAAAATTTTCTTTTGTAGAAATAAATGGGGAACACAATCTCATTACAATTGGTCCTTGAGATGGAAAAATTAAATAGAAACAACTTTAGTGAATGGTTCAAGACTTTGAGAAATGTTCTAACCAATGAGTGCAATCTCTATGTCTTAGAAACACCAATGCCACAAGAGCCAACTCCAAATGCACTTGAGACTGAAATGGATGCTTACTTAAAGCATGCCAATGATGCCACAGACGTCAAAGAACTTTTGTTGGGATGAATAAACTATGAGCTGCATAAATAGCATGAAAACATGGATATTCTTGAAATGGTAAGACATCTTAGGAATCATGTAAACTAAGAAAAGTATAATGTCCCCAAAGCACCTTTTGAGTGTAAATTGATAGAAGGAGATCTAGTAGAGCCCCTGTACTCAATACGATTCATCATGATGAACATCTAGAGAGACTGGGATTTCCTGTAAGCCAATAATTGGCCATGATATGATTCTAAAATCATTTCCTGAATCATATAGCCAATTTGTTAACTACTATCACTTGAGTAACTTGGCCAAACCATTGTCTGAATTGCATGACATGTTTAAAAATGTCAAAGTAGGAATGAAGAAGTACAAACTTGTGATGTTGATCAATAAAGGGGAGTCCAAGGGCAAGGACAAGGCCAATAAATGTTCTAAGGCTAAGATGAAGTCCAAATATCCAACACTCAAGAAAAGGAGAAGGGCAAGTGCAAATAAAGTCTTTCCCTTTCACTTAAAGGAACTAAGGAAGATGAAGCAACGGATATAGATCTCTACTTCATGTATATATGTACTTGGGATTAACTTTACTACTTATTCATCTTGGGTACCAGATATTAGATGTGAATCACACATTTGCTCAAATATGCATGATATGAAAAAAGGTTAGGGTTTCTTCTAGTATAGTTGGAACCTAGGTAATTTATCTCTTCCAAGTGGGCTTGTAATAGAGTTAGAGAAATTCTATTATGTACTTGCCATTTATAGGAACATCATATTTGCATCTTGTTTGAACAAGAATGGATTTGAATTTCTTATAAAGAATAGTCGATGTTTTATTATTAAAGATGAGATCTTTTATGGAAGTTCCCCAATGTCCTATGGTCTATACTTGGTAGATATGGAGATAAGCATGTATAATGTAAATACCAAAAGGTTAAAACTCAATAACACAAACCAAACTTAACTTTGGAATTGTTGTCTAGGGCACATAATGAGAAACACATATCTAGATTCCAAAAAGATGGTTATATGGACTCTTTTGATTTCAAATCAATAGAGACATGTAAGTCTTGTTTGTTGGACAAGATAACAAAAGCTCCTTCAACTGGTAATAGTGAGAGAGCAAGTGATTTATTAGCCCTGATACTACTGACGTATGTGGCCCTTTTAGAACAAATGCTAGAGATGGTTCTCAGTACTTCATTACCTTTACTGATGAATCAATAGGCATGGCTATGTATACTTGATGAAACATAAGCCAGAAACCCATTGAAAAGTTCAAGGACTTCATGAATCAAGTACAAAACCAACTCGGTAAAAGTATTAAAACACTTGGTTTGATCGAGGTGGAGAATACTTAAGCCAAGATTTTGAGGACCTTCTGTGAGACCGTGGTATCATATCAAATGGAATCCACCTAGAACACCACATCATAATGGTGTATTAGAAAGAAGGAACCACACATTACTAGATACGATGTGGTTGATGATGAGTTTTTCTAGTCTTTCAACTTCCTTTTGGGGATATGCTCAGAAACCACAATGTTTACACTTAACTGTTAGTTCAAAAGACACCATATGAGATATGGTCTGGGAAGTAACTCAAAATGTATTTTATGAAGATTTGGGGTTGTGAAGCTTGTGTAAGGAAAATGTTTCCTAAAAATCTTGGCCCTAGATTAGATAAATGTTATTTTGTTGGATATCTCAAGGAAACTAGGGAATACTAGTTCTATGCTCCATCTGACAACAAAGTGTTTGTTTCCATGACTCATGTATTCCTTAAAAGGAATTTTTTTCCAAAGGAATCAGTGCGAGAAAAGTAGAACTCAAAGAAATTTGAGACCAACAAGAAAAAATTGAACCTCTAGACATACATAAAAAACAAGAAGACACACAAGCTATTGTGGAATCTCAAGTTCCTAATATGACACATGAACCTCACAGATCTAGTAGGACAAGCCTTGAGTCTGAACGATTGGGTTATCATGTGACTCAAGAAGGCAATGAGTTGGTCATTGATGATGAGCCAACAACCTATCTTGAAGCTATTCAGGTATCAAAATCTGGGAAGTGTCTTGAGGACATTAGATCTGATATGGACTCCATGTACACCAATAAGGTATGGTCATTGGTGGATCCACCCGAAGGGGTAAAATGCATAGGGTGCAAATGGTCTTCAAGAAGAAGACCGACATGGATGTTAATGTACAAACCTGTAAAGAATATTGATTACAAAAGGTTTCATAAAAGTTCAGGGTAATGACTAAGATGAAACGTCTTCACCAATCACCATGGTTAAATCCATCACGATCATGTTTGCTATTGCAACTTATTATGACTATGAGCTATAGTAGATGGATGTTAAAATTGCTTTCTAAAACATGAACATTCTTGAGGATGTGTAAATGACACAACCCAAGGGTTTTATAAATCCAAAGGAAGCCCATAAAGTTTGCAATCTACAAAGGTCAATCTATGGATTGAAGCAAGCAACTCAGAGCTAGAATCTTCAATTTGACAAAATAGTCAAAAAGTTTTACTTTAGTCAAAATGAAGATGAACTATGGGTTTATAAGAAGGTTAGTGGGAGCATTATTGTATTCCTTATATTATATGTAGATGACATACTATTGATGGGGAATGACATCCCTACTTTACAAAAAATAAATCTTAATTGGGAAGAACCTTCTCTATGAAGGATTCAGGAAAATCATATGATGTCTTAGGAATTAAGATCTAGAGAGAGATCTAGAAAGCTTCTAGGTCTAATCTAGAGCACATACATTGACAAAGTGTTGAAGAGGTTCAACACATATAACTCAAATAGAGGAAACCTTCCCATGTCCCATGTAATTCGCCTCTCTAGATCCCAGTGTATCAGTTCTTGTGAAGAATGGGAACACATGAATAAGATGCCATATGCATCCATTATTAGATCTATCATGTGTTTAATGTTATTCACTCATTGCAATATCTCGTATGGCTTGATCATGATAAGAAGATATTAGTCACAACCTGGTGAAGGTCACTAGACTACCATAAAGAACATCATAAAGTACTTGAGAAGAACTAATGATCAGTTCCTTATTTATGGAAGTGAGTAATACTTGGGTGTAAAGGGTTAAATATATGAAAGCTTCCAAACTAACAAACCTAATTATTGATAACAATCCATATTTGTGTTTTTCCTTAACAATTGAGCTGTGAGTTGGAAACATTCCAAGCAAGAAACAATTGTTGATTCTACAACAGAAGCTGAGTACATTACTACCTCAAGCACAAAAAAGGAACCTACTTGGATCAAGAAGTTCATTAGTGAACTTGAAGTGGTTCTAAGCATTAGCAATGCAATAGAGTTGTATTGTGCCAACAATGGATCCATTGCACTAGATAAGGATCCTAGATCGCATAAGCATACCAAGCATATAGCTTGGAGATTCCATCTCATACAAGAGATCATACAACAAGGAGATGTGAAGATTTATAGAGTGCCGACTGAAAGCAATATTGATGACCCACTGATAAGAGAAATTTCACAACAGAAGTATGATGGACATGTTATATCACTCAGGATAAGGTTGATGGGTTTTTATAATGAGGCATAATGTAATTGATTTGGTCACTAAAAAGGCAATTTAGTCTATATGTTTTGTCAATAATGAGATGATGATATAACATGATAGATGTCGAAGGAATGATATATCTCGATGACATATGTCTTCAAATTGAGGACTTGAACAATGAGATCACATGTGTGATAAGAGTATATACATTCTTGTTATGTCCCAAGTTAGATATTATTATGGAAGCTAATAGACAAAATAATACATAAGACTAAAATGTGTGTTGGCTGATGACAACATCTCATTAGTCATGATATGTGATATCAAACCAAACAAATAGGAACTTTTTAGAGAACAATGTACCAAACAAGACCTTCCCTGATAAGTGATACATGGATAATAGTCATAATGTCATCTCAATGTGATAATAGTAATTGTGATTCTTAGACTTGAAGTATCTATACATATCATATGTCGCTCGATGTATTTTAACATAATCAAACGTGACCTTGAATAAGAGATTCCATAATGGTGATGCTTGGGTAACACATGAGGATTGACTATGAGTGATGTAGATGGGATTTGTCCCTCCTACTAGAGTTGATATCTTGGCCACTTGATAAGTGAGTCTAAATAAATATATGACCATTCTCATGTGAGTCAATATGTGATATTGAGCTCATATGCATCTCCACTGTCTACTCTGGTTCAAGGAACATGGATTGAGTATATAAGAGGATGACGTTTCCATGCCTTGTGTCCAATCTAGATATCTAAGACAAAGGAATTATACAATCACAGTAACACTGATCATGGATCTAGGTTGAAGTTGTTCTCCAAGTTTCCAATTACTTGGGTAGCAATGATGTTTCTCTAGATATCACTTATTGCTTGTGATGTCATAAATTGGTAATGGATATTCACTGGAAACATAATATGGGACCTATAGGGTCACACACATAGGACGCATCATGAATAGGAGTTTAATCATGATTAAGGTTTAACTTGGTTACTAAAGTGTTTAGGTAATCAAATTTAAAAACATTGGTAAATAAGTCAACTGACTTGAGTGTCCATTTGACTGACTAGTGTGCCTTTCGATCGAATGGAGAGTCAATTCAATCAAATGAGATGTACAAACATGGCCAATGAGAATATTCAACTGACCTATTAGAATGTCCAATTGGGCAAGTAGACATATTCCTGATCAGATTGTCAAAAGAAACCAATAGACCAATTGGAATCTCCAATTAATCTAATGATGCTAATGCAATGATGTGTATTGCTCATCACATTGAAAGCCAATAATTTTCTAAATAGGAAAGTATTTTAATTGATCAACTAGAATGTTCAGTTGAGCGACTAGAGTACTAATCGACTGACTAGAGATTCTGAACATAACTAAATCATGGAAATCTATTTGTACAAATCCCAGTTGATCTGTAATCCTTAGCCATGACCATCCTATATATAGAGGGGGGGGGTAGTCAAGGCTTTCAAAAGACACAACTTACGCTGGTAAGTTTTGTTCTCTGACAGGTTCAGTAACATGAGAGTCCAAACAAGTTTTACCCATAAAAGGGAGACATAACAAGGGAGAACAAGTCAACTATAGCACATTGACATAGAACAAAATCCTTCCCATTAGCTCTAGCAAGCACAATGAGGAGTTCCTGGTGGTCCAATTGGACTACAATAGAGGAGTGGAGACCATCACCAAAATGCTAGGAGGACTATGCTAGCCGATGTCTATGGTGTCACATCAGTACTACACCTACAACTATTTGTGTGCTGATTAAAGAAGAAGCACGACTCTATGATGATTGTTGTTGGACTTGCTCCAGGACTAGGTATATGACTCACAGACTCTCATTCCTAAATATATCATTTTTGGCATGATATCCTAGTTAGGAATAATAACATAATTTTTTTGTCTACTTCCTTATCTGCTGTCTAATTTCAAAATAGGTGAAACACCTAGAAACTCGTCAGGGAAAAATCCTCAAACTCACTCACCAGAGGTACATCCCAGATACTAGGACTCCTCACCTTGTTATCTAGAATATTGACTCCAAGTCTAATTGACTAAACCCTTGTTTTGATGATGATTAACCATTACACTTACTTGTGTCTAATGATTCTACTTGTGCAATTTCAAATTAGTTAAGACACACTCCAAATGCCTATATTGTGGATCCTAACTTGGAGAATAACAAGTCAAAATCAATGCAAGTATACTTTTGTGGGGAAGACATCAAATATATTATAATTATGTTGTAAACCACTTGTGATGATTGTATGCCCTATAATTAAGATTAGAAAAAATCAAGAGCTCTTAAATTGAATATTCAAGCACTTTTATGGCAATTCTAAAAATTAATCACAAGGACTTTTATCAGTCAAGTTTCATCTAGGATAAAATTGACTTACACCTTGACGGATCTTGGGAACTGCCAGGGTCAGCTGAGTTTCTCTAGGACAAACTCGACCGACACCCTTACACAGGAAAATCAATTTTAAGCCTTCGCCCAAGTTTCATCTAGAATAAACTCAACAGACAACTCGAAATTGATTTGTTGCATAGTGCCATCGCTCAAGTTACTTTTATTGAAAATCAACCGACCACATTGTATGGAATGTGTATAAAAAGTATTTCTAACTTTTGGAGTGTTGTAAAACTTAAAATAATATTCGTTGCATCATCCCAAATGGCTAAAAGTTGTTCTGAAGTGTCTCTATTGGCTAGTAGATATCCTCAACTATAAATAGGACCCCTTGGGCTTCATCCCATGGTTATACAAGCACTATGAAGGTCCTTATATTATAGTAGAGTGCCTCCAAGAGCTTCCATCCACTCTCCTAATCTTAATCACTTGCTACATCCATTAAAGTGAGTAGGATATTTATAAGAGAGCTAGTCCTACATGTATATCTTATGAGGATCTCACTTCCTCCATCTCCCAATCTCTCTTTCTAACACGAAGATGAAGGTTCTCTCTCTTTTCTAAGGGAGGTGAAGAAGAAGAAGAAGGGAAGGAGTCCCATGGTGAAAGCTTCTCCCTTGTGAAGGTGATGCCAAAGGTAGAAGATCCAAGTCAAAAGTGGTTAATTCCTTGAAGGCGTAAGACTTATTGCAAGAGTGGGTAGGTCCTCAAGAAGGTGGAAGAATCGGTGCAAAAGTGGTTAAGTCCTTGGTAAGATAGATGACTCTTGGTCATGGAAAGGTACGTCCTTTGTAAGGTTATTGGAGCCCTTATCCTCAAAGGAAGGCTTGGTATCCTTGTCCTAGAAAAGGAAGGTCAATGTTATAACTCTTAAAATGAAATATAAGGAGTGAGACATGGTTAAAAATCCTAAAGGTTGAAATCTTTAGGTAGTGGAGGTACATCTCCTAGTTTGGATTTTTGAACCACTATACATAGCTTCTGTTACTTGTGCTTGTTCAAAATCTCTCTGCCATGCTATGTATGTTTCCTTACACTCAAATTTCATATTAGAAACCTTATCTTGTGATATACCTTGAGGGTACACCGAATTTTATTTAAGTGTTTATAGCTCTATTCATTCCCCTATAGATCCCATCATCTGATCCAACATACGACATGTTCCAGAAAATCTTCACACCCTCATTTCATCAACTTCTCTACTATCACCACATAAATAGACAAGTAGAAAGAATCTTCCTATCTCCTTGGAAAGTCTAACATACACTACCATAAAAAAATGTCGTGACTTTATAACCACAATAAGAAACAACCTTATACTTCTCTAAGTTATCCATCCCTAGGATCACATCAAATCCATGTATATAAAGTGACATGAGATCTACTTGAATGTTGCATCTTGAGAAAGAAAGAACGTATGATGGACACACTTCTCACAATACCATAGAACCAACAAAAGGGGTTTCTAATAAGAGGCTATCATATCTACTATATACATGTAAGTTACAACTATTGATCACCTATCTAGTGATAAACAAGTGTGTTGCACCCGAGTCAACCAAAATATGTACAAGAGAAGAAGCAGATAAATCAGAATGAAAGAGTTCTATATGACCTATTATGACTAATGGCTTGACCACGCCTTCTAGATGATTCACGACATAGAATCTAGTCATCGAATGGTGTCTCCCTCTTTCTTTTCTAGTCATTCCATAAGACCCTTCTTGCAATGTCTGTCTACAACCTCTACTGCCACCGCCATTGTACTGCTGCTATTGATGTTTCTATGGGCCCTGCTGGCTCTGCCTTAGCTATTTTGTAACCTCTCGGTTCTTCATAGGGAAAGACCATACCATATACCCAACTTGACCACACTTGTATCAAATCCTAGTAACATACAATGACCTATACGACGCTATCACAGACACTGACCCAAAATGGTTTTCCCCACTTGGCAGAAAGCTACGTCCTATCCCCTTCCTAGGGACCCACTGAAACAACACTTGTGTCCTTGGTTTAGAAAAAATCAACGTCCATCAAGACTGCTACTATTGCGGTGAAGAAAACCATGGTTTCTTGAAACTACTTGATGGTGATCCTTGGAACTGAGTAGACCTATTTATGGCACTGGATTCTCATTGCTCCACAACTATCCTCTCTATCCTTCTCACAAACTCCACAAGGGTGAAAAAATTCTCTCGAATCTCTAAAGTAGATGTCATGCTTGCAGCCTCAACATTCAAACCCTTCTCAAACCTTCTGATCCACTCCTTCTACATGGTCGCCATGTGTGGACAAAACCTCAACAAGTCAACTTTGCCTCATAGTCATTGATAGACCATGACCTTTCAAACCGATCTATCTTTTCCTCCAGATACTTCTCCATGAAGTAATAACTGACAAACTCTCATCAAAGCTCTTCCCAACTGACCACCTCGCCTGACCTCTCTCCTCCTCAATGGCCCACCAATGGCCAACACTACCCTTCCGAAGGTAGATTGCGTGCTTTACCTTGTCCACCTTAGAGATGTTTAGAATTATGAATGCCTTCTCCAGCTATGACTACCACTTATCTGGATCGTCTGGATCTGTTGTGCCCTTGTACTCTCTGGCTCCCACTAACTTCAGCCTCTCAATGGTCTTCCTTGGACCCTGAGATTCAACATTTGAGATAGGTGCCCATGGTTGTGGTGTAGGCACCCTATCCATCGGATGCATTTTCGTCACCATTAGCGGTTCAAAAATAGATTGGAAAGATGAATCATCTATGGTTGAAGGGCCAAATGGATGTGGAACAAGATTTCTGGCCTCATCTCAACTACTCTTATATCTGGTACCTATCTCCTATTGCCACCTCCAGGCACCACAAATCTACTCTCAACATGTTCTTCACATTCTCCATACATATCTGCACAACCATAACCCATGGTTAGATATGCTAGATACGTATAAGCAAACACAACAACCTAAGTACTATGTCCTTATAGACTCATCAAACCTAAAGGCCTGATACCACCAAATATGGCAACCGACCATGCTAAATGAGATTCTAGAAACTAAAACAATGGTCAAAACACTAATTAAGCATATTACCCAAAAAGGATACATATTCACGTTGAATAAAATTTTCTAAAATATTCCATAGAAATATTTAAACAAAGTTCCAACTGTGTTATATTTCTATACCAGTCAACTTTAGAAGAGTTGAATGGCCTCAACCACAACATGTATACAAAAGGGGTGTTGTCCAAATAATTATACCATTTACATTATACATTGCTCATGGCATACAATCAAAATCTCAAGTTGATATACATGATATAAAAAATCCCCTACCCAAACCTAAAATTACAGGGATGACTCTAGAACCCTACACCAAACCACACCAACCTCTCGAGCTCTATAGATCTCCAAAATGGGCCTCCTCCCCACCACGTGTCTGGTTGCACTGTTGTTGACCTAAAAAGGCGTGAAAACCCACTATATGAGGCCCATGTCCCAAAAAAATGATATGGCCTCTAATAACATTTAGTGCATAGAAAAAGATTATGTACTTTAAAATAGTAAGGAAGATAGTATTACAAAGTTTAAAGACTATGCAACTTACACAAAAGATCCATCATATCTAGAATCATAAGTACAGTTGATTTCTCTTACCATATCATAAAACACATTTAAATAAAGAATCATAGCAAAGATCATCCTCTGATGTGATTCACCAAGTAACCCTAATATTTATTCTACACATATGAATTACATATTTTATAAAGCCCTGGGTAGTTTGAGGAGTATCCCTCAAACTACTAGCTGACAACCCTGTGAAGTTGAAACAACCATATTAAAGATCTAGGATAACCAGAATCCTAAATATCTCTTCCCCTCAGTCAGTATGAGTAACAACCATAGTTGTACAACATTCCAACTACTCAGATAACCTAGTTCTTCCTTGGTACACATGCCACATCACTAGAAACTAGGGTATAAACCCTCATATCCAAGTTATGAATGTATTCACTTTCAATCATTTCCACATTCAAGACATGAACTTGACCGCTCCCCAAAACTTGGGATCAAGATGACATATTAATACCCTTCCAACACCTGCATATACTCAACAATATATGTCTCCAATCTCATTTACCATTACTCGTATCACTATCTAGAAACTTCTTACACTAGAATATTTCTATGCTCACAATGCACTACATGATTATTGTTGCACTTGATTATGTAGGTCAGTTTATACATTTTTGACTGCATCAATCAAATTACATACATGATCCTAAATAATCTTTGTAAAAATAAGTTTTAGATTACAACTTCAAAAGATATAAAATATAAGAAACATGTTTTTTGTTACACCATCATGGTATACTGATCCATCATATCCATAAAGAGGACTAAACCTCCAACTAGGGCACAAAAATCCTAAAAAGACATTTATACAAAAATAATAATAACATCCCGTATGAACTTTATTATTCTCTAAAATTTTGTAGGGAATCTAATAATATGTAGACACGATATCATCCAAAAGTTTAGCATAAATGTCCACCAGACATGAACATTATAGTATTTCCAAGAACAAAGAATTTATATGTCTGAATCGCAGCCTAGATGAGTTATTTTTAGTACTATGTTTTTGTCTAGTTTTCATATCAGAAATATAATAGTATATAAATGCATCATAACCTCCATAGATTAACCACTACAAAACAAAGTTTAAGGTATGGGTCAAAATTCTAACCATTTGCTACTAAAACAACAACTATATAAAATTTAAGGAGTCATTACACCTATATTTCAAATTTTAGAGTTTGCATGTTCAAAGAAAACCTCATTTACAGAAGAAAAACGTTCATAAGGTCTAAGGAAGGCTTAATAACTCATAATATTATCATTTTCATGTCAAACCCTACACAAAGGGCCATCTTTTCTCATTTTGAGGATTATCTAGAACAAGTTTTTCATAAGGCAAATTATGAGTAGGGAAGAAATGTATCAAAAGTTATATCACTCATATGGAAGAGAAAAAAAACTAAAATCCAACATGGAAAACTTTAAAATCAGCAACAAAGCATCGGGCTTGGTCCACCAAAGCTGTAAGAATGCCTCCTCTTTCCACAAATAGCATTCCAGATCAAGGAAGAAAAAAAAGAGAGTTCCCAACCATTTTGTGTAGGCTTCCATCAAGAACACTAAGAAACTCAGGCATAGGAGGAAGGAGGGGTGAAGAATAGCAAGGAAAATGAGTAGAAAAGTAGGGATATTACATGACTGGAGCAAGGAATACAAACTGAAGCCCTAGATCATTCCAAGAAGAACTCAAACATGATCATGCATCCATGAAGAACGTGTGATCATTGACCCCAATGGGTTCTTGTTGACCTCTGAAAAGCAACACCAAGATCGCCAAAGATGAGAAGAGAGAAAATGAGGGGTATTTATAAGTGGATGGAGGTATGGTGTTGTTCTGAAATTCCATCAAACACCAAAAAACCAAGTGGGAACTAAAAACAAACTAGACTCTAAATCAGCCAGGCATTGAAAAACAATTTGGGCACCAAAAATCAAACGAGCAATGAAAACCAACCGGGCACCAAAAACCAAACAAACACCAAAACCAAACAGGCACCAAAGATCCCATGAAGGCAAGGTTAAAAAGAATGTAAAATCATAAGATTCTTAAGAAGATTATAAATCTATTCAAGATAGTATTCAAATTATAGTTACGCCCCCCAAAATGGGTAATTTACATAAAGGCTCACAAATTACAAGGTTATATAACCAAGCAAACAAGGTCTGTTTTTATCTAAATTTTAAACATAGTTTCATCGTCCAGTGTGACACCATAATTCATAGTTAAATTCTAAGACTAAGCATTAAATGTATCAAATTAAGCCAACTAATTATGTTTATTAATTAAGCAAGGTTGGGGGCCTTACACTCCCAACATGTAAATTCCTATATCCATTGAATGTATATACTCTTAGCAATGTTTATTTCCGTACTTTTGTTATTAATCCTTCACTTGCATGTTAGCTACAATCTTGTACTATTTGATTAATAATACCTTGAGAGAGTAGTCTAAACTCATATCTAAGAGTTATGGAGTTGAACAACTGCATGAGAATGTTTTTTTTGGTGAATTATGCATGAGAACACTGGAATACTTCAACTAATGGCCATATGGTTTTATGTTGATCGATTGATTGTAATCTCGAGAAAGAGATAACCTTATAATATATTATGTACTAAGATCAAAATATGTGGGAATAGACACTTATGATGATTTCTTGTAAGCTTGCTCAGGGTACATGATGAGTACGGATTTTTCATGTCGATGAGAAATCTTAGATGGTGAAACCCAATCTAAGTTTCCCATCCATATTTTCTTATCCCGTTTAAACATTAGTTTTTTGTTATATTTAATCTTTGGGTTTACATTTTTTGTTTGTTATCTTGACCGTTGAAACACCTCTGTTCCATAAGGAACACTTACCTACCTTTTTGGTTGGTGTAACTAAGTCAAGACTCTCACTTCTCAACACATACCCCCTTGGCCCTGTATTTAACCCCGATCTAATACATCGGGCCCTGTTATTACTATTGAGGGAGCCTAAGTATTGGGTATAAGTTCAAAGTTTGATTACTCAAGATCCGCACCTTTTGGGAGAGTGATTTTGGGCTGATAAATCCTTGTATACATAAAGACACCATAGATCCATGCACATTGGCATTTCCACTCAGTATAAAAACCCTAATCACATACACACTATGTTCATGGATGACTTTATGGTTCACTATATTGTCAAGGTCTACCTCTAAAGACATGTATACTTCCCCTATTTTGGTGTTGCCATAATCGTGATGCTGGACATGGGTGGGCTCAGGTACAAGTTGGCAACAAATACCAACTCATGCTCTTCCTTTGGCATGATAATAACTCCATAATTCCATTCTCAGGGATGTAAACAACTTTTGAAGAGGATTGACCCTTAAAATGTTGGGATCATTCATCTTATCCTTGTGGTTGTCAACAAGCTCTATTTGTAGACATTTGAAAACATTGGCCACTTCAAGGTTCCTTCCATAACCTTTATGGGAGAAGATCCTTAGGTCATACCACCAACCATATTGGGGGAGCACAACTTTGGACAAGCATCTAGTTTGCAGAAGTTGGATTTGAGTTCAGTCAACTTTGTGTCAAGTTGACTGATCATTAAGGTTGATGGGATCACATTGAAAGATGTGGGATGACTATAGGGTGTCTGAAGCCCAACGAGACTGGGTTTACCTATAATATTCACTTAAATGCCACAAATATAATTGAAGGCACAATGTAGGGTCCTTTCTACCATGTGGTAGCTTCCAAGATCTACCTCCTTGTCAGCATGGAAGATGGCTCCCTATTCACACCTAGACATCTCACAACCCATGTTTTGGCTTGTCATTTTTGGTGGGTGACAATAAAGATTATTCACAACCTCTTTCTTGCTATAATTTGTTTTGTTTTGAATTTGGATAAATGAAATTATCTGCTATATCATCTTGGTTGATTGGGATGGCAATGCTGCTATTTTCATTGTAATTTTATGGGTTTTTCTCACCCAATTTATACCAGTGTCACCCCCTCATGGTAAATGATGTCCTTTTACACATTTAGTGTACCTTTCAAGCAAGTTGTGTAGTGGTTTCTTATGAAGTGCCCATGGAACACACTCCAAGCACAACACGACATGTAACATATGCATGGTTTTTGACTTTTTTGTTTAGTTTCTCTTGGGGTTGTCTATAAGTTTGTTTTAATATTCTGACCAGGGAGAAACTTCAATAATTCATATGAAATAGACACAAACTCTAAAAAAAATGTAGAATACTTGTTGAACAACATTTTTAAATAGGAACATGTTTAATCTAATATTAAACCACATTTTCACTTCTTTTTTTAATGATTTATTGTGAAACCTTAAACCTATGAATAAACACTCACATATGCAAGGTACAATACTTAAACCTGAGCAAGTTATAATTGAATCACATTAACCTTAATTTCTAGCCTTGAGTAGTAATCCTACAACATCTAAAAGCCTTGATTAATACATAAATAATAAATATATCTAATATGATATAACACAACTTCAATAATTAATCATGTATGTTTTTCTATACGTGGAAGGTTAGCTAGTAACATAATATAGAAAATTGACAATATACTCAAAGTAAAGCAAGTAAACCCACCCAGCTATGATGCTCATGGTGCATCCTAATAAATGCTTAACCCAAATTATCATGAAGTCAAAGTGCATGTGGCAACACATCCCATTATCACACAGATAACGAGGTGTTACGCGAAAACGTGCGGAACTCACCATAACCACATCTTATCAAAAACACGGGTTGATTAAAACCGATTGCGGAAAACATACAAACTGTGGGACTATTACTTTCCAGTCCTCATCCTGCACAGAAACATGTCATAAATATACATACATGAAAACTGATACGTGTCCACAGCTCAGAAACAGCTGTTCATCCATCACATGAGTTCACCACCTGTTCATATACATAAAGACCCACATCCGTCCAACAACAGGATATACAACATCGTCGATCGATCATCATGAAACAACGTCAAAACACTTCCAAGGACCTGAGAGTACAGGGATGACTCTAGACTCTACTACAAAACATCAAAATAGCAGCATATCCATCGCTTGCCTTCTACTGCTCGGCCGCAACACCACGACCGTGACCACGTCTACCTCGACCACCTAAAAAGGGTGTAAACCAGCGGAGTGAGACAATTGAACAATTGTCCCAGTGGGAAATTGTGACGTCCCCAGATTGTCTAAAACTTAATCTGATGTGTGACGTCCAAATTGAAACCCTCACCTCAGCGAGAATCCCAATTTAAACATCCCACACTAGGCTAAGAAGAAGAAACTCAAGGGAGTCAGAAGGAACATACATCAGTAGCACATGTACATGAACAATAATAAAACCACAACACTTGTTCACCATTCAACATATAATTACAACATGAATTGTTACAACATTTGATATTACATATTGAACAGCAAACTACCAAACATATACATGTACTACATCTAAACAACAGGATCTTAAGACAACAGGTCCACCTGTACATCAGCTCGCCACACAACTCTCACTATCCTGGATCTTCAAGAGCAAAACCACAACCTAAACAAAAGATTACATGCGGTACACGTCAGCACAATATTTCAAGAATATTGTACTGAGTACGCCTACGTGTCTTTTTATATACCTCTCATCATATCTTGGCAATAAGATAAAACTAAAACTTGACAGTAACAGAAGAATATAAGAAAAGCATATACTTGCACAAGGATATTCATTAACAAAAGAGAACACATATTTTAAGCACATTTCCATCATATATCTCGTACATCTGCCCCTAAGGGCTTTGATGTTTTTAGGCCTTATGATCTACTACCAAAGAGTTTGAGATCATATTACGTGTGATCTACTACCAAAGAGTTTGAGATCTAACACATGTGATCTACTACCAAAGAGTTTGAGATCACTTCAATGCACTGTACTACCAAAGAGTTTAGTGCTATCATATGACGGATCAGATATCATATATTTGATGTGTTCATAGCCATAAGTATGAAGAATCAAGCAACATAGCATACAAGAACAATCATTTCATCCAATAACATATGCCAAGTATTTTTCTACACATATAACACAAGCATATTGTATAATAAGCCAAGTAAGAGGTAATGGCGTACCTTGATCAAGAACAAACCTAATCATCAGATATCCCTCATGTCGTCTACATCCTGGTCAACCCTGATGAAGATAAGACCATATGTACCATCATTAGGTTCTCATCCTATTACAACTCATCTTAACCCTATTCGTGTTCATTAGAGTTTCTCTTAGTTCATTAGGATATGTGTATCATTACTTGTATTCTTATCTTATGATTATCTCACTGATGTCATTTTCTAGATTACATCTCGTTATCAAAGTTCATCATCTGAACATTAGGTTCCATGTCCTTTTTGTGCACATATTAACCCTAGGTTACATCATTAACCTAGATTAGGGTTTTATATCACATTAAGAGAAAACATCATTGTATAACAGGGATTATGGGTATCATCCTGATCTAATATTTAATTCTGAGGTTCCAGAGACTGATATGAGATTACTCTGTCAATTTCACCATTTATTGAGCTTGTGTGTATTAATCACATTTTATTCATGCTTATTATCCCTAACTAGCCATATTAATCAAATTACATGATTTCGTTCATTAACATGACCATATCTGACATCATATGCATTAAAGACATGGTTATGGACTTACAAATATTTTTCCATAATTTTATGTCATCGTTTGCTATTTATTATCCATTAAACAAGAATCACATATCTTACATGATATTTCTGATATTAAAGCATTAAAAGGTTGATATTATGCTTCTATATTGTTCTACTCATTTTTCTGAGAAAAACAGTATATTATTTATATTTTTCTGATCACTGTGCTATTTTCTACAAATTATTGAATATCTGGGCATTTACTGGGATTTTTGAGTTGATTACCTTATTCTGGCCAAACAGGGACCGCCACGTGGCCTCTCTGCTCCAACTGATTTCACTCATGGGCATTCCTTGTTCTGTGTCGAGGCGGCCGATCTGTATCCATTCTTCCGGTCTGGTGTTGGACCGCTTCAGGCCTCCCCCTTCCTTCACGCACACTCACATAACGTGGACTCCACGAATCTGTTAGGCAGGGGCCGCTGCAAGGGCTCCTCGCCAGACTCAGACAAACCGAACTCCCACCCCTTAGCACCGCCGCTGGGATCCATCTTCCCCAGCATTGTTTCTCTGCCGCCTGCTAACTTTCTCAGCGACCTACCCAAAGTGCCGGCGCACCTCGGCATGGAACTCAGACGAGGTGAAGCAGCAACTCCAAAACTTGTCCTCCATGAACTCTTCGACAACCGGCATCGTCGTCATGACTATGAGCTCCGGCAAGGTAGAAGCATCTCTGCCATGGGATCATCAACTTATGCCCTCAGCGACGCCTGAAGTTGTTCTACTGGAAACGGTCGCCTCACCGAGGAGGCTCTCCAAGTCGAGCTAGCTCCATCGCATGCGAGCGATCATGCAACATGGTGTCGCGACAAGGCTGGGTCTACTCCGACGAGGAGTCAGTCGCTTCTCCCTCCTTCCTTGGCTTCCATTTTCACATCCCAACGCCTGACTGGCGCCCCGTCCAGTCAAACACGAGCTATACCTCTGGCCGCCGTCATTGATAGCTTGGGTCTGATCCCTATGCCGCTGGTGGTTGGATCTCCGGCAAGCACTCAGGGAGACTCGACTCCTCACGGACTTCTCCAGATCTTCCTCTATCCCACTTCCTATCTCATTGTATAACTCCTCCCTATGGACCTGTACGAGGTTGATCCAGTTAGGCGAGGTCCTCATCGTCGTTCTCTGGTGCCGTGATCATCCCCCGATCTCCTCCTTCTGTAACTTCTACCTCCCACCTACAACAGATGATGGAGAGATAGAGGGTGGGGTTTGTATATCTCCCGTATCCAGCTGCCTTATACAAGTGCTTGAACTATGCAATCGGCAACCCAAGGAAAAAGGACTGGTCCCCCATTCTTTTCACACGAACAAACCGCTCACCACTCTCGCTTCCTCAGGCCACGACCTGGACGTGGGAGTCCAATGAAGCTGGTGCCTTTGCTCATGTAACCACTGCGATGAAGACAACTTCCTAACTCCTCAGCCATTCGATTCTATCTAAGGGTCTTGATAAGAACTTAACAAAACTTGATCCGTGGCTGCTCATGTTAAGGCTTTGTCTATAGGATCGAGACTACCCAGCTCAAATCTTCTCCAAGCATCACACATGAGCGTGACATAGTATTTTATCAAAGCCCAAGCTTCTATATGTGAACATGGGTCAAACATACATCAAAAAGTTAATCATCATCCAAGATATCTCACATCCAACTTTGGTGCTAAAACTCAACTATATGACCAATAAATTAAATTCCTTAAAGGCATAAACTTATGGATCTTAAACATGATATCAACATCAATCAATAATCTGACTTTATCAAAAAGCTTGTAACTTCCAATATAAAAACTAAACATATTGATTCACTTATGTCCTTGACCTTTAAGGATTCCAAAAGTCCACTCCATCACATCCTACAAACCTTAAAAGAAATTCCGTCCTCAGAATTAAGCCAGAAAAACCACTTTGTCACATCATATACATCTTAAAAGAACTTTCGTCCTCGAAAGTAAACGATATTCATACTTCCAGGGAAAACCTTATCTTGCTCTCATCCACATGTAGGCATCATTCTATGTGTAACATATCCGTAAAGGTTACCTAGAACCATGTATCCCAAACACTATCAGGGGGTTTACAACCATCTTGGTGCACAAAAACTCCATTCAAGGTTAAACTCTGGGTTTAGAAACTTTGATTATGTCATGACGTATCTCATATATCAGGGTTGCACCCTTACCTTAACCCGTGCATTAGGATTTCGACATCATATTAACATGTTCCACAGAAGTTAACTAAAGTTAACCGATTGTATCAAGGTGTCATAAACATATTATTGAGCTAATTTGTTAGAACATGTTCTACATTAACATATGCCTTTTAAGAGGGAGTTAACTAAAGTTAACCCACTTTATCCATCTGAATCATATTGAGGTGTCACCATCATTATGTTGTGCTAACTTTCAAACTATATTTTTATCATTATTAAGCACTAAGCTTAACACTTCGTGTAACATATTTCATTCATATGATCTTATTTCATTGTTCATCTTAAATTGCAACAGTTACTAGTGATTTCATCACAAGATTAACCAACCATATCACTTTAGCATCATTATTCATGTGTATGGTTAACTATTTATGCATTCATATTTATTAAAGCATCTCGAAGTTTCCATCATGCCATATATCACATCTTGATATTAGATTGCATCCTTACATATATTATATCATGGTTGTGCTAAACAAACTTATGCAAGTGGCTCATTAGTCATATATTAAAACATTACCTAGTCCAACTGAGGTTCTCTTGACCCATATCATGAGGGTAGTTCCATGCTCATTCTCTCTGAGCTAACTCAACCCTATGAGTAACTCGTATGCATATACTTTATCTTGCCCCTCTTAGTCTAGGGTTCTCGGGTATACCACATTGGCACTAGCTGATATCTTAACAAGCTCTACCCACATAAGCATGAACCAAAACATGCGATGACATCCTCTTCATAGGTCTCTACCCATGAAACACGCTATTTCTCAACTCTCTTATACATGCAACCACTAGATTCCTATGCGGGAAACCACCAACCCGAGCATGAGGCTGCACAGAAACTAACATAGCTACCTCCTCCAGGGTCTTGGGACTCTCTCTCCCTCACCCAGATGGTAGATACTCATATCCATGTTCAGAAATGCACATATAGCAGCCTCTCTCTGACTCTAGGGTTTGGTCCTCCCAAGGACATCTAGGGTTCAACAAAACTATAGGAATCATGCATTAAGCAACTCAACTCAGTCACTCAGAAGTAGTCTAGTTTAGGACATATCATATCACATATATCATAGTTCTCATATCTTGGAGTCTAGGTTCTTTGACCTTCTCCCTGTGGGTCTCACTCTCTCTAGAGTTAACCCCAAAACTGGTCCTAACACTAGAGGTCCTCCTTTGTAAAAGAGCTTGAGGCTCATGCTGACTCACAACCTTGTCTTAACATAACATATATTATCTCATAAAAGAATGCATACTTGCATCATCAAAACTTATCTCAAATCCACAAACAGAACTGAATTCATCAAACACAAACATAAATCATCTTATATCTTCTATCTAAGACTTAGATCATATCATCAAACTTATTCTATCTATCATATACTCCAAAAAGGCTCTAGACATCTAATCTAGAACTACTCTCTTCTAGACTGATGTCATCACTTTCACTTAGGTTGCATGACCACCTCCTACTCGTACATGTGTGGGGACACATTTTTGTAATACATATACATAATAAAATATTATATAGTTTTTCTCCGATAAAACAAGCGTCAGAGAAAACTACCAAGGTTCGATCCGATTGGAATCAAAAACCAAATCCAGAAATGAGTGTCCCACACATAGTAGAGAGTCCAGTGTCATGTAAACTAGTGAAAATGATGAGAACAAAGGATAGACTAGTGTAGCTACTCTAGACAACGTGCGCAATATGTCTAGGGTTTCTCTTCCCTTGATGCACATCATTTCCAAACAGTGCAACGTCCCATACCGCTGTACTACAAGGAAAGAATGACATCTAAGGACTTGCTATTCAACAAGCACCAGTCTAGACCTAGTTCTCGGACATCTAGGTGCTAACCTAGAGGCTAGGTCAGATCTAGTCTCTAAAAGATGACCAATCTAACCCTAAAAGATTTTTAAGTTCAAGGTTCTTTAGTTTTCAGTTGCATAATGAGCAAATGTCAAGCTTTGCTATTGTTCATGCTCTGATACCACCTGTGACGTCCCCGGATTTTCTAAAACTTAATCTGATGTGTGACGTCCAAATTGAAACCCTCACCTCAGCGAGAATCCCAATTTAAACATCCCACACTAGGCTAAGAAGAAGAAACTCAAGGGAGTCAAAAGGAACATACATCAGTAGCACATGTACATGAACAATAATAAAACCACAACACTTGTTCACCATTCAACATATAATTACAACATGAATTGTTACAACATTTGATATTACATATTGAACAGCAAACTACCAAACATATACATGTACTACATCTAAACAACAGGATCTTAAGACAACAGGTCCACCTGTACATCAGCTCGCCACACAACTCTCACTATCCTGGATCTTCAAGAGCAAAATCACAACCTAAACAAAAGATTACATGCGGTACACGTCAGCACAATATTTCAAGAATATTGTACTGAGTACGCCTACGCGTCTTTTTATATACCTCTCATCATATCTTGGCAATAAGATAAAACTAAAACTTGACAGTAACAGAAGAATATAAGAAAAGCATATACTTGCACAAGGATATTCATTAACAAAAGAGAACACATATTTTAAGCACATTTCCATCATATATCTCGTACATCTGCCCCCAAGGGCTTTGATGTTTTTAGGCCTTATGATCTACTACCAAAGAGTTTGAGATCATATTACGTGTGATCTACTACCAAAGAGTTTGAGATCTAACACATGTGATCTACTACCAAAGAGTTTGAGATCACTTCAATGCACTGTACTACCAAAGAGTTTAGTGCTATCATATGATGGATCAGATATCATATATTTGATGTGTTCATAGCCATAAGTATGAAGAATCAAGCAACATAGCATACAAGAACAATCATTTCATCCAATAGCATATGCCAAGTATTTTACTACACATATAACACAAGCATATTGTATAATAAGCCATGTAAGAGGTAATGGCGTACCTTGATCAAGAACAAACCTAATCATCAGATATCCCTCATGTCGTCTACATCCTGGTCAACCCTGATAAAGATAAGACCATATGTACCATCATTAGGTTCTCATCCTATTACAACTCATCTTAACCCTATTCGTGTTCATTAGAGTTTCTCTTAGTTCATTAGGATATGTGTATCATTACTTGTATTCTTATCTTATGATTATCTCACTGATGTCATTTTCTAGATTACATCTCGTTATCAAAGCTCATCATCTGAACATTAGTTTCCATGTCCTTTTTGTGCACATATTAACCCTAGGTTACATCATTAACCTAGATTAGGGTTTTATATCACATTAATAGCAAACATCATTGTATAATAGGGATTATGGGTATCATCCTGATCTAATATTTAATTCTGAGGTTCCAGAGACTGATATGAGATTACTCTGTAAATTTCACCATTTATTGAGCTTGTGTGTATTAATCACATTTTATTCATGCTTATTATCCCTAACTAGCCATATTAATCAAATTACATGATTTTGTTCATTAACATGACCATATCTGACATCATATGCATTAAAGACATGGTTATGGACTTACAAATATTTTTCCATAATTTTATGTCATTGTTTGCTATTTATTATCCATTAAACAAGAATCACATATCTTACATGATATTTCTGATATTAAAGCATTAAAAGGTTGATATTATGCTTCTATATTGTTCTACTCATTTTTCTGAGAAAAACAGTATATTATTTATATTTTTCTGATCACTGTGCTATTTTCTACAAATTATTGAATATCTGGGCATTTACTGGGATTTTTGAGTTGATTACCTTATTCTGGCCAAACAGGGACCGCCACGTGGCCTCGCTGCTCCAACTGATTTCACTCATGGGCATTCCTTGTTCTGTGTTGAGCCGGCCGATCTGTATCCATTCTTCCGGTCTGGTGTTGGACCGCTTCAGGCCTCCCCCTTCCTTCACGCACACTCACATAACGTGGACTCCACGAATCTGTTAGGCAGGGGCCGCCGCAAGGGCTCCTCGCCAGACTCAGACACACCGAACTCCCACCCCTTAGCACCGCCACTGGGATCCATCTTCCCCAGCATCGTTTCTCTACCGCCTGCTAACTTTCTCAGCGACCTACCCAAAGTGCCGGCGCACCTCGGCATGGAACTCAGACGAGGTGAAGCAGCAACTCCAAAACTTGTCCTCCATGAACTCTTCGACAACCGGCATCGTCGTCATGACTATGAGCTCCGGCAAGGTAGAAGCATCTCTGCCATGGGATCATCAACTTATGCCCTCAGCGACGCCTGAAGTTGTTCTACTGGAAACGGTCGCCTCACCGAGGAGGCTCTCCAAGTCGAGCTAGCTCCATCGCATGCGAGCGATCATGCAACATGGTGTCGCGACAAGGCTGGGTCTACTCCGACGAGGAGTCAGTCGCTTCTCCCTCCTTCCTTGGCTTCCATTTTCACATCCCAACGCCTGACTGGCGCCCCATCCAGTCAAACACGAGCTATACCTCTGGCCGCCGTCATTGATAGCTTGGGTCTGATCCCTATGCCGCTGGTGGTTGGATCTCCGGCAAGCACTCAGGGAGACTCGACTCCTCACGGACTTCTCCAGATCTTCCTCTATCCCACTTCCTATCTCATTGTATAACTCCTCCCTATGGACCTGTACGAGGTTGATCCAGTTAGGCGAGGTCCTCATCGTCGTTCTCTGGTGCCGTGATCATCCCCCGATCTCCTCCTTCTGTAACTTCTACCTCCCACCTACAACAGATGATGGAGAGATAGAGGGTGGGGTTTGTATATCTCCCGTATCCATCTGCCTTATACAAGTGCTTGAACTATGCAATCGGCAACCCAAGGAAAAAGGACTGGTCCCCCATTCTTTTCACACGAACAAACCGCTCACCACTCTCGCTTCCTCAGGCCACGACCTGGACGTGGGAGTCCAATGAAGCTGGCGCCTTTGCTCATGTAACCACTGCGATGAAGACAACTTCCTAACTCCTCAACCATTCGATTCTATCTAAGGGTCCTGATAAGAACTTAACAAAACTTGATCCGTGGCTGCTCATGTCAAGGCTTTGTCTATAGGATCGAGACTACCCAACTCAAATCTTCTCCAAGCATCACACATGAGCGTGACATAGTATTTTATCAAAGCCCAAGCTTCTATATGTGAACATGGGTCAAACATACATCAAAAAGTTAATCATCATCCAAGATATCTCACATCCAACTTTGGTGCTAAAACTCAACTATATGACCAATAAATTAAATTCCTTAAAGGCATAAACTTATGGATCTTAAACATGATATCAACATCAATCAATAATCTGACTTTATCAAAAAGCTTGTAACTTCCAATATAAAAACTAAACATATTGATTCACTTATGTCCTTGACCTTTAAGGATTCCAAAAGTCCACTCCATCACATCCTACAAACCTTAAAAGAAATTCCGTCCTCAGAATTAAGCCAGAAAAACCACTTTGTCACATCATATACATCTTAAAAGAACTTTTGTCCTCGAAAGTAAACCATATTCATACTTCCAGGGAAAACCTTATCTTGCTCTCATCCACATGTAGGCATCATTATATGTGTAACATATCCGTAAAGGTTACCTAGAACCATGTATCCCAAACACTATCAGGGGGTTTACAACCATCTTGGTGCACAAAAACTCCATTCAAGGTTAAACTCTGGGTTTAGAAACTTTGATTATGTCATGACGTATCTCATATATCAGGGTTGCACCCTTACCTTAACCCGTGCATTAGGATTTTGACATCATATTAACATGTTCCACAGAAGTTAACTAAAGTTAACCGATTGTATCAAGGTGTCATAAACATATTATTGAGCTAATTTGTTAGAACATGTTCTACATTAACATATGCCTTTTAAGAGGGAGTTAACTAAAGTTAACCCACTTTATCCATCTGAATCATATTGAGGTGTCACCATCATTATGTTGTGCTAACTTTCAAACTATATTTTTATCATTATTAAGCACTAAGCTTAACACTTCGTGTAACATATTTCATTCATATGATCTTATTTCATTGTTCATCTTAAATTGCAACAGTTACTAGTGATTTCATTACAAGATTAACCAACCATATCACTTTAGCATCATTATTCATGTGTATGGTTAACTATTTATGCATTCATATTTATTAAAGCATCTCGAAGTTTCCATCATGCCATATATCACATCTTGATATTAGATTGCATCCTTACATATATTATATCATGGTTGTGCTAAACAAACTTATGCAAGTGGCTCATTAGTCATATATTAAAACTTTACCTAGTCCAACTGAGGTTCTCTTGACCCATATCATGAGGGTAGTTCCATGCTCATTCTCTCTGAGCTAACTCAACCCTATGAGTAACTCGTATGCATATACTTTATCTTGCCCCTCTTAGTCTAGGGTTCTCGGGTATACCACATTGGCACTAGCTGATATCTTAACAAGCTCTACCCACATAAGCATGAACCAAAACATGCGATGACATCCTCTTCATAGGTCTCTACCCATGAAACACGCTATTTCTCAACTCTCTTATACATGCAACCACTATATTCCTATGCGGGAAACCACCAACCCGAGCATGAGGCTTCACAGAAACTAACATAGCTACCTCCTCCAGGGTCTTGGGACTCTCTCTCCCTCACCCAGATGGTAGATACTCATATCCATGTTCACAAATGCACATATAGCAGCCTCTCTCTGACTCTAGGGTTTGGTCCTCCCAAGGACATCTAGGGTTCAACAAAACTATAGGAATCATGCATTAAGCAACTCAACTCAGTCACTCAGAAGTAGTCTAGTTTAGGACATATCATATCACATATATCATAGTTCTCATATCTTGGAGTCTAGGTTCTTTGACCTTCTCCCTGTGGGTCTCACTCTCTCTAGAGTTAACCCCAAAACTGGTCCTAACACTAGAGGTCCTCCTTTGTAAAAGAGCTTGAGGCTCATGCTGACTCACAACCTTGTCTTAACATAACATATCTTATCTCATAAAAGAATGCATACTTGCATCATCAAAACTTATCTCAAATCCACAAACAGAACTGAATTCATCAAACACAAACATAAATCATCTTATATCTTCTATCTAAGACTTAGATCATATCATCAAACTTATTCTGTCTATCATATACTCCAAAAAGGCTCTAGACATCTAATCTAGAACTACTCTCTTCTAGACTGATGTCATCACTTTCACTTAGGTTGCATGACCACCTCCTACTCGTACATGTGTGGGGACACATTTTTGTAATACATATACATAATAAAATATTATATAGTTTTTTCTCCGATAAAACAAGCGTCAGAGAAAACTACCAAGGTTCGATCCGATTGGAATCAAAAACCAAATCCAGAAACGAGTGTCCAACACATAGTAGAGAGTCCAGTGTCATGTAAACTAGTGAAAAGGATGAGAACAAAGGGTAGACTAGTGTAGCTACTCTAGACAACGTGCGCAATATGTCTAGGGTTTCTCTTCCCTTGATGCACATCATTTCCAAACAGTGCAACGTCCCATACCGCTGTACTACAAGGAAAGAATGACATCTAAGGACTTGCTATTCAACAAGCACCAGTCTAGACCTAGTTCTCGGACATCTAGGTGCTAACCTAGAGGCTAGGTCAGATCTAGTCTCTAAAAGATGACCAATCTAACCCTAAAAGATTATTAAGTTCAAGGTTCTTTAGTTTTCAGTTGCATAATGAGCAAATGTCAGGCTTTGCTATTGTTCATGCTCTGATACCACCTGTGACGTCCCCGGATTTTCTAAAACTTAATCTGATGTGTGACGTCCAAGTTGAAACCCTCACCTCAGCGAGAATCCCAATTTAAACATCCCACACTAGGCTAAGAAGAAGAAACTCAAGGGAGTCAGAAGGAACATACATCAGTAGCACATGTACATGAACAATAATAAAACCACAACACTTGTTCACCATTCAACATATAATTACAACATGAATTGTTACAACATTTGATATTACATATTGAACAGCAAACTACCAAACATATACATGTACTACATCTAAACAACAGGATCTTAAGACAACAGGTCCACCTGTACATCAGCTCGCCACACAACTCTCACTATCCTGGATCTTCAAGAGCAAAATCACAACCTAAACAAAAGATTACATGCGGTACACGTCAGCACAATATTTCAAGAATATTGTACTGAGTACGCCTACATGTCTTTTTATATACCTCTCATCATATCTTGGCAATAAGATAAAACTAAAACTTGACAGTAACAGAAGAATATAAGAAAAGCATATACTTGCACAAGGATATTCATTAACAAAAGAGAACACATATTTTAAGCACATTTCCATCATATATCTCGTACATCTGCCCCCAAGGGCTTTGATGTTTTTAGGCCTTATGATCTACTACCAAAGAGTTTGAGATCATATTACGTGTGATCTACTACCAAAGAGTTTGAGATCTAACACATGTGATCTACTACCAAAGAGTTTGAGATCACTTCAATGCACTGTACTACCAAAGAGTTTAGTGCTATCATATGATGGATCAGATATCATATATTTGATGTGTTCATAGCCATAAGTATGAAGAATCAAGCAACATAGCATACAAGAACAATCATTTCATCCAATAACATATGCCAAGTATTTTACTACACATATAACACAAGCATATTGTATAATAAGCCAAGTAAGAGGTAATGGCGTACCTTGATCAAGAACAAACCTAATCATCAGATATCCCTCATGTCGTCTACATCCTGGTCAACCCTAATAAAGATAAGACCATATGTACCATCATTAGGTTCTCATCCTATTACAACTCATCTTAACCCTATTCGTGTTCATTAGAGTTTCTCTTAGTTCATTAGGATATGTGTATCATTACTTGTATTCTTATCTTATGATTATCTCACTGATGTCATTTTCTAGATTACATCTCGTTATCAAAGTTCATCATCTGAACATTAGGTTCCATGTCCTTTTTGTGCACATATTGACCCTAGGTTACATCATTAACCTAGATTAGGGTTTTATATCACATTAAGAGCAAACATCATTGTATAACAGGGATTATGGGTATCATCCTGATCTAATATTTAATTCTGAGGTTCCAGAGACTGATATGAGATTACTCTGTAAATTTCACCATTTATTGAGCTTGTGTGTATTAATCACATTTTATTCATGCTTATTATCCCTAACTAGCCATATTAATCAAATTACATGATTTCGTTCATTAACATGACCATATCTGACATCATATGCATTAAAGACATGGTTATGGACTTACAAATATTTTTCCATAATTTTATGTCATCGTTTGCTATTTATTATCCATTAAACAAGAATCACATATCTTACATGATATTTCTAATATTAAAGCATTAAAAGGTTGATATTATGCTTCTATATTGTTCTACTCATTTTTCTGAGAAAAACAGTATATTATTTATATTTTTCTGATCACTGTGCTATTTTCTACAAATTATTGAATATCTGGGCATTTACTGGGATTTTTGAGTTGATTACCTTATTCTGGCCAAACAGGGACTGCCACGTGGCCTCTCTGCTCCATCTAATTTCACTCATGGGCATTCCTTGTTCTGTGTCGAGCCGGCCGATCTGTATCCATTCTTCCGGTCTGGTGTTGGACCGCTTCAGGCCTCCCCCTTCCTTCATGCACACTCACATAACGTGGACTCCACGAATCTGTTAGGCAGGGGCCGCCGCAAGGGCTCCTCGCCAGACTCAGACACACCGAACTCCCACCCCTTAGCACCGCCGCTGGGATCCATCTTCCCCAGCATCGTTTCTCTGCCGCCTGCTAACTTTCTCAGCGACCTACCCAAAGTGCCGGCGCACCTCGGCATGGAACTCAGACGAGGTGAAGCAGCAGCTCCAAAACTTGTCCTCCATGAACTCTTCGACAACCGGCATCGTCGTCATGACTATGAGCTCCGACAAGGTAGAAGCATCTCTGCCATGGGATCATCAACTTATGCCCTCAGCGACGCCTGAAGTTGTTCTACTGGAAACGGTCGCCTCACCGAGGAGGCTCTCCAAGTCGAGCTAGCTCCATCGCATGCGAGCGATCATGCAACATGGTGTCGCGACAAGGCTGGGTCTACTCCGACGAGGAGTCAGTCGCTTCTCCCTCCTTCCTTGGCTTCCATTTTCACATCCCAACGCCTGACTGGCGCCCCGTCCAGTCAAACACGAGCTATACCTCTGGCCGCCGTCATTGATAGCTTGGGTCTGATCCCTATGCCGCTGGTGGTTGGATCTCCGGCAAGCACTCAGGGAGACTCGACTCCTCACGGACTTCTCCAGATCTTCCTCTATCCCACTTCCTATCTCATTGTATAACTCCTCCCTATGGACCTGTACGAGGTTGATCCAGTTAGGCGAGGTCCTCATCATCGTTCTCTGGTGCCGTGATCATCCCCCGATCTCCTCCTTCTGTAACTTCTACCTCCCACCTACAACAGATGATGGAGAGATAGAGGGTGGGGTTTGTATATCTCCTGTATCCATCTGCCTTATACAAGTGCTTGAACTATGCAATCGGCAACCCAAGGAAAAAGGACTGGTCCCCCATTCTTTTCACACGAACAAACCGCTCACCACTCTCGCTTCCTCAGGCCACGACCTGGACGTGGGAGTCCAATGAAGCTGGCACCTTTGCTCATGTAACCACTGCGATGAAGACAACTTCCTAACTCCTCAGCCATTCGATTCTATCTAAGGGTCTTGATAAGAACTTAACAAAACTTGATTCGTGGCTGCTCATGTCAAGGCTTTGTCTATAGGATCGAGACTACCCAGCTCAAATCTTCTCCAAGCATCACACATGAGCGTGACATAGTATTTTATTAAAGCCCAAGCTTCTATATGTGAACATGGGTCAAACATACATCAAAAAGTTAATCATCATCCAAGATATCTCACATCCAACTTTGGTGCTAAAACTCAACTATATGACCAATAAATTAAATTCCTTAAAGGCATAAACTTATGGATCTTAAACATGATATCAACATCAATCAATAATCTGACTTTATCAAAAAGCTTGTAACTTCTAATATAAAAACTAAACATATTGTTTCACTTATGTCCTTGACCTTTAAGGATTCCAAAAGTCCACTCCATCACATCCTACAAACCTTAAAAGAAATTCCGTCCTCAGAATTAAGCCAGAAAAACCACTTTGTCACTGAAACATAACTTCCCACCACAACTACAGAACCTCAGCAAGATAGACTATAACAGCAGATAACTAATAACAGGTATATCAAGAGCAATCTATATAAAACAAATCATTGTTGCCGACAAGCTTACCAGCTGTACAGAAGCATATAACCAGATATATCTCAAAGAATATGATTAGCAAGATAAAAATGTGTCTCTATGTAACATGATTATCAGAACAAGACATAATTTTGCATAACCTGACTATTAAAATCAGACATATTATCACATAACCTGCAAGATACCCCGAGATAATACACAAACAAGGCTTCAACCAATGTTTCGTGTTTATCCTAAGCAATAAGTACTAAACGGCTGTATTACGTATTATTATGCCCTGAGGATTTGAATCGTACCATTCAAATCCAACCTTTGGCTGCGAAGCTTAAATCCAGTGCCATACTAGGTCAATGGAAGAGCCGGACTCCACGACCTCCCACCTCGTGGTCAGTACACGAGTACAACACAAGTAGGACTGTAGTCACATGCTGAAGTGGTCTAAGCCACAGGGATAGCTCCATAGGCTACCATCACTCTAGCCCGCCTTGGTACAGGTCTCGGCACTAGTACAACTGAGCCACGGGCCTGATCACCGTGCTCTGAGCCATGAATGCATTCATGCTCTACATATCACATATCCTGAGCCATGGGCCTGTTCACCATGCTCTGTATACATATCTGAGTCTGTAACCGAAGTTACACTCTTACCTCCTCATTTTCAGGCTAGGAGCAACCTACACATATTCAACAATATGCGCTTCCAGGTTAACCAGTAGGAGAACCTGTTTCACCATCACCAAGTCCTGACGATGATGGATCTATGGCCAGGGCAAACTACATGATGTAATTCCACTATAATTAATTAGTGTCTTTTAGATGGATTGCAGGATTCAACCAAGTTATAATCATGTAAGATATAACAGAAAATAAAGAACATTATATTATTATTGAGACCTCATCAACCTGATCCAACATCACATGTTACCACTTGGCCTCTTGCCAACCATCCAGATCCATATCAAGGATCATTACACACCATAGGATATCAATCCTTCATCATGTACTGTCACTGCCTTCCAAGGCTCACATCATCATCAACACATTACATATATAATCTCATAGAACAAATGTCAAGGTAATGTTACTCATCACATGTGTCTCATAGGCCTTTCATGGCTACACATCACCTGCATGGTTAGGATACATAATAACCATAGATTCAACATATGAAATATGCTCACTATCATGAGTTATTATTCAAGATAATCTATTTATCAATACTGCACTATTTGATGATCAAGTTTGTTAAGCACAGTGTACCATAATCATGCTTACTCTTATCTCAGGATTATACAACAAACAAGGTATTTATTCTATATGGAGAGTATGTTGGATATACAAAGCAGCACTAAAATCATCACTGTTACCATCCACTATCATTGTTATTGCCTTTATCATTAAGCACCCATTAATGCACTACTATTTAACCATTGTCATTAAGTAAGCACATGACTCATATCAATATCATGTCATGGCTACTTTTGATACCATTATTACTATTATAATCATCATCATCTACTATTATCTTCATTGCTATACTATTAAGCAAACTATTCATGTAATTGCCACTTAGTCACATTATTCCAATCATTACCATTATTATTACTTTCTCTTACTAGCAAGGCATCAACACAACTAACATCTTTGTTATCAACACATTATCATCATGGCTATGTCATTATTACTACCATGTCATTATTGCCATCATCATTACGATCAACATCATTACTATCATTATCATTAGGTAACTACCATAATCATCATTGTTATTATCATTAACATTATTATTGTTTGCAAGGCATCATTATCGTTTGAGCATGATCATGCACTTCCATAGTACATGAGACCGTCACTATAAGAACACATGACCCTCACTATAACTCATCACCACCCTTATTAAAACCCATCAGGGCCTATCGGCCGACACACACAACCAACCTAGGTTATCGCCCATCTTGGCTATCGGCCACCATGGATATCGGCCAGCACGGATATCGGCAAACATGGATATCGGCCAGCACACCATGCATGGCTATCGTCCAACACCAACCATCCACGAGAACTTAGGTCTATCGCCCACTGTAAAGAAGGGGATGTCTCTCAACACAAGAAGGTCCATATCGCCCATCATGCTCACCATGTCGGCCGACACAACAAGGGGTATCGCCCGATACACAACCACCCTTATCGGCCAACTCACCATACTTGCCTATCGGTCAACATAAGGAAGCAAGCCAAGCATGGTCCTGTCGTTCAACTCAACCCATCCCGGCCAACACCTCACTAACGTGACCTATCACCCACACAAGGGCAAGGATATCGCCCAACACAAGAGCTCTCATCCTATCGTTTGACTCAAGAATAAGAGTAAACCAAACACAAGGACCATGTCGCCCAACATGGTCACCATATCAGCCAGCACAAGGGACACCACTTATGTCGTCCACCACAAGAACATGGGTGTCGCCCAACACACCAAAAACCAAGGAGGGTATCGCCCATCACAAGGGTAGGTCATCTTCTACCTCCAACTCAAAGCAACACAAACCCTAGATCACTAGGTACACTAGAAACCCTAAACCCTAAGGGTATATCGGCCACCAAAGGAAACTCAAGCATAAAACAAGCTAAGCTACTAAGTTAACTACTAACATATAACAAGGCTATTGCTAGAGGTAAAGGAATTAGGGTTAGAAGTCATGCAACCTGCCTTAAGCTCCAAGGAAGAAGATGCACTTGAGCTCCAAGAGTATCTCAACCACCAAGGCTTCTCCAAGGGTGTGTATCGGCCACCACCTTCCTTCTCCAAGGGTGTATCGGCCTCCAAGCTGCTCACACAAGGGTGTGTCGGCCACCAAGCAAGGGGAAAGAGAGTGTGTCGAGCACAAGAAGGAGAGGAACTAAAAGGGACCTCAAGCTAAGGAAGGGACCACCTATATAGATGAGAAAGGAGGAGAAAACAAGGTAAGCTCTTGCTATGTGTCGTCCACCCAAGGGACACTTGTCCACCAACTCAAGCCACCACTCTTGCAAGCCATATGACACTTGTCCAAGATGTGCACCATGTGTTCCACCCAAACAAGACCAAGGTTGGACCAAGTACCATGGGCGACACAAGCTCCACTCTAGGCTGACACAAGCTCCACTTGGCTGACACAAGGCCCAAGCAAACCCAAACAAAGAACTCCAAGGCCCAAACAAGCTCAACAAAGGCCCAAAGGGCTCAAACAACAAGCCCAAGCCTTTCTCTCAACCCTAGAGGAAGCAAAGAGGGAAAACATCTCACAAGATGGCAAATTTGCACACAAAACCCTAATCTTGGTTTATTTGCAAGTAGCCCCTCCAACTCTCAACAAGGCACAACAAAAACCCTAATCACCACTCAAAGTTGATTAGCAAGCATCAAACCACCAAGGTTAAGAAAAACAAACAGGGTAAACCCTAAACTCAGGTCAGGGTCCTTACAATCTAACCCCCTTTAAGGGATTTCGTCCCCGAAATCCGAAGAGAAAAGCGAGGGATAGTTCCTCCTCATCTCTTCCTCAAGCTCCCACGTGGCTTCCTCGACGCCACGATGCTGCCAAAGAACCTTTATAAGAACCAGATTTCTTCTTCAACTTCTTGATTCTTCTGTCAAGGATCGCCACCGGACCTTCCTCATAGGTCACATCTGCATCAAGCTCAACCTCAACTGGCTGTATCACTGTACCTGTATCTAGATGACTTTTCTTCAACATGCTGACATGAAACACTAGATGCAACCTGTGCAACTCTGGAGGCAAATCTAACTCATAAGCTACTCTGCCAACACGTGCTATTACTGGGTAAGGCCCCATATACCTGGGAGCTAACTTACCCTTCCGACCAAACCTCAGCACACCTTTCCAAGGCGAGACCTTGAGATACACTTTGTCTCCTACCTGGAATTCTAACGGTCGTCGGCGATTGTCTGCATAAGACTTCTGCCTGTCCTGTGCTACTTTCAACTGTTGCTGTATCATCTTGATCTTTTCCGTTGTCTGCTGAACTAACTCAGGGCCCAACAACTGATATTCACCTGATTCATACCAACACAAAGGAGATCTGCACTTCCTCCCATACAAAGCCTCATAAGGATCCATGTTGATGCTTCGTTGGTAATTGTTGTTATAAGCAAACTCTATCAAACTCAGATGTACATCCCAGTTGCCTAGGAACTGCAAAACACAAGCTCGAAGAAGATCTTCCAAAATCTGAATAGTCCTCTCAGACTGTCCGTCTGTCTGCGGGTGAAAAGCTGTACTGAACCTTAATTGTGTTCCCAACGCCTTGTGTAACTGTTCCCAAAAATGACTTGTGAACTGAGGACCTCTGTCAGAAACTATCGTTGCTGGCACACCATGCAAACGTACTATCTCATCCACATATACTCAGGCTAGCTTCTCAGTTGTATACGTCATCTTCACTGGTAGAAAATGGGCAGATTTAGTCAATCTGTCCACTATCACCCAAATGGAATCATGATTCCTAGTTGTCCGGGGTAGACCAACTACGAAATCCACAGTGATATGATCCCATTTCCACTGTGGTATCGGCAAAGGTTGCAACGTACCTGCCGTCTTCTGGTGTTCAGCCTTCACTTGCTGACAAACCGCACACCTTGCCACAAACTCAGCTACATCCCTCTTCAAACCGGGCCACCAATACAAGTCCTTCAGACTATGATACATCTTGGTGACACCTGGATGCATAGCATACATCGACGTATGTGCTTCTTCAAGCAGGAACTCCCTCAGATTATCAACATCTGGAACCACCATCCTGTCATGATAGCAAACCAGTCCATCCTTGGACTCATGAAACCCATCACGCTTGTCGCTGCCGAACTCTGATCTAATCAACTGTACCGCATTATCAGTATGCTGTGCATCCTTGATCTGTTGTCTCAGCGTAGGCTTGACTTGCATCTGTGCGAAAGGACCAGACAGCAAAGAAACTTCCATCTACACATTCATCTGTCTAGAGAAACAAACATATCTCGCCTATGGCATACCAGAGAACTCAACTGTGCCTTCTTTGAGGAAAGAGAAGAAGACTTTCTGCTAAGCGCATCAACTACCACGTTCGCCTTACCAGGATGATACTCGATAGTGCAGTTGTAATCATTGATCAACTCCATCCATCGTCGTTGTCGCATATTCAACTCTTGCTGCGTGAAGATATACTACAGATTCTTATGATCCGTAAAGATCTGACATACTTCCCCATACAGATAGTGTCTCCAAATCTTTAACGCATGAACCACTGCTGCAAACTCCAAATCATGGGTCAGATAGTTCTCCTCATGCTTCTTGAGCTGTCGCGAGGCAAAAGAAACCACATGATCTTCCTGCATCAACAAGCAACCTAAACCTTTCTTGGAAGCATCACAGAAAACAACATAGCCTTTCCCAGGCTCTGGCAAGATCAACACTGGAGCACTGGTCAGCTTCTCCTTCAAACTCTGGAAAGCTTGCTGACATCGATCATCCCAAACAAAAGGTACATCCTTCCGGGTCAACTTCGTCATCGGTAGAGCTATCGAACTGAAGTCCTTGATAAACCTCCGGTAGTATCCTGCGAGACCAAGGAAACTACGAACTTCTGTCGGCGTCTTCAACTTTTCCCAATCAGCAACAGATTCCACCTTCTTCGGATCTACCTTGACTCCTTCAGCGGATATCACATGGCCCAAGAAGGTCACTTCATCCAGCCAAAACTCACACTTACTGAACTTGGCATACAACTGATGTTGGCAAAGAAGAGTCAATGCTCGACGAAGATGTTGCTCGTGCTCTAGTCTGTCCCGACTATAGATCAAGATGTCATCTATAAAGACTACAACAAACTGATCCAAGAACGGACGAAACACTCTGTTCATCAAATCCGTGAAAGCAGCAGGTGCATTGGTCAATCCAAACGACATAACCACAAACTCATAATGACCATACCTCGTCCTGAAGGCTGACTTTGGTATGTCATCCACCTTTATTCTCAACTGATGATATCCGGACCATAGATCTATCTTCGAGAACACTGTAGCACCACGCAACTGATCGAACAGATCATCTATCCTTGGCAACGGGTACTTATTCTTGATCGTGACTTTGTTCAACTGCCGGTAGTCTATACACAACCGCATCGAACCATACTTCTTCTTAACGAACAACACGGGAGCACCCCACGGCGACGTACTCGGTCAGATAAAACCTTTCTCCAACAACTCTTGCAACTGCTTCTTCAACTCTGCCATCTCTGCTGGAGCCATCCTGTATGGTGACTGTGCAACTGGCTGTGTTCCAGGGACCTGATTGATCTCAAAATCAATCTCTCGGGGTGGAGGAACACCAGGAAACTCCTCAGGAAACACATCTGCAAACTCTCGAACCACGGACACCTCCTCAAGACTAGGACCTTTCGCTTTGGTAACCACAATGGTATCCACCACGTGAGCTAGGAACGCCTCACATCCTTGTCGTAACAACTTATCTGCCACCATAGCTGATACTAAACATGTCAGAAGAATCTTCCTATCTCCCTGGAAGACCCACTTCTCTCCAGAAACATCAAACACTGCCTGCTTGGATCCACAGTCTAAGACAACCTTATACTTTTCTAAGGTATCCATCCCGAGGATAACATCGAAACCATGCATATCAAGTGGTATAAGATCCACTTGAATGCGATGTCCTGAGAAAGACAAAACACAAGATGGACACTCTTCTCGAAGCAAAGAGGAACCATCAAGAGGGGTTTCTAACAACAAGCTATCCTTCTTACAACTAACATGTAGATGACAGTTTTAAAGCATACTATAGGCGATAAAAGAGTGTGTAGCACCCGGGTCAACCAGAACAGATATAAAGCAAGAAGAAGATATCAAAATGAAATAACTCCATCTGACCTGTCACCACTCGCGGGTTGACTATCGCCTTCGACTGATTCATGGCATAGAATCGAGTCGTTGCTTGCTGTCCATGACCTCTGCTTCCTTGAGAAGACGATCCAACTGGAGACGCCTGACCACATCCTCGTCCTCTGCTACCACTGGGCTTCTGTCTCTCAGACTTCTGGAAACTCTATCTCGGCTGATGCATCACTTCAACATCTATATTCGGACAATTAAGCCTGAAATGCCCGACTTGTCCACAAAGATGACATGCCTTGTCCTCAAACCGTGGCCTAGATGGCCCTATCACTGCCACAGAAGCTGAACTGTGCGCCTTGGATGGTGAAGAAACATAACCTCTTCCCTTACTTAGAGACCACTGAGATTGTACACCAGCACTTCTCATCGATGACGGTGCTGAAAACCTGGGCTTCTTAAAGCCACCAAACCTTCGTCCTTGAAACTGAGCAGGTCTTTTAAGAGACATAGACTCTCTTTTCTCCCGTACTGTCCTCTCGATCCGCCGAACTGATTCCACGAACGTAGCAAACCGCTCTCGGTTCTCCAACGTGGACACCGGGGTTGTCAACTCAGCACTTAAACCCTTCTCGAAACGTCTGATCTGTTCCTCATCTGTTGCCGCCATGTGAGGACAGAACCTCATCAGATCCATAAACTTGGCTTCATACTCGGTGACGTTCATCATCCCTTGTCGCAACTTCTCAAACTGACTGATCTTCTCATCCAGGTACGTCTATGGAAAGTATTTGGTGACGAACTCGCGTCGAAACACTTCCCAACATATCACCTCACCAGGCCGCTTCTCTTCCTCGATGGTCCACCAGTGACCAGCACTACCTTTCAGAAGGTAGATAGCATGCTTTACCTTGTCTGCTTCGTGGATGTCAAGGATCCGGAAAGCCTTCTCGAGACTTGTCAGCCACAGATCTGCATCCGCTGGATCAGCCATTCCAGCATAATTCAAAGCTCCAACTCGGCGAAGCTGCTCAAAGGTCTTCCCGATACTCGATGCTTCTCCATGGGGAACCTGTGCTCGCGAAGGAGGCACTGGTAATCACTCAACCATGAGATTCATCATAGCCATTAACTGCCCCATAAGCTGTTGGTAGGCAGGGTGTTCAAGTATGGCTGGGTTAGGTTGGGGGACCTCAGGCACCCAATCTTCATGTGCATGTCCATCTGCTCCATCCACCGATGCAGCATCGCTATGCTCAGGAGCATGTTCTTCATGGTTTCCAGACATCTTGGCTTTTCTTCCGCTGATGGCAGAAGATTTTGTAAGATAACCTGGAAAACTCATAAGAACAGACTCAACCTAGTCCTAGATCCCTGTAGACTCAGCGAACCTAAAGCTCTGATACCAAAAATTGTGGCAACACATCCCATTATCACACAGATAACGAGGTGTTACGCGAAAACGTGCGGAAATCACCATAACCACAGCTTATCAAAAACACGGGTTGATTAAAACCGATTGCGGAAAACATACAAACTGTGGGACTATTACTTTCCAGTCCTCATCCTACACAGAAACATGTCATAAATATACATACATGAAAACTGATACGTGTCCACAGCTCAGAAACAGCTGTTCATCCATCACATGAGTTCACCACCTGTTCATATACATAAAGGCCCACATCCGACCAACAGTAGGATATATAACATCGTCGATCGATCATCGTGAAACAACGTCAAAACACTGTCAAGGACCTGAGAGTACAGGGATGACTCTAGACTCTACTATAAAACATCAAAACAGCAGCATATCCATCGCTTGCCTTCTACTGCTCGTCAGGCTGCTCGGCCGCAACACCGCGACCACGACCACGTCTACCTCGACCACCTAAAAAGGGTGTAAACTAGCGGAGTGAGACAATTGAACAATTGTCCCAGCGGGAAACATAACTTCCCACTGCAACTACAGAACCTCAGCAAGATAGACTATAACAACAGATAACTAATAACATGTATATCAAGTGCAATCTATATAAAACAAATCATTCTTGCCGACAAGCTTACCAGCTGTACAGAAGCATATAACCAGATATATCTCAAAGAATATGATTAGAAAGGTAAAAATGTTCTCTATGTAACATGATTATCAGAACAAGACATAATTTCGCATAACCTGACTATTAAAATCAGACATATTATCACATAACCTGCAAGATACCCCGAGATAATACACAAACAAGGCTTCAACCAATGTTTCATGTTTATCCTAAGCAATAAGTACTAAACGACTGTATTACGTATTATTATGCCCTGAGGATTTGAATCGTACCATTCAAATCCAACCTTTGGCTGCGAAGCCTAAATCCAGTGCCATACTAGGTCAATGGAAGAGCCGAACTCCACGACCTCCCACCTCGTGGTCAGTACACGAGTACAACACAAGCAGGACCATAGTCACATGCTGAAGTGGTCTAAGCCACAGGGACAACTCCATAGGCTACCCTCACTCTAGCCCGCCTTGGTACAGGTCTCGGCGCTAGTACAACTGAGCCACGGGCCTGATCACCGTGCTCTGAGCCATGAACGCATTCATTCTCTACATATCACATATCCTGAGCCATGGGCCTGTTCACCATGCTCTGTATACATATCTGAGTCTGTAACCGAAGTTACACTCTTACCTCCTCATTTTCAGGCTAGGAGCAGCCTACACATATTCAACAATATGCGCTTCCAGGTTAACCCGTAGGAGAACCTGTTTCACCATCACCAAGTCCTGACGATGATGGATCTATGGCCAGGGAAAACTACATGATGTAATTCGACTATAATTAATTAGTGTCTTTTAGATGGATTGCAGGATTCAACCAAGTTATAATCATGCAAGATATAACAGAAAATAAAGAACATTATATTATTATTGAGACCTCATCAACCTGATCCAGCATAACATGTTACCACTTGGCCTCTTGCAAATTATCCAGATCCATATCAAGGATCATTACACACCATAGGATATCAATCCTTCATCATGTACTGTCACTGCCTTCCAAGGCTCACATCATTATCAACACATTACATATATAATCTCATAGAACAAATGTCAAGGTAATGTTACTCATCACATGTGTCTCATAGCCCTTTCATGGCTACACATCACCTGCATGGTTAGGATACACAATAACCATAGATTCAACATACGGAATATGCTCACTATCATGAGTTATTATTCAAGATAATCTATTTATCAATACTGCACTATTTGATGATCAAGTTTGTTAAGCATATTGTACCATAATCATGCTTACTCTTATCTCAGGATTATACAACAAACAAGGTATTTATTCTATATGGAGAGTATGTTGGATATACAAAGCAGCACTAAAATCATCACTGTTACCATCCACTATCATTGTTATTGCCTTTATCATTAAGCACCCATTAATGCACTACTATTTAACCATTGTCATTAAGTAAGCACATGACTCATATCAATATCATGTCATGGCTACTTTTGATAACATTATTACTATTATAATCATCATCATCTACTATTATCTTCATTGCTATACTATTAAGCAAACTATTAATGTAATTGCCACTTAGTCACATTATTCCAATCATTACCATTATTATTACTTTCTCTTACTAGCAAGGCATCAACACAACTAACATCTTTGTTATCAACACATTATCATCATGGCTATGTCATTATTACTACCATGTCATTATTGCCATCATCATTATGATCAACATCATTACTATCATTATCATTAGGTAACTACCATAATCATCATTGTTATTATCATTAACATTATTATTGTTTGCAAGGCATCATTATCGTTTGAGCATGATCATGCACTTCCATAGTACATGAGACCGTCACTATAAGAACACATGACCCTCACTATAACTCATCACCACCCTTATTAAAACCCATCACGGCCTATCGGCCGACACACACAACCAACCTAGGTTATCACCCATCTTGGCTATCGGCCACCATGGATATCAGCCAGCACGGATATCGACCAACATGGATATCGGCCAACACACCATGTATGGCTATCGTCCAGCACCAACCATCCATGAGAACTTAGGTCTATCTCCCACTGTAAAGAAGGGGATGTCTCTCAATACAAGAAGGTCCATATCGCCCATCATTCTCACCATGTCGGCCGACACAACAAGGGGTATCGCCCGATACACAACCACCCTTATCGACCAACTCACCATACTTGCCTATCGGTCAACATAAGGAAGCAAGCCAAGCATGGTCATGTCGTTCAACTCAACCCATCCCGGCCAACACCTCACTAACTTGACCTATCACCCACACAAGGGCAAGGATATCTGCCAACACAAGAGCTCTCATCCTATCGTTTGACTCAAGAACAAGAGTAAACCAAACACAAGGACCATGTCGCCCAACATGGTCACCATATCGGCCAGCACAAGGGACACCACTTATGTCGTCCACCACAAGAACATGGGTGTCACCCAACACACCAAAAACCAAGGAGGGTATCGCCCATCACAAGGGCAGGTCATCTTCTACCTCCAACTCAAAGCAACACAAACCCTAGATCACTAGGTACACTAGAAACCCTAAACCCTAAGGGTATATCGGCCACCAAAGGAAACTCAAGCATAAAACAAGCTAAGCTACTAAGTTAACTACTAACATATAACAAGGATATTGCTAGAGGTAAAGGAATTAGGGTTAGAAGTCATGCAACCCGCCTTAAGCTCCAAGGAAGAAGATGCACTTGAGCTCCAAGAGTATCTTGACCACCAAGGCTTCTCCAAGGGTGTGTATCGGCCACCACCTTCCTTCTCCAAGGGTGTATCGACCTCCAATCTGCTCACACAAGGGTGTGTCGGCCACCAAGCAAGGGGAAAGACAGTGTGTCGAGCACAAGGAGAGGAACTAAAAGGGACCTCAAGCTAAGGAAGGGACCACCTATATAGATGAGAAAGGAGGAGAAAACAAGGTAATCTCTTGCTATGTGTAACAACGTCGATCGGACAAACTTTATTAACTAAGCAGAAGCAATCACTAAAAGTGGATTAGCAAAAATCATTAAAAATTAAAACTTTTTGCAAAGAGATCCATTCATAGGAAAACTCTTTCATTCAGAACCAAAGTAAAACTTTACATCCTGGTTCATATATATACATCTCATGTACTTTTGCTTCTCGAGGAATACAAATATTAACTACTCTGTCTTAACTGTACACAGGTAGTATAAAACCCTCGAGGCACTAATACCAAAATCTCGAAATCACTAACTACTACTACTCTGAGGACCTGAGAGTACAGAGACGACACATAGGACTTCTATATACATCTGAACATGACATGACAATCAATGTCTCCACCTGAGACTTTACTGCTGTCCCTGCTACTGCTGCTGTTGTCCTTCACCTCTTAAAGGATTCCTGTCTCCTCGTCCGCGTTCACCTAAAAAAAATGGTTCCCAAGGGGGTGAGACAATTATAAAAATTGCCCCAGCAAGAGATATAACTCTCCGCCAGAAACATTATTATTGCAACTTGAGAAGATGAATATGAACATGAGAATCATATCTATTTAACAGCAAATATTTTAATGTCTAACAGATTAGAACATTATTCTATATCAGAAGCATTGCAGTTATTACTTGATAGAATTAACATGTCACTTATCCTTTAATGAATAGGAAGACCATGTATAACATCTATTCAAACAACAGAATCATTACCACTGCATTAACTTTCTTCAGGCTTAGATCATATATCTAAAGCCTGGCATTATCAATGTGGAGTCATGGCCCGTAGCCATACTCTTTTCATAAGTGTTGGGATCTTAATCCCTCACTTCACCACTGGGTTTTTCTCATCCTTTCACAATTTCAATACCATAACTATGAAATCATGGGTATTCAAACCCTTTGTTCATCACTTGAGCACTGTTACCCCTTTCTCAGGTAACTAACACCTTTAGGTCATTTGACCAAGGTAAGTATGATGCTACACAAGCATCCATCATGGCACTTGATGCACATTAACTCTCTTGCCACCTCTTACCAGGCACAAGGTATATTATAGCACACAAGGCCCAATAAACAAATTCAAACTAATAACACATCATAGCTCATACCTGGCTATGCTCATCATCTCATGATACCTGCATGGTTAGCACATATAATAGTAGTACACCAATTATCTATCAATACCATGCAAAAACAATGTATTAATAATTTAAGGGTATTACCCTTAATCCTTTACCAGGATTTGGGTTTCCATCACACATGGCTCACAAAACCATTCACATCTTGTCACCTCTCACTAGGCAACAACTTTATTCACATGGCGCACAAGGCCATTCACATCTTTTCACCTCTCACTAGGCAATAACTTTATTCACATGGCGCACAAGGCCATTCACATCTTGTCACCTCTCACTAGGTAACAACTTAAAACAAAGGCTTACAAGCCCAACTCATCTTGTTACTTCTTTATAAGTAACAAAAACATAATGGCACATATGGCCAATCAGTTCTTATCAAATAAACATCATAGCTCATACCCGGCTATGATCATCACCTCATGAGACCTGCATGATTGTCACACATGATAATAGACTTATCAAGTTCACAACACATCATGCAATACAGGGTAACACCACTATTCCCTTACCAGGGTTAGGGTTTACCCTCAATTAGGCTTTCTTTCACATATCATTACCCTTCATTAAGAATAGGGTTTTCCATTATTAACCATTTAGGTTTTCAAGATCATATTATCAACGATCAAACCCTAGTTCATTGCTCCCCACATCTAGGAGTCAACATTTATACCATAAGTATTCAATCATACTTATTTATTCTCACCAATTATCATTAAATGATTATCATCACAAGGTATGAGTATCTCTCTCATCCTTAAGTTGAGAATTAACAAAACGACCATGTTAGTTCACTTTTAATTCAGCTCTAAGTCAAGCATAGACCACCACGGCCGTGCTACCTTGCACGGTCGTGCAGAGTAAAGTCGCCACGGCCGTCCTACCTTTCACGGTCGTGCTACATAGGATCATCACATGAATCATATTTATATATATGAATTCTATTATTTGATCCTTTCAACTTGATTAGGTCACATCAACCCTTCAATTATATGCATACAACTATGATTAACATAGGGTACCAAGTCATTGGTCCTATAAGCAATTAGGGATGCATTCCCAATTAGGGTTTCTCATGAAATCACCCACAATTAGGGTTCCACATGGATGCACCCTCAATTAGGGTTTCACTTGGAATCACCCTCAACTAGGGTTTCACATGGAATCACCCTCAACTAGGGTTTCACATTGAATCACCCTCAACTAGGGTTTCACATGGAATCACCCTCAACTAGGGTTTCACCTTTGTCGCTTCATTTATTACCATTACTAATCATCATTGGATCAATAGAACATTCATCATATTAATTCTCAAAAATTGAATTACATTGGACCTCCATTACATAAGGTATCCAAATGAATTAGGGTTTCCAATGTTGATTCCTTCAATCATTGGATTCATGGAACCAATCATCAATTGGACCTTCACCCATACTTCAATTGAGTTTAATAGGTCAACCTTCAACTGATTTGACCCTCAATTGACCCCCAATTGATCATCAATTGGGGTTGGAATCAATTGAATTAGGGTTTAGAATCAATGAACCTTCAATATTCATCAATGTGTAACTAGTTACTTCATAACTATTGAACCACCATTCAAATGGGGTATGACCTGACCCCAAACGGTCTTGAGGTCGTTTGGATGACCTCCAAACGGTATTGAGACTGTTTGCCCATCATATCACTCAAAACCAAGTAATCCAATTAGGGTTTGGTTCATTGAAGTGCTCACCAAATCAGCAATTTATTGCAGATCAACTTGATATCTTTAGACTTTCAACCACTGAACTATACCCAAACCTAGACCTCCAAACGGTCTTGGGGGACCACAAAACGGTCTTGAGGTCGTTTGGATGACCTCCAAACGGTCTTGAGACCGTTTTCCCATCATATCACCCAAATCCAAGCCATCCAATTAAGGTTTGGATCATTGGATTGATCACCAAATCAACATTGCATTGTATAACAGCTTGGTACCTTTAGACCTTCAAACACCTAACCATACTCAACCCTAGACCTCCAAACGGTATTGGGTGACCACCAAACGGTCTTCAGACCGTTTGGATGAGCTCCAAACGGTCTTGAGACCGTTTGGCCCATCCAACCTTTGGATTCTAGTGAAAAATCATCATGGATTGGTCTATCAAGTTGATCAACAAATCAGCACTACATTGCAATATGATTAGTACCTTTGGACCTTCAATTGGTCAACTATACTTGACCCCAGACCTCCAAACGGTCTTGAGATGACCCCAAACGGTCTTGAGACCGTTTGGATGATCCCCCAAATGGTCTTGAGACCGTTTGGGCTAATCAACCCAAAATCGCAAATTAGCTCATTGTGATTTCAGCACTGATTTCAATTAGGGTTAGCCCAATTGATTAGCCTTCAACTCATGACTCGTTTGGAATTAATCCATCAATTTTGGTGAGTCATTAGATCACATCATAAGGAACAGTAATCCCAAACGTTCAACGCTTGGTCAACACACTCAAACTGTCTTGAGACCGTTTTCCCAAAACGTTCAATTAAATCAGATTGAAAATCAGCACTTAATCCAATTAGGTTTCCCTAATTGATTAGGCTTCAACTCACGATTCCTTTGGATTTAATCCCTCAAATGTGGAGGGTTATTAATAAACATCATTATGAACAGGAATCCCAAACGGTCAATGCTTGGTCAACCATATCAAACGGTCTTGAAACCGTTTTCTCAACCAGGTCAAGTTAATCAGGTTGAAAAGCAGCACATAATTCAATCCAATTGCCTAATTGATTGGCCTTCAAATCTCGATTCCTTTGGAGTTAATCCCTCAAATTGGGAGGGTTAACAGCCTACATAATTAGGAACAAAATTCCCAATTGTTCAATGCTTGGTCAACCATCTCAAACGGTCTTGAAACCGTTTGCTCCCAAACGGTTTCAAACCGTTTGCCCTTAAACGGTTTCGCTGAAACCGCATAGCCAATCAAATTAAAACGATTTGGAGTAGCTATCAAAACGGTTTTGCTTGGTAATTTTCTTTGGATAAGCATCTAGTATGATGTCATCATCCCCTTCCTTCGAACAACCAAGAACAGCAACCGTTCTTGATAGAAATTGCAGCAAAGAAACAAGAGTGTATCAAATTGAAGAAATCAATCAACAAAGCATAGAGAATGGATGCAATAGCAATGTTTAAGGGTTTTAGTTATAAAACCCGCCTCCAATTGAGCTCCAAAGCTCCAAGATCACGCCATTAATGGTGGATGAAGCTCTAGCAACTCCCCCTAGGCTCGTCCTCAAGCTTTTGATTGCAAAAGTTGGCTAGGGTTGAAGAGGAGATCGAAATAAGAAGGAATCCATAATTTATTTTTGATTTCCACCATGAAATCAAGGAAAACGAAGGTCAAGAGCTTACCAACAGGTTGGGAGGCGTCCTCCTGCTCCTCCCTAGCTCCTTGGTCGGTTTTGCAAGCAAGGGAAAGAAAAAAAAAAATCTGAAATAGCCTTTCATTTGGCTTGAAAAAGGCACTTTTATAAGGAAATTGATGAGAGAGAAAATGCATTATTAAAATGCATTAAATTCCAAAAATATGGCCGCCTCTTCCCCCTCAAATCCCTTAAGGACGAGGCACCTACCTTTGCCTTTAATTCTCCTTCATTATCCTTGATTTAAAGAAAATCAAATTAAGCACCTTAATGCTTATTATATTAATATCCATATGTGAGTGGGTTTTCTTTTTCTTATAATAAGGTGAGTGGAATTTCACCTACTTAGGATATTTTCGTTCCTTATCTTGGCAAAGGAACGTTCATCCTTATTCAAAATCAACCCAAAACATTTTGGTTGAAAGCCCTTCAATTATTTTTATTCATTTTTGCCCTAAATCAAATTAGGGTTTCAATTAGGCATTAATCTTGATTATTTTAATATCAAGATTCTCTCTCCTCCAACTTAATTCAAATGAGGCACCCATCTCATTTTATTTACTCTACATGATTCCAAGAAACATTAGGGACCTTATTGAAGTGGTAATTTGCATATTGAACCCTAGGTTTTGGGTAAATTGCACTTTTCACCAAAACTAGGTTTTAATGCACAACACTGCTTTACAAGCTTAATCTTGGTGCCCAAGCTTGTGAAAACCATACCACTACATCATATTCATTCTTATGATGTCTCAATATCAGAGGAACATCTTACCATGCAACATTTGCAATTTAACCCCTCAACTTGGGTAATTTGCACTTTGGTCCAAAATAAGCAAACATTGTTTCAACATCGTTCAAACAAGACCAAAATTGAAACATATGTTTCTCATAAGCCCTAATTACTTTTCCCAAGATAAGATTAAGAATCTACTCAACCTTATTAAGAAAAAATCTAGGGTTAATTCATAACCCAGGTCAGGGATGTTACAAATTATAAACCCCTAACAAGGATTTCGTCCTCGAAATCCCAAGAAAAGAAGGGATAGATTGTTCATTAATCATGCCCTCAAGTCTCTACATATCATCTTAATATCATGGGGATATCATGAACTCTGTGATTCCACACAAAGCTCCTTTCATTAGCTCAACCTCATCAATGTTTATGCAGAGCATAAACCCCTAACATATGATGTCCATATCATTGAAAGGAAGAAGCATAAAAGAACATACTTCAATAATCACTCAAGAATACTTATCAAAATATATATATATATATATATATATATATATCTAACATAGATAATTCACTTAGCAAATTCTATGTAATTGGGAATGTTCACATAGCTCTTCCTTTTTATTGGGAATGTTCACATAGCTTTTCCTTTTAATTGGGAATGTTCGCATAGCTTTTCCTTTTAATTGGGAATGTTCACATAGCTTTTCCTTTTTGTCGGGAATGTTCACATAGCTTTTCCTTTTGGTTGGGAATGTTCACATAGCTTTTCATTTTAATTGGGAATGTTCACATAGCTTTTCCTTTTTGTTGGGAATGTTCACATAGCTTTTACTTTTAGTTGGGAATGTTCACATAGCTTTTCCTTTTAGTTGGGAATGTTCACATAGCTTTTCCTTTTAATTGGGAATGTTCACATAGCTTTTCCTTTTAATTGGGAATGTTCACATAGCTTTTCCTTTTTGTCTCATTATACTCTCTAGATTGTTTTAGAATGACTACTTGATCAGAGTAATCAAAAAGATAACAATCTAAGAGTTTCATACTTGCCTTATCTTCAATGATCATATACCTGGCCAGGGTATATAAGTATTGAGATTAGGTAGTATGCACTTTATTTGCTATCATATTCCTCACTTTTCATATCATTGTACACACAAGATTTTCATTTCCTAGATTTTCTCCAGGCATCACTTCTAAATCTCATCTTTCAACACACAGATAAAGGAGGTTATAAAACATTTTAAGGAACACTGAGTATAGGGCTAGTCAAAGGAAGCTAAAAAACAACTACTTTCATATCTTTAACACATAGAATTCATGGAATGAAATATCAAAATGAATTTTATTTCATCTGACCTGTCTGGGACGTATGTCCACGTCCTCTGTTGTTACTAGAGTACTGCCTCCTTTGTGGTCCTTGCTGACTCTGCCCTTGAGGTTGAGTCATCATTAAATTCTCGCCTGGAAAATCCTTTAGTAGATGTCCCGGTTGTCTACATTGATAACAGATCCTAGGTGCAACATAGGGTCTGTGAGGTCCAGTTATCGATGTTGATGCAATATTGGAGGCTCTATTTGGAATATTACTACGATCCCTATCCCTACTTGACATCCATTGTGTCTGGGTTTGGAATCTTGATGATACTTCCGGAGTAGAATATCTCGATTTCTTAAAACTTTCAGAACTTTGTTTTTGAGTCTGAGTGTACTCTTTATTGCCACTAGTATGTCGTTTCTTGATTTTAGATCTCTCTATCCTCCTCACTGACTCTACAAAGGTGGAAAACCTCTCCCTGTTTTCTAAAGCAGACACAGGAGTGGTTAATTCAGCATTTAACCCCTTCTCAAAACGTCGAATTCTTTCCTCATCATTAACTGCCATTTGCAGACAAAACCGCAACAGCTCCATGAACTTAGCTTCATACTCGCTAACGTTCATCTGTCCTTGTTTGATCTTCTCAAATTGAGAAATCTTCTCATCTAGATACGTTTTAGGGAAGTATCTACTGACGAATTCTCGTCGGAAAACCTCCCATCCAACTTCTTCACCTGGTCTTTTATCTTCTTCTATCATCCACCAATGACCAGCACTTCCTTTTAGGAGGTATACAGCATGTCTTACCTTCTCAGCTTCAGGAATGTCAAGGATCCTGAAAGCCTTTTCCAGTTCCGTCAGCCACAAATCAGCATCTGCTGGATCAGATGTACCAGCATAATCTATGGCTCCAACCCGACGAAGTCTCTCAAAAGACTTGCCGACTCCATAGTCCTCATGGTAAGCTGATACCCTAGGTGCAGGTACTTGCATCCTATCTGTCATGTGAGTCATGGCAGCTATAAACTGCCCAAACATGGCTTGGAGGGCTGGGTTCCCCATGTCAGCTTGGTTGAACTGGGGCTGTTCTAGTACATGCTCCTCTCTTTCATGATCTCCTGCACCTCCTCCTGGTGCAGCAGTGCTGCCCTCAGCAGCACGTTCTTCATGTGGTCCAGAAATCTCCAAGTTCTTCTTCTCCTATGTGAGCAGAAGATACTATCAGATAAACTAGAAGACACTTAGAACAAACTCTACCACCTTAGTCCTATGTCTCTGTAGACTCAGCGAACCTAGAGCTCTGATACCACAATTGTAACAACGTCGATCGGACAAACGTTATTAACTAAGCGGAAGCAATCACTAAAAGTGGATTAGCAAAAATCATTAAAAATTAAAACTTTTTGCAAAGAGATCCATTCATAGGAAAACTCTTTCATTCAGAACCAAAGTAAAACTTTACATCCTGGTTCATATATATACATCTCATGTACTTTTGCTTCTCGAGGAATACAAATATTAACTACTCTGTCTTAACTGTACACAGGTAGTATAAAACCCTCGAGGCACTAATACCAAAATCTCGAAATCACTAACTACTACTACTCCGAGGACCTGAGAGTACAGAGACGACACATAGGACTTCTATATACATCTGAACATGACATGACAGTCAATGTCTCCACCTGAGACTTTACTGCTGTCCCTGCTACTGCTGCTGTTGTCCTTCACCTCGTAAAGGATTCCTGTCTCCTCGTCCGCGTTCACCTAAAAAAAAGTGGTTCCCACGGGGGTGAGACAATTATAAAAATTGCCCCAGCGAGAGATATAACTCTCCGCCAGAAACATTATTATTGCAACTTGAGAAGATGAATATGAACATGAGAATCATATCTATTTGACAACAAATATTTTAATGTCTAACAGATTAGAACATTATTCTATATCAAAAGCATTGCAGTTATTACTTAATAGAATTAACATGTCACTTATCCTTTAATGAATAGGAAGAACATGTATAACATCTATTCAAACAACAGAATCATTACCACTGCATTAACTTTCATCAGGCTTAGATCATATATCTAAAGCCTGGCATTATCAATGTGGAGTCATGGCCCGTAGCCATACTCCTTTCATATGTGTTGGGATCTTAATCCCTCACTTCACCAATGGGTTTTTCTCATCCTTTCACAATTTCAATACCATAACCATGAAATCATGGGTATTCAAACCCTTTGTTCATCACTTGAGCACTGTTACCCCTTTCTCAGGTAACTAACACCTTTAGGTCATTTGACCAAGGTAAGTATGATACTTGCTACACAAGCATCCATCATGGCACTTGATGCACATTAACTCTCTTGCCACCTCGTACCAGGCACAAGGTATATTATAACACACAAGGCCCAATAAACAAATTCAAACTAATAACACATCATAGCTCATACCTGGCTATGCTCATCATCTCATGATACCTGCATGGTTAGCACATATAATAGTAGTACACCAATTATCTATCAATACCATGCAAAAACAATGTATTAATAATTTAAGGGTATTACCCTTAATCCTTTACCAGGATTTGGGTTTCCATCACACATGGCTCACAAAACCATTCACATCTTGTCACCTCTCACTAGGCAACAACTTTATTCACATGGCGCACAAGGCCATTCACATCTTGTCACCTCTCACTAGGCAACAACTTTATTCACATGGCGCACAAGGCCATTCACATCTTGTCACCTCTCACTAGGTAAAAACTTAAAACAAAGGCTTACAAGACCAACTCATCTTGTTACTTCTTTCTAAGTAACAAAAACATAATGGCACATATGGCCAATTAGTTCTTATCAAAAAAACATCATAGCTCATACCCGGCTATGATCATCACCTCATGAGACATGCATGATTGTCACACATGATAATAGACTTATCAAGTTCACAACACATCATGCAATACAGGGTAACACCACTATTCCCTTACCAGGGTTAGGGTTTACCATCAATTAGGCTTTCTTTCACATATCATTACCCTTCATTAAGAATAGGGTTGTCCATTATTAACCATTTAGGTTTTCAAGATCATATTATCAATGATCAAACCCTAGTTCATTGCTCCCCACATCTAGGAGTCAACATTTATACCATAAGTATTCAATCATACTTATTTATTCTCACCAATTATCATTAAATGATTATCATCACAAGGTATGAGTATCTCTCTCATCCTTAAGTTGAGAATTAACAAAACGACCATGTTAGTTCACTTTTAATTCAGCTCTAAGTTAAGCATAGACCACCACGGACGTGCTACCTTGCTCGGTCGTGCAGAGTAAAGTCACCACGGCCGTGCTGCCTTGCACGGTCATGCTACATAGGATCATCACATGAATCATATTTATATATATGAATTCTATTATTTGATCCTTTCGACTTGATTAGGTCACATCAACCCTTCAATCATATGCATACAACTATGATTAACATAGGGTACCAAGTCATTGGTCCTATAAGCAATTAGGGATGCATTCCCAATTAGGGTTTCTCATGAAATCACCCACAATTAGGGTTCCACATGGATGCACCCTCAATTAGGGTTTCACTTGGAATCACCCTCAACTAGGGTTTCACATGGAATCACCCTCAACTAGGGTTTCACATTGAATCACCCTCAACTAGGGTTTCACATGGAATCACCCTTAACTAGGGTTTCACCTTTGTACCTTCATTTATTACCATTACTAATCATCATTGGATCAATAGAACATTCATTATCTTAATTCTCAAAAATTGAATTACATTGGACCTCCATTACATAAGGTATCCTAATGAATTAGGGTTTCCAATGTTGATTCCTTCAATCATTGGATTCATTGAACCAATCATCAATTGGACCTTCACCCATACTTCAATTGAGTTTAGTAGGTCAACCTTCAACTGATTTGACCCTCAATTGACACTCAATTGATCATCAATTGGGGTTGGAATCAATTAAGTTAGGGTTTAGAATCAATGAACCTTCAATATTCATCAATGTGTAACTAGTTACTTCATAACTATTGAACCACCATTCAAATGGGGTATGACCTGACCCCAAACGGTCTTGAGGTCGTTTGGATGACCTCCAAACGGTCTTGATACCGTTTTCCCATCATATCACTCAAAACCAAGTAATCCAATTAGGGTTTGGTTCATTGAAGTGCTCACCAAATCAGCAATTTATTGCAGATCAACTTGATATCTTTAGACCTTCAACCACGGAACTATACCCAACCCTAGACCTCCAAACGGTCTTGGGTGACCACCAAACGGTCTTGGGGTATTTTGGATGACCTCCAAACGGTCTTGAGACCGTTTTCCCATCATATCACTCAAATCCAAGCCATCCAATTAAGGTTTGGATCATTGGATTGATCACCAAATCAGCATTGCATTGTATAACAGCTTGGTACCTTTAGACCTTCAAACACCTAACCATACTCAACCCTAGACCTCCAAACGGTCTTGGGTGACCACCAAAAGGTCTTGAGACCGTTTGGATGAGCTCCAAACGGTCTTGAGACCGTTTGGCCCATCCAACCTTTGGATTCTAGTGAAAAATCATCATGGATGGGTCTATCAAGTTGATCAACAAATCAGCACTACATTGCAATATGATTAGTACCTTTGGACCTTCAATTGGTCAACTATACTTGACCCCAGACCTCAAAACGGTCTTGAGGTGACCCCAAACGGTCTTGAGACCGTTTGGATGATCCCCCAAACGGTCTTGAGACCGTTTGGGCTAATCAACCCAAAATCTCAAATTAGCTCATTGTGATTTCAGCACTGATTTCAATTAGGGTTAGCCCAATTGATTAGCCTTCAATTCATGACTCGTTTGGAATTAATCCATAAAATTTGGTGAGTCATTAGATCACATCATAAGGAACAGTAATCCCAAACGGTCAACACTTGGTCAACGCACTCAAACGGTCTTGAGACCGTTTGCCCAAAAAGTTCAATTAAATCAGATTGAAAATCAGCACTTAATCCAATTAGGTTTCCCTAATTGATTAGGCTTGAACTCACGATTTATTTGGAGTTAATCCCTCAAATTTTGAGGGTTATTAATAAACGTAATTATGAACAGGAATCCCAAACCGTCAATGCTTGGTCAACCATCTCAAACGGTCTTGAAACCGTTTTCCCAACCAGGTCAAGTTAATCAGGTTGAAAATCAGCACATAATTCAATCCAATTGCCTAATTGATTGGCCTTCAAATCTCGATTCCTTTGGAGTTAATCCCTCAAATTTGGAGGGTTAACAGCCTACATAATTAGGAACAAAATTCCCAAACGGTCAATTCTTGGTCAACCATCTCAAACGGTCTTGAAACCGTTTGCTCCCAAACGGTTTCAAACCGTTTGCCCTTAAACGGTTTGCTGAAACCGCATAGTCAATCAAATTAAAACGATTTGGAGTAGCTATCAAAACGGTTTTGCTTGGTAATTTTCTTTGGATAAGCATCTAGGATGATGTCATCATCCCCTTCTTTCTAACAACCAAGAACAGCAACCGTTCTTGATGGAAATTGTAGCAAAGAAACAAGAGTGTATCAAATTGAAGAAATCAATCAACAAAGCATAGAGAATTGATGCAATAGCAATGTTTAAGGGTTTGAGTTATAAAACCCGCCTCCAATTGAGCTCAAAAGCTCCAAGATCACGCCATTAATGGTGGATGAAGCTCTAGCAACTCCCCCTAGGCTCGTCCTCAAGCTTTTGATTGCAAAAGTTGGCTAGGGTTGAAGAGGAGATCGAAATAAGAAGGAATCCATAATTTATTTTTGATTTCCACCATGAAATCAAGGAAAACGAAGGTCAAGAGCTTACCAACAGGTTGGGAGGCGTCCTCCTGCTCCTCCCTAGCTCCTTGGCCGGTTTTGCAAGCAAGGGAAAGAAAAAAAATCCGAAATAGCCTTTCATTTGGCTTGAAAAAGGCACTTTTATAAGGAAATTGATGAGAGAGTAAATGCATTATTAAAATGCATTAAATTCCAAAAATATGGCCACCTCTTCCCCCTCAAATCCCTTAAGGACGAGGCACCTTCCTTTGCCTTTAATTCTCCTTCATTATCCTTGATTTAAAGAAAATCAAATTAAGCACCTTAATGCTTATTATATTAATATCCATATGTGAGTGGGTTTTCTTTTTCTTATAATAAGGTGAGTGGAATTTCACCTACTTAGGATATTTTCGTTCCTTATCTTGGCAAAGGAACGTTCATCCTTATTCAAAATCAACCCAAAACATTTTGGTTGAAAGCCCTTCAATTATTTTTATTCATTTTTGCCCTAAATCAAATTAGGGTTTCAATTAGGCATTAATCTTGATTATTTTAATATCAAGATTCTCTCTCCTCCAACTTAATTCAAATGAGGCACCCATCTCATTTTATTTGCTCTACATGATTCCAAGAAACATTAGGGACCTTATTGAAGTGGTAATTTGCATATTGAACCCTAGGTTTTGGGTAAATTGCACTTTTCACCAAAACTAGGTTTTAATGCACATCACTGCTTTACAAGCTTAATCTTGGTGCCCAAGCTTGTGAAAACCATACCACTACATCATATTCATTCTTATGATGTCTCAATATCAGAGGAACATCTTACCATGCAATATTTGCAATTTAACCCCTCAACTTGGGTAATTTGCACTTTGGTCCAAAATAAGCAAACATTGTTTCAACATCGTTCAAACAAGACCAAAATTGAAACATATGTTTCTCATAAGCCCTAATTACTTTTCCCAAGATAAGATTAAGAATCTACTCAACCTTATTAAGCAAAAATCTAGGATTAATTCATAACCCAGGTCAGGGATGTTACACTGTGTGTCGTCCACCCAAGGGACACTTGTCCACCAACTCAAGCCACCACTCTTGCAAGCCATAGGACACTTGTCCAAGATGTGCACCATGTGTTCCACCCAAACAAGACCAAGGTTGGACCAAGTACCATGGGCGACACAAGCTCCACTCTAGGCTGACACAAGCTCCACTTGGCCGACACAAGCTCCACTTGGCCGACACAAGGCCCAAGCAAACCCAAACAAAGAACTCCAAGGCCCAAACAAGCTCAACAAAGGCCCAAAGGGCTCAAACAACAAGCCCAAGCCTTCCTCTCAACCCTAGAGGAAGCAAAGAGGGAAAACATCTCACAAGATGGCAAATTTGCACACAAAACCCTAATCTTGGTTTATTTGCAAGTAGCCCCTCCAACTCTCAACAAGACACAACAAAAACCCTAATCACCACCCAAAGGTGATTAGCAAGCATCAAACCACCAAGGTTAAGCAAAACAAACAGGGTAAACCCTAAACACAGGTCAGGGTCCTTACAGTGCAACCCTAAATGGTGAATACCCAAATTAATTCTATGCTATACCAGGGATAAATCAAAGGTATTGATGTGTTCTGTGTTTGGTTTCATGGTTAAATAACAGTAGGATTTGGGTCAATAAAGGTTAGTGAACTCCTACTTATTTGGTAAGATGTTTCATGTAAATTTCATATTTAGTATTGGTTTTACATGATATGATATATATGTATATATATAATGATGTTCATGAAGATCATAAGTTTTTAGATAAATTATATATTTTAAATGGTAGTTGCATAAAATAGAGATTATATTATGTATTTTCTTTTAATACCTATTTTAAAGAAATTAATACATGCCCATGTAAGATAAAATAACTTAGGAATCATAAAATTTGGTTGAAATAATTTTTTCCTCATATTGTTTCTATGTCAAGACTTAGGGCCTCATGAGCTCTTTGGATAACTTTTATGGCACTCACGCACATTCGATTAGTCATGAGCTTATTGGAGAAATATTATTTTTAAGTTTTAAGTTGATTGACCTTATGGACACGAGTGGTGCATTTTTTGTAAGACCTTATGAACATATAGTTCAAATGGAGAATTTAAGCGGGGCATTCAAATACACAATGAGTACATTGGTGTTGTATTAGAGAATAAAATAATCAGCCTTAGACCACTAAAAAATGACCGATGTCAATCTTGAAATGTTACTTGATTTAATTTTGTGTTTAAATCCTTTACAAGTATGTAATCTTTTATACTATAAAATCAATTCCTGTTTACTCAAACACCATTTTTGTTGCATGCATGGCAAGGGATGTGATGTCCATAGGAGTGCGACATTCAGAGGACCAATTGGACTAGCTACTCTGACCCAAGAAGAATTTTGACACTAGAGACTACGTGTTTGACTTGGTCAGAATTTGATCTAGATATTATAATTTTGTTATGTTATGTGGATATTGTGTGAGTTGAGTTCACTTTTAGAGAATGAAGTTGTGGAACATGAGATACAACAAAATGTTAACTTCTATCATGTGATGGTTTCAACAACTTTATTTTAGGAAATTCTCCTCAAATGTGTGACAACCCTAATGAATATGTAGAATTTATGCTTCATTTCATTAATATTTGTTCTTGAAAAGTAGGGTGTTACACATATATATCATGTATAAAAACACATAATAAGTTGGTTTACTTGATATGAAGAGAAGGGTGTATATAACATGGATCAATACAATAAAGAAAATGAAAAGATCTAAGCCAAGTGAAGTGTACTAAGAATGATAATGATAGAGTATTGGTCAAGGATATTGATGTCAAGAATCAATGAAAATGACACCTCCACAAGATTTCCAGTGAGGAAACTTTGCATAATTTAAAAGACTACATTATAGATATAAGAAACATCACCTACAATTGGTTACAAAATTATATGTTAAGGATTCTTTCAAATATAAAAATGGAAAAGGCACATGACTAGATGATGATGTTCCTACTGAGATTCTGAGGGTATGGGAGGGGAAGAAAGGGGTTTTTAGTGGTTAACAAGTTTTCCTTAATAAGATTATGAGGACAAAGAAAAAGACAAATTCATGGAGCAAACATACTCTAATCTCAATTTACAAGAATAACAGAGACGTTGACATCTATGCAAACTGTAAATACATCAAGTTCATGTATAAAACTATGAATTGTCTGGAGAGGATTGTTGAAAAAATCATAAGATCTATCACACAAGTATCAAACAACTATTTTGTTTTATGATGAAGATATCCAAAAAAATATATTTTCTGATAAAGAGGCTTATAGAGAAGTACATAGAAAAAGAATGAGATTTTCATTTGAATTTCATTGGTTTGGTAATGCCTTATAGTCAAAAACTTCCAGAAGGTTCTTTGATAGATATTTGGGAAGAAGGGAATCCTAGTCTGGTGCATTAATTCAGTTAGAGACATGTGTGATTACTCAACTACAAGTCTTAGGACTCATAAGGGGAGTCTCAAATGTTTCTAACTATAGTTGGGGCACATCATGGGGTTTCCTTAGGTCCATGTATATACATCTTTGTTATATAAAAGTTGAGAACGATGTGAACCTTTAGATACCTTGGTGTATTGGCTTGCTGATTGTGTTGATTGATAAAATTAAACTTCATCTCAATCACAAAGTTGAACTTTAGGAAGTAATCTAAATATAATGAAATTAAGACCCACATAAGAAAAAATGAGTGTAAGCATTATAGTTTCATCCAATTTAGTATTGTGAATGGTTGCCTGTGTTGGACAGAGTGGATGTACAAAGATGTGAAACATTTTATTAGTTAGATTCTAAGATAGATCGTGGCATTCAAGATATTATGTATTGCAAAATGACTATATGACAAATCAAATGAAGAAGCACCACTGGAATAGTTTGTGTCCAGAAGTTCCATTGCTAACTGAAACAAAAGAGTTATAGAACCGCTATACTACTTGTCATGTTGTACGAGGTGAAAGTTGGGCAATGAATAAACAAGGATATATGAATGTTAAGATGACTGAGTACGAAGACAAGGAGATTTCGCCTCACAACAACTATAAAAGGAGTAAAGTAGGGGGTTGTGAATACTAAGGACAAGGTATGTAATGGTTGCCTTAGGTAGTATGGATATGTACAACTTGCACCCATTCAAAATAATACCATATAATCAAACATAATTAAAACAAGACTAGGACAAAACTAAATTAACTTAGGGAGATCTTTTAATGAGTGTTTTACACTGTTTACCTCTTAATGAGAAACTGAGCCGTAACTAACTTGAGCGAGAATGAAAGATTCATATAGCCATCTCTAACATGGATGGGAATGAAGCTTAGACGATGTTGACATCCCAATTCAAGACGCTGTTGATATTCGAATTCAAGAGGCAAGGGTTGCCGGGGCTATAGGCCAACTTTAGTGACCACTGAATGTGTTAGCATGTGTATAAGGTTTTCGATGTAATAGTGTAGAGAAGTATCATGTATGATCTAAGAAGTACAAACGGGAAAGGTGGAGAACCAGCGCTTGGTTGGAGCTGTCTTGGTTTGGCAATGTAAAATAAAATTCATGCAATAATCACGTTACACTTGCACGTGATTCAGCGCTTATAGTTATAAAGAAAAGACAAGGGAGGAATTAACAATAGTGATCGGAGCAGTGCACCAAGTCCCGCTTCACAGCACCACGAGCGCCAGAAGCCCGCGTTTTCATAATGTTTCCCCAAGCGGCCGCCGTCAAGCAGCGGCGTGATCGGCGATTCGCCGGCTTAGTTGCTGCCACGCCATCTTTGAGGGAGGTAGATTTAATGAGAAAGCAAGGCGGGGGGTGAGCTCAGCTGGTTTGGGGAAGCCGACCATGAGTATCACAAGTAAAATCATTTGGGAACCTACTGACGTGGAAGAGGAGTTGGACAGCAAGTGTAAGATCTCGATATCCTTTTCATTTCCACTCATCACAATCTCACCCCCAACCACGCTTGATTCAGTAGCTTATCCCATCAATACAAAGCGTATTCTGACCATTACTAACAGGAGGAGAATGCATTGCGGAAGTAAAGTTGTGACTTTTGCAAGCTTATTAAACACAATACGAGGCAAATTTTGCCGTTGTGCGTGAAAATTTGGAGCTGATCAAGCTAGGAATACTTGTCACGCACGACACGCAGTAGGGGTTCATCGATCATCGTCCAATGCTGCAAATACTTTAATCACCCCCTAGACCTAGGCTTGGCATGGGCTGGGGACCAGAAGAACCGATCCACTTTTCCATATGAGGATAACCTTGCTTAATGCTAATCTTTATATTGTGAATGGGTATTAAAGAAGAAAATCCCAGTACTTATCTATGACAACTTCTGGTTAGACCCACTCCATCTACTATACTAAAGGCGTCCCACCTTGTACGCTGCAGGTCTAAGGACTAAGAAAATTTTTTATCGCCGTTCCGGGAATGCGGATTGAGCAAGCTAACTTTATTAATGAATTCATGTCACACATAGGTATGTCACCAGAACACTTGTTTTGACGCCCCTCATATAGCAACCGCCGCAAACATTATGGCTGCGTTTGTTTCTTTGGTAGAGCGGCGGCACGATAACTACATTAGGAGGGACAATTTAATTGCTGTTTGTTATGCCGTCTAGAAGAAAGTTAACTTGACGCAGAGATTAGCTAATCAGAAATTTTCAGGATAATATGCCGCGTCAAATGCTTGTGGCACAAAACTGGTTAATTTACCATGGGTATCAATTTCCAACGGGGCCCTCTAACAGATTTTTTATACATATAACGATAGGGTATAATAGTCTTTGTCTAAACAAAGAAAGATTATTTACTTGTGTACCAAACAATGGATAACTTGCCGCTGAGTTTATTTGTCATTGCCCCAAACAACAGTTATCTCATACAAAACTAACATACCATTGGTTAATTTACCCATGGCAACTAAACTTATTAGAACTATACATCAAAGGCAACCTATGACTGAAAGGTTGGAAGATAAAGTAAACATCAACAACAACGATGTTCTCTTCTTTCCGGAAGTAATAAGTGATATGTCTCTCTCTGCCCACAACCAACAACCGCAAAAGTGACCAAAAACAGCGGCCTACCTCTCTCTCTCTCTCTCTGTTTTGCTCTGAACGCAAGCGGTTCGCTCTCCACTCACTCATAATCCAACTATATATATATATATATATATATATATATATATATATATATATATATATATATATATATATATATATATATATATATATATATATATATATATATATATATATAGTAAGGCTAGAATACACTCGAGTGTATCAGGAGCGGAATGCACTCAAGTAGTTTTTCATGATGTAATATTTTTTTTGAAAATTTATTCCGTTGATCTTCTTAAACATCTTGTGAACAACTCATACGTAAAATTTGAGCACATTTGGATATGTATAGCTCATGTTATGAAGACCGTAAAAATTATGCATTTTAAATTAGTTTCGCGCGTCGATTTTGTTGCCCTTGGATGAATGACTTACACTCATCCAAATGGGCTCAAAATTTGTATGTAGCCTAGTTATAGTATGACGGTGAAGATCAACAGTTTACATTTTGCAAAAAATAGTCTTGATATGCAAACACACTTGAGTGTATTCGTGCGATCCATATACTCGAGTGTATTCTAGCCTGACTCTCTCTCTCTCTCTCTCTCTCTCTCTCTCTCTCTCTCTATATATATATATATATATATATATATATATATATATATATATATATATATATATATATATATATATATATATATATATATATATATATATATAAGAATTGTGTACCTGAGTACATGTATCTTATGTGTACCTGTCTTTATTTATGATGACTGAACAACTCTTACGAATAATCAAACTTTATGTATGTGTTGCATACCTCAAGTATTTTCTATCGATATAATAATTATTTTAAAAGTCCAAATTGTTGATCTTCTTAAATATGTTGCACACATACTATACAATAAATTTGAGCTTATTTGGATGCTTATAGGTCATGCATCAAAGGCAGGAAAAATTATACATTTCAAATTAGTTACGTACATTGATTTTGTTATCCTTAACTCATCTAAATGGGCCAAATTTTTTATGTGTCTATTATTATTAAAATGATGAAGATCAATGGTTTTGATTTCATAAAAAAAATAGTTTAAATAGGCAAACACTATTGGGGTATAAGATATAATATGTACAATCGAGTGTATTCTAGCCCGACTATATATATATATATATATATATATATATATATATATATATATGATATTGTGTACCTAATACATATTTTATATGTACCCATCATTTACGATAGTTGTATAATTTTATACAACAATCTAACCTTACTGATGTGATGTATGTCTCTTAAATGATATATGCATCAAATATCATCTCAATTCAACATTTGTAAATTATCTAATTAAAAGATGTATACTTTGTAATCAATGACAAGTTGCAGAAATTGCTGATACCGTTGAATAAAATGTTACTATATCTCTTGATACACGTGGAATATGATTGTGATTTTTTTAACACATCTAATCTAAATAATGTTCATTCAATGTTTATAGTCGGCTTTATTTAACAGATATCACATATTTCATTTTAATAGATGGTATACATAGTTTACATGTATCGGCCGATACACACTTCAGAAACCCATATATATAACTTAAGCTAATTAACGATGCAGACCCATACACGGTAGACAGTCACACATAGGTAGCATAAAAAGGAAATATGGAGTACCGGACGAGCACAAGAGCCGGATGAGCTACCCAATAATTTGAAAACGAGTACCCGGATCAGCAACAACCAAATAATCAAACAATCATAGTCATGTAAGCTAAGGAACTTGCTAGGGAGTCATAGGAAACCTTCAACCTGAACGAGTCTCGACCTCCTCAAGGTGCTACTGGGTCATCTCGCCGAGAAGGTCTGCTCAGTATCAACCTCAAAATCAATTAGGCCCATCAGGGTAAACCAACCCATCTTCACCTTGTGAAATGGAAGACGATCGAGGGACAATTTTAACCATGAGGGCCGAGGACGCTGCATCACCTAAGAGAAAAATTTGCACCAAGAATGAAAGTATTATAAACACCAGCTATAATTATGTTTTTTTGGTTGTAACCGTCTTCAAAGAAACGTTTATGCTGCTCCAGCCAGATCATCAAGAGTACAAAATGTGCTTGAGTTGTTATCTACGATAGTTTCAAGATCCCTCTTTTTTGAACAATACACTACAAATGCAATCAAATGTTCAACAAGTAAAGTGAGACCAAATTATTTTGAGAAGGGAAAAAATAATATATGGTTAGTCTCCTTTGAGGAGAGTTGACAGATGAGACATCTATGCGTTGTGAAAACTCCTTTAGTGACACTCTTTACCAAGAAAAATCTTGTGTCCTAGCAATAAAAGAAGAATGTGTACTTTTTAAATCGACATTTAATACATCATAATTTACTCCACTAAAGAGTGTTGTGTCCAGAATTAATAGAAAAATTATACGCACTTCTAACCTTGTAATTGTCCTTCAAAGGTCAGTAAACACAAGGTTGATTGTTTAGATGATTAAAGCACTTGATTATGTAAGGTACTCTTTCACCCCATGCTATAGATGGTATGTTTTAGCATGTTATTTCCTTTTCACCATAACATTCTAATAGCATCACTAAATGTCATGAGTGGAATATTAAAAGAAATGTTCTAAATTTGGTTTGTATTGAACAAGATGCCGAATTTTGGACCAAGGACCAAACAAAAATTTCACATCATCCCAACTTACAATGCCAATTGTAAGGTTTTTCCCTTTGATCATGTTTCACTAGAAATGAGAACACTTTCATTTATTTTTAAACAGATTCCAAGGGGATTGTTATTATAATGTTTATGTTTAATGTTGTTATGCCAAGTGCAACCTTTGTTTTCAATGATAGATAATGTCACCTTAATGAACATACATTGTGAGTGTAGCTTGAGATTTATTATACCATATCCTTTCATTCTTTTTCGGTGATATAATAAGACCACTTAACAAGTTGTACTTTTTTTTTTCCATTTTTGTGCTCCCTCATAAAATATTTCTACATAAAAGTCAAACTCATCTTGATGAATGTTGGGAGAGGTATACAACTAATGAAGTATGAGGGAATGCCTGCTAGAGGGCATTATAGAGCGTAAGTCTCTCAATATTGCCAAAATCTCTTAGCAATACGAACCTATTTTGGACCAAAAATCAGACCAAAATTTCATATTATCCAAATATATGGTGTCCATTGTAAGGTGCTTCCATTTTCTTTCTATATAACTAGAATTGAGAAAACTCACATTTATTTTTAAACTGATTTCAAGGGGATATTAGTTATAATAATTATTTTTAATATAGTTAAGTCAAGTACAATTTTTGCTTCCAATGATGGATAATAACTTCAACGAACATCAATGTGTTTGTTTCTTGAGATTTATTATACCTTAGCATTTCATTCCTTTTTTGAGATATAAATAGACAACTTAACAAGGTGTATTTTTTCCCGTTCTTTTGTGCTCCACCATATAAAATTCCTACAAAAATGTCAAACTCATATAGATGAATTTTGGGAGCGGTATACAACTAATGAAGTATGTGGGAGTTCCTAAAAGAGTGGCATTGATGAGCGTAGGTCCCCCAAAATTGAACATATGGCATGATTCAAATATCTTGCATCAAAAATTGGTTGTCATATCTGATAGGTAATTTAAGTGGTGGTAAGGGTAGATCTAGATTGTATGATAGGAAAATTGTTCTAAATGATATTAATGATAACAAAAGGGGGTGACAACCCTACTGCCTCTTAACCACCCAAACCTTTGGATGAGTGACGATGAGATAAATCGTCAATGGCTACACCAGGGATCCAACCCGAGTTGCTTCATTGACATCCCCCTGATTGGATCCTTAGGCCATCTCCGCCTGGTTTATTCTATATGATACTGAATCATGCTATTGTTTTCAACATGCAGTTATTGATATATGTATGCCAATTAAAGAGAATTTCAAATAATTTATCTCAAATGTAGTAAGGTGTTGGAATATTTCTAAACTTCTAGTGTGTTTATATTATTATATTCATCAACTTTGATGAAGATGGTCGTTTCATCAAAAAATTGAATGATGTGCCTATCATTAATATTGATACTCTTTGTTAATGTCCATTCACAATGCCCATTCAAAGTAAAGATTAGAATGGATGTGACAATCACAGTAAAAATGTTGATACTAGAACAACTCTCCGTAGACCATTGTTTTTGTTTATTTTTTGTCCAACTTTGTTCCGCACATATGAAAATTATATCCTTTCTTAAAAGAAATAATAAAATGCCAATTAATGTAATGAATGGTCTTCTCAAAGTCAACTTTGAGAGTTAAGATAGACTCATATTTTTTTCAACAAGCGTATATTGTATGGAATCATGGAGCCGACAAGCGCAATGGAAACAAAAAAAAAACTCTCGACATTTCCTATAAGTTGATCTCGTCGACACCTACTTATTCAGAAGGAGGATGTGCGATGTATACCTTTTTGTGAAGAAAGTCCAATGAAATCCCCTTCGCACGTTGGTGTGCATCGCTCCTCGTGTGCATTGATGGTCCTTGTAGACGCCCTTCAAACATAGTTGCTCAATGCTTGTGTCTCTATGTAATCTAGGTGGGTGAACTAGAACTCCTCGTGGTGTTTCCTGAGACAGGGAGAAGGAGTAGACAATCACTTGGTGACATGCTAGCATCACAGTTGCTCTCTCTGTCTCTCACGAGGACGATGACAGATATGGTTCATGTACAATGGAGTGTCTAATGATATGACCATCACGCCCCTATATATAGGAGAGGAAAGGAAGCAAGACTTCCAATAAATCCTAAGAAACAAAAGACTACAACTGTGTTTAAGTGGGCTGCTTGCCGACTGCCAAATTGGAAATTAGAATATTATGAATCATATATTTTACTATTGAATTAATTAATCAATCAATCAATCACATTTATTGATTTATTAACTTTCTGTCACCCTGCTATAAACACTAGACGATCGCTTCATGTTAGATGGTTGACTTCTCATGTAATTTAATGATTTAAATCTGATTAATTAGTTTAAACATTTTAACCAATTAACTTGGATTATAATCTAATTCTATTCTAGTTGATTACCTAAACAGTTTACTAATCAATTTGACTTGAAATATTTCTAATCATATCCACAATTATACTCCTTTTCCAGTGCATCCTATTGATGTGACCCTAAAGGATCCAAATTATGTTGACACTAATGTTCATAATCAAATTATGATTTCACAAGCAATGATTGATATGTAGCAAAAATTCACTATGACCCAAGTCTTAGGAGAATTTGGAGAACAACTATAACCTAGTATCGTGACCAATGTTATAGTTATGTATAATCCCTTTGTCTCTAATATCTACATAGGATATAAGACATGGAAACGTCATCCTCTTAATGTTCAATACTATTTCCTTAATCTAGAGTAGACTATTTGAGATACACATGAGTTTAATATCATATATTGACTGACATGGGTATGACCATGTATTTCATAGTCTCACTCATCAAGTGGCTGGGATATCACTCCATTGGGATGGGCAAATTCCATCTACATAACTCACTATATTGCACACGAGTCACAATACTACTTGTAAAGCAACCCTTTTCAAGGTCACACTGAGTAGTGCTAAAGTACGTTGAACAACTGTAGTGACTTCAAGTCTAAGGACCACAATCACCATTGTCACATTAAGATGTGATTCTGACTACCCATTATTGGCTTCTATGCATCACACTCAAAATGGATCTATCCAATATACTTGTTCACAACAAGTATCTATGTGCTTAAGTTGATATCCAATATCATGACTAATGAGACATAGTTATCAATCAATACACATACTAGTCTTGATGTATTATTTCTATCCTAAAATATGGAATAATATATGACTAGGGACTAAGACAAGAATAAATACTCTTAACATGCACACAATCTCATGTTCAGGTCCTCAACTTGAAATCACATGTCATTGAGTCATACAGTCTTAGTATATTATTATACTTATTCATCATCCCATATTGAGACTAACATAATAATCAGAATTTCCTTTATTAAACCAAATAAATTTCAAGGTGTGCCATTACAATCATCATATGATTGGCTCTTATAGAATAACACCAACATGTATAATCTCATGACCCATAATGTAAACATTCACTACTACAGTAATGGTCTATATGGTCAGTTTTTTTTAATGTCTGTAGCGTCACTTTTTAACCGACTCCTAAGTGGTCGTCGCTATAGAATTTGATCTATAGGGTCTGTTCTTTTAACCAAAGAAAACCGACCTTATATAGTAAAAACCGACCCAATAGGCTGTAAAAAACTGACACAAGCCAGAAAAGAAACTACGCCCGAGGCTGTAAGGTCGGTTATTCATACAAAAACCGACCCTATAGAGGACCTATTAGGTCAGTTATTTCAAAAATCTGACCCAATAGGTGAGCTGATCCCATTGTTTTTAAGGTTAGTTGTTTACCTAAAAACCGACCCAAAAGACATAATGTAAAGTCGGTTTTAAGCAAAAAAAGCAACCCAAAAGACTAGTTGCTTAATCAACAGAACTTCTAAGGTCATTTATTCCTAAAAAACCGACCCTATAATTTATCTGTAAGGACGGTTATCTTCAAAAAACCAACCCAAGAAGTTACAAAAAATAAATTGTTGATCCCAGATCCTATAAGGTCGATTTTTTCTTAAAACCCGACCCTAGAGATCTAAAACGTCAGTTATTTAAAATAACCGACCCTAGAGGTTACATTTTTTTAAAAAAAAATTCTACAGAACAGAACAAAAATCTTCAGATCAAAACCTGTAATAGAAAGTAGACTTGCAAATGATGCAAGCCAGAAATTCATTCCAAAGACACATTTACTAGCTTTTATGTCCATTCGAATTATTAATTTCCAAACCACACATTCATAAAAAAAATGATTCATATATTCAGTTGAGACATTCATACACATCACATCATAACATTCACAAAATGATAGATTGCAAGTCTGAGATGATATTAAAATAAATGTCAGATACAAAAGTAAATTTGAAAGAGTTCCAAAACCACATACATAAATGGAGCTGACATATGCATTCAATCCAACGCTATATTGACTTTATTCAGAAAAGCATCTGACCACTCTTCTCAGAATTCATTTAAATCCTCAAGTGTGTAAGACTGAGTTGTAAAGATCTGTAATAGAAAATGCACATGCTAATATTTTGTAAAATAACTACAACTCACTTGTAAATTTATGATGTTATTCTTTATTACCTGATCTATAATCTGAATGTCATGTGATGTTTGTTTGACAATAGTTTGCATATATTGCATTACATAGTAGCCACAAGCCCAGCCATTATTTTTTATAGGACACTACAAAATAACAAATTATACTTAATGTTAGTAAACTACTATAAACAGAATTAAGACTATAAGAGTTGACATATAAGACTAAGCAACCATCAAAGTAGCTACCTTGACATTTTTCAAAGTCAATGTCTTTAATTTTTTGGGTATTTGTCCTCCACCTTCACAAAAAGCCTTTATACCCCTATCAATTAAATAATTATGATAGTTGGTAAAATAAAAATTCTAAATAGAAATATCATGTTGAAGCATAACAAATGACTAAATTTATGCTTACTCTATAGTTGGAAATTTTAGTTTGTGGCCCCTTGTTATTTTTCTTATTGGGTCAAGATAATAAAGAGTCATCAATTTTGGGACAACCACCAATAATTCCCAATGTCTAGATCTGAGTAAGAATTTAAAAAACATTAAAATAAAGAAATTTATTCATTATTAAAATTATATTGAATAATAGTACTTACTAGACATTAAAAGGAATTAGAATAATTTCCTTTCCCGCACTAGAAAAATATTTGAATGTAGTAGAGAAGTACTCATTCACATCCTCAATATGTGTCTCCACTTGACTAGTGACTGAAGGAACTAAGAATCCGACATTCTTTATATCAAAGTTTATGACCTCAGTATATAAATGGCTGTATAACATTTGTAATCATTTCATTATATAGAAATAAGTTTAAAATGTGTATTGGCATTTTCTATATTGATGGATCCTTACCTTATCCATACTTCTAATATCGAAGTATTTAGCCAATCATACAGGAACAACTCTATAATATCATTAACAAAAATATAATTCTTAAAGTCCCTCCCAGTTGCATCTTCTGTTAAATTGATTAACATTTGTGATCCCGAGCTTTGGTTGGCTAAGTATCGATACAAACATTTACATTTACTTCCCAAATCATCGAATGTGGATTCTGGAATAAAAAATGGCTTGGGCATAGGAGGACAACTAGTAGAATTTTTACTTTTTTGTTTACAAATCTATTAATTAAATTACATACTTATATTATACGAGTTTATATATGTAGTCAAATATGAAAAATATGATAGAATTCAGGTATACCTTGTCATTGATAACCAAGTGTTTAGGCCAACCCACCATAGCACCTTCTGCTTCTTCAACTGTAATGTATTCAGGATTATATATGGGTAGTGGTTTGTCCACCATTCCGTCATATACAAGATGGATGGACACTCGACAAATGTCATCAGTAATTGGTTGGCAATGTAATGTACCACCAACGTTGTATACCTTGCCCGCTACCACGACGTTATATTCTGAAACCTGCACTGCAAGTTTACAGTTCATACCAACCTGGAATTGAATATGTAAGTTATATACGAAGCGGTAAACCAGATACCTACTACAACCATATATATATATATATATATATATATATCATACTAATAACACAACATATAGAACAAACTTACTGTAGATTGTTGTGGTGGGTCATTGGGAGTTCTCCCATGACCTTCTACAACTGGAGCACGGGCTTGTACCTCATCATCTGAGAGACACACAGTTTGAATAGGTTGAGAAGGTTGATTAGGCTGAAATTAGGACATTTTTCTTTTACTCTCTGTGCTACTAATGCTTCAACTTCCTCTTGTGTAAGACCTCCTGTACGACCTCTTTTAGATTGTGAGGGGCCAAAATAAGATTTGAATCCTATGCCAGCTCTTAATCCCCTAACATGGCCAGGATGCTCCTTCGTACCAAGAGCAACTGATAGTTCATCCATGCGACTAGTTGGGATGAACTTTCCTTCCTTCCTTTGCTCATGGAGATCAATCTATTCATTGTTAATAAAAATATTAAATCACAATCAAATACATATAAATAAATAAAAGTTTGTGGGAGTTACTCTTTACTTAGTTGGGATGAACTTACCATCTTTTGTGCCACCTCCTTAGTTGCAGGGTTGGGAATTTCACCTGCTTGATTTTTTCTAGCATCAATCCACTGCAAGTGTCGGGGTGGACGCTAAACTTGAGTTGTACTAGACTCTTCTCTAGAAGAGAGTTGCTTCTCTTATAATTGGTGGCGGAAGGCATAACCACCGGGCCCCAAGCGATGGTCATATACATTTTTGGCCCGTCTTTCCTTTTCGGCCTCGTGAATATTATGATCATTTAAAATGAGGATATTGAAATTTAGACTTGGAAAACATATATAAAAATCCTCACTTCTTTAATTGTTAAAATATATTCTTACAATACATCACAATCTTTATTACCTAAAGCTCTTCTGATTTCCTAGATGCAACAAATCTTTCCCACACCTCAGGATCTATAAAAATATATAGATCTGTTGCTTTTTTCTTTTGTTTAGGATTATCAATAAATTCCCTTTTGAGATATGTCTTAAAATCCCTCCATCGTACACCACAATGTTGTAGCACTTTTTTTTTTCTTTTGATCTTTTTCATTTAGATGAAAAACACCCTATACATATAAAAGAAGCAATAATGTTATCTTAAAAAGGATAGGTCTTTCCAAGCAAACTAAATTAGAATCAATAAACAAAAAATATATTAAAATAATATCATTTCAACTTATAGATATATCTTTCCATAGGAGGTCTTTTAAGGTAGCAGAAACATCATGCCAATTTTCTATATCTATTGCCACCTTACTGCACGGGTCACCCCTACGTAATGCTTGAAAGCACTAGCATGTTCCCCAACAGGTGCTCCTGTGACATCAAACTATATTGGCAATTTCTCCCCTTTGGCCCTGAGCTCCTACAACCTACATATCAGTGTGGGACCTCTACATTTCTTAGCATCACCACTACCATCCTCATGGTGATCATGCTTAGAATGTTCATCTTTACTTGCCATTTTAGAACAACCTACAAGTATACATGATAAAAGAAACATAAGTGATAATAAAAGAACAAGTGGTTGAATGATATATGATGTATATTTAAAAGATTACGTGCTTGAATGATAATAAAATAAATAATTCAACGAATACATTCCTCTAGTATTGGTTGAGTTGTTAGTAAAGTAAAATTCCTTCAGCATGGTCTTGACGTTTATAGTATTCATCAGTGTTAACTTCAACATTTACACTTGGCAAACCAACTAAGAATGGGCTGGAATCATCATACTATTTGTAGTATTCTTCTTCATTTATAGGATCTACAGTAAACTATCTTTTTCCATGAAGAACGATAGACCAATTTTTATTTGTCGGGTCATCAATATAGAATACTTGTTTTGCTTGGTCTTCCATGATGAATGGCTCATCTTTTTCTCCAATCTTTTCAAAATTCACCAATCTGAAACCCAACTCATCTACTAAAACTCCTTTGTTGTTATCAACCCAATTACATCTAAAGATAGGAACTCTGAAATTTGTATAGTCTAATTCCCATATGTCCTCAATGATGTCGTAATATATCTCAGCTTCACGTGGTCTTTTATCTTTGGCACTAGAAAAATACAACAAATAAGCTTGAACAGTGACCCCACTTTTTTGGACTACACTACTTTCATCTAGATGCTTTGTGTAGTAGGAAAATCTGTTTATGTCATAACCTTCATATGCCATGACATCCATTTTTGGCTTAAAGGCGAGCCATTTTATGTTCTCATCAACATTATTTGATGATTCAGATAGTTGATTGAAGACTTTCTCTTCAAACCACCTAATAAATGTTCGATTATGATCTCTTGCAAGCCACATTGAACTGGATCACAGATGAATTCTCTTGATAAGATCATTGTATTATGTTATGTACCTACTAACTTCATTGATGTTGTGTAAAATATACAAATGTGCATGTTCCCACAACTCACGACTAATTCCTTTCACTCGTTCTCCCAGAGTTCCTCTGCCACAATAAGATTCAGTGTGATGAGAAGTTTTTACATCGTAGAAGTTTCATTGCAATTTAAAAAATCATTGCAAAAGTCCATCACCTCCCTAGCCACATAACCCTCAATAATACTCCTTTCAAGATGATAACGATTCTGAACATCACCTTTAAAAACACTCATGTAGCATTCAAATGGATACATCCAGTGTAAGAAAATTGGACCCAACATCTTCACCTCCCTTGTAATATGTACTACAAGATGAACCATGATATCAAATAATGAAGGAGGAAAGTACATTTCAAGCTGACACATGGTAACAATTACATCTTTCTGTAATTTATCAAGAGTATCAGGATGTATCACTTTGTTGCATATTTCATTGAAGAAGAAACAGAGTCTTGTGATTGCAAACCTTACATGCTTGAGCAATATAGATCGAATAGCCACAGGTAAAATTTGTTGCATTAAGGTATGGAAATCATGAGATTTGAGACCTATCAACTTCAGATCCTTCTTTGATAGCAATCTAGGAATATTAGAAGAGTATCTTTGTGGAACCTTAATATTATACAAGCAGTCACAGAAAGTCTTTTTCTCCTGTTTGACAAAGTGTAACAAGATGGTGGTAAATATATGTGGCGACCCCTGATCTCCACTGATAATTCTTTTCTTATACCCATTAATTCAAAATCTTTTCTAGATTTGATGTCGTCTTTAGTATTTCCTGGTATGTTCAATAGCGTTTTTCAACATGCATGACATCAATGTAGTGTCTAATTGCCAAAATCTCCAATAAAAAGATTCCAGAATATTGACCTCTTCTTGTATAGAGATTTGTCACATGTGAGAGTACGACTACTTGAACTCTTTCCAAATTCATTCACAATATGTTTCAGCCCTATCATATACAACATTTCCTGGTATAGGTTTAGGAGGACTTCATTCCTCAGTTGACCCATTAAAGGTTTTGCGTTGCCTTTGATAAGGATACACTGGTGGGAGAAATCTTTGATGACTAAGATATATAATTTTATCACCATGTTTCAGTCGAATTGAATCAGTATTTTCCTTACAAATAGGACATACTTTGTATCCTTTTATGCTATATCCAGAAAAATTTCCATAAGATAGAAAGTCATTAATCGTATAAAACAACATAGCACGCAAAGTAAAGATCTCTTCACGTGAAGCATCATATGTCATAACACCTTCTTCACATAGTTTCATTAGGTCATCAATTAGAGGTTGAAAGTAAACATCAATATCATTTCCAGGTTGCTTGGGCCCTGATATCAATATTGACAACATGACATACTTATTTTTTGTACACTACCAAGGAGGAAGATTGTATATAACAATCATAACAAGCCACGTGCTATGTTGGCTGCTTAATGTACCATAGGGATTCATTCCATCTATACAGAGTCCAAGTCTTAAGTTCCTTGTTTCTTTACTAAATTGAGGGTATAATAAATCAATTTTATTCCATTGTGGTGAATCAGATGCTTGTCATAGGACGCCATCATCATTGGACTTTAACTCCCCATGCCAAGACAAATTTTGTGCATCTTCTGTATTAGCAAATTAGCGTTGAAATCATGGTATTATTGGTAGATACCACATCACCTTGGAAGGAGAGCCATTTTTAGCCTTAGCTAAATTTGTGGTCTTGTACCTTGACACATCACATTTTGGACAATTTATCAAATTACTATAGTCCTTCTGAAATAACACACAATCATTTGGACATGCGTGAATCTTCTTAGCCTCCATTCCCATTGGGCACATTATTTTCTTTTCTTGATATGTTGAAATTGGAAGCTCGTTGCCTTCAGGAAGAATTTCCTTTAACAAAGACAATAGTGAAGTGAAACTCTTATCGCTCCACCAGTTTTGAGCTTTAAGAGTATATAATCACATCACAACACTCAACCTCGTGAACTTAGTACAACCCTTATATAATGGTTTTTCAGCATCATAGATAATGTTTGCAAATAAAGAAGGTGGATCAATGACATTGTCCCGACAATTACGTAGCATCTCATCAACCATATCATCCTGAATCGAGTCATCCTGAATTAGTTCATCATTGACATTATCATCATTATCTATATCTTCTATGTCACAACTATTAGCATCGACATTTTCTGATCCATAATTAATTTTCTCTCCATGCCAATACCATTCATTATAACCTTGTATGATCCCATTGCATATGACATGATTCTTAATTTCCTCAATAGTATCAACTTTCAAATTTTTACCACAATTTCGACATGGACAATAGAACCTATCTGCAGGTAGTTTCCTATGTTCCTCAGCAAATCTGATAAATTCATGAAGACCTTTGGCAAACTCTGGACTGCAACAGTTCTTGATAGACATCCAACTTCAATCCATTTTCTAGATCATATTTAAATTGATTATAAAACTAAGCATTTAATATTGATACTATAAGATGTAAGTTTTTATTTATAGGAAGTTAATTACTTTTATACTAAAGTGTACTACCTATCCCATTTTTGAATATTTAATCTCACTAGTAACTGTATAATGTATGTTTAGTTTTGAAGAAAATTTCAGCAGCATTTCCCCTAAGTTCTCTAAGTACACCGATGTAAATGGGAAATAACCACTCACATGTGTACATAGAGAACAAATGAGGAAATCCTACTAAAATTTTCTTTAAAACTAAATATACATTATACAGTTACATCCTATGTGAGATTAAATATCCAAAAATAGTCCCAGACCGGAGACTATCTAAAGTTTACTACTAATGAGTAAATTTTGAACAAGTTTCTAAGTTAATATATAAATGCATTATTTTCATATTTATATATTAAGTTAAACATCATGCATCGATGATCTCATCTATAAACCCTAAAGTGTCAATCTGGGAGTACACATGTATAATCTCATATTAATTTCTAGAATTTATACAATGATTACATATGTGACTGATAATAAAATGTAGATATGAAAAAAATACATAATTTTATTATTGGTTGGGTTACAAGTCATATAAAATGGAAAAAATATGTAACTAACTTGAGCCGCCGAGATGAAAATGAGAGTGCACTGTGGGTAGTGGAAGCCGCGCAGGTGGCAAAGAGCAAGAGGATGACCATCGAGTGACATCAGAACTACTGCAAGCAAGAGGATGACTATAGTGAATGATATGGACAAACCAAGAGTACTTCCATAAATAAACATTCATTATATGTACTGAATTGAAAATAAACATGTTTAATTTCTCTCTCTTCTACAGCTCCAAGGATATTGCCGACGCATTTGTCATGTATGTGAGATTACAAAACCGAGTATACATGACATTATGAGAAATGTAGAGATTGATAGGAAGGGAGACAATCACCTCATGGTCAACCCATACCTCTTCAACCTTGCTGAGCAGGGTTTCAGTAGCTCTCGTCCCCAAGTAGCGGCAACCACACAAAAAGTTTAGGGCAAAGGCATTACCTTTGCGATCTTTGGGGCGGCAGCCACAGCGTGGAGGCGGAGGTGTCTCAAAGTCAATGGGGCACGACAGGGGGCTCCTCGGACACCACGACCAGAGAACGGGCACGCCAGTGGGACTCTTCAGACACGACGATGACAACAAAGTGGCTTCGGGGCAGCGGCCAAAGTGTGGAAGCAGCGACGATCTTCGGGGCGGCGGAGGCAATCTTTGGTCTCTAGCTTTGGCAGTGCGATAGTAAGGTCTTTGGACTCTGGCTTTGGCGGCTCGGGAGCGAGGCAGCGGGGTCTTCTCTTCACCCGACCAAAGTGATGATACGTTGTTCGCTAGTGCACTAGATATTAACGTTTGACCTGTAAGGTTAGTTATTAGCAAACAACTGACCCAACAGGGAACTGGTGCCCACAAAAAACCCTCTAAGGATGATTTTTTTAAAAGCCCGACTCTATAGTCTAGAACATGTAATGTCGGGTAACTAGTGAAAACTGACCCAACAACTTAAGTGGTGCCCAAACCACCTATAAGGTCGGGTAAGTTAAAAAACTGACCCTATAGAGATACACTACAAGGTCGGTTATTTTGAGAAAACTAACCCAAGAGGTCTTAAGTGGTGCCCGTGTTTTTTGTAGACATATAAGGTCGGTTATTTGGAAAAGCCAACCCTATAGATTGAAGCGCAAAGCCAAAATTGAGCAAATTTTTGCTGTGGAAAACTTAATGGGTCAATTTTTATGAAAAACTGATGCAATATTATATTTGGTCGGTTATTCTAGTAAAAATGACGCTACATGCAGTGACGTTATTGGCCAAAAATGTAGTAGTGATTTTTATGCAATATCCTTTTTAAGAAAGTAGTTTTCTCTACACATATGATTTTGTTCATGTGTAGTATCTAAAGACCTTAACAATAATTTTATATGAGTCACTGATGATCCTGCCATATCTGATCTATCTAAGAAGTGCTAGTTTGTCTAATGTTTTGAGCAAAGGAATGTGTGCCTAATGTAGAATGGATAAATATAGAGTAGAGGCACCTACCTCATGGTTTTAATAAAAAATACTATATTTAAGGTCTTTGATAATATTGAAAATTGTACTACTATAAGGATATATCAAATCCTTCTTGCCCCATAGATTTTTTTGGTCCCTGGACTAAAAGTTGCCTTCTCAATCTCTTATTGTGAGGAAGGTGTTACAAAAAGATTTAGGGTATTCATTTTATTCTTAAAGAGAATGTTCCTATCAAAATAAATATGTATGGAAAACTTTCTATTCTGATTGAAAATATTTTTGAACTCATTAGTTATATTGTTAGTGGTAACGACATAGCTATGAGTGGCAATGTTTCACAGGTAAGAGTCTAGATATCTATTTTTCATTTGTGTCCAATACATATTATGTGATTTTTTTTGTGTTGTTGTCCCCAACTTTAAATAGTTTGTTTGGATCTATTCTTCCAAATGGTTTCCTACTATTTGTTGTTCAATATTGGCTATAATGTGGTCTTGATATAAGATCAAGGTTGTTTTAGGTCTGTATGTGAAGAGTGCTTTCTGATCTTTTATTTTTCTTCAATTTTTATGAACATTATGTAAATGTGTTCTTTGTTTATTCTTTAAGATTTGTGAATATGTTCTTTATGCGGTTAAAATATTAATGGATTATACAACATTGTGAGACTTTGTTATTGTATAGTTTGTGTCTACCTACAAATCTTTGTATTGTGAAGGGCTTGAGTCCCCAAGGTATATTGTAAGGAGTGGGACCCGACATGGGACCACTCCTTACTTGATTCAAGAAAATAATTTGCATCAAACCGCATGAATACAAATATGACCAAATAAAAGGGGTGCATCATATTTTCCCAAACAGATAAGTAGAGAAGCATAGTTTGTGGCAACAAAAATAAAAAAAATTGACTATTACAGAAATTTATTGTTTCAACTTAACGTTGAGCCTTATAGGAAATGTCTAAATTAAGAATGTAATTATCAAGATCATATTGTGTTGAGCGAACTTCCCATCTCAGAACTCATCCTTATACTTGGTCCTAAGATGAGTCCCCTCCTCCTTGAACCTCAGGCACTCGTAACTTTGGGTGGGTTGAAAAAAACACCTAGGAAAAAGGGAATCGAAAGGAAGTATGTCAACCAATGTTGAGTATACAAATAGTAAAATAATTGGGCATTAATTAAAGTGGGAGAAGTTTGAAATAAAGAGATGTCAAAAATGAGACATCCAAAAGAGAAGTGTTTTAAAAAAAAATTAACATGTCCAAAAGATGAGGCAATTATTAATAAGGTATTATTAATAAGAATGTTTTCTTACCATACTCACATCAACATAATCACAAAGATAAATAGCTGCATGGTGATAGATAAACACTGACTAGTATATACTTAAAAGTAGCGTAGGAACACGTAAGTATTCCATACCAAAGGCAGGAGGACTAAAATCTCATTGGCAAAATAAATATAGATTTTGCAAGTGAATAGGGCGCAATGCATAGAAGGGCTAGTGCCCAATATCATTTGTGGTAGGGGAATAAGACCCAATGCCTAGAAAGGGAATAAAACCCAGTGCCTATAAAACATTGTTAAATAGTGTTTTATTTAAGTTCTTTACATTCACTTGTTATTTTCTTATTATATGTGGATCTCTATGTAATTGTTCTCTTTATAAATATATGAGGTACACACATTGTGCATCCTAATCCTTATAGACACATCAAGATGTACCAGAGCACGTGCTCTAGCCACCACCCTCCCCGTAGCCACTATCTCTCTCTCTCTCTCTTCCCTGATGGCCCCTGACGACCCACCCGACTGCCTGCCACTCGCAGCCACCAGCTACTACCGTAGTGCTTGCTTTCCTCTATGCGGCCGGCTGCTCCTGCCATTGCCACCTACGACCATCCTCGTATGGTTCTGGCTTATTTGTGCAGCCCACACAACTGTTTTTGCCTCCAGCTGTTCGTGTTGATGGTCTTCAGAGCCCTACATATTCTCTCTACCCATGTCATCCGTTGAGCCGCCAAACTCTCTACTGTTCCTTGGCGTAGTCTTCATGTAAGTTGGTCCTTCCAGTTGCTCTATTTACTTACTGCTGCCTAACTGGAGGATCTAGGCAATTTTGAATCCTGCTGTTGTTCTCAGCTATTTTTGGACTCTATCTCTCTCATGGCTTCTTCTCATGAGGACTTTCATCGTCAAGTGACTACTGTAAAGCTAGATGGGTGTAACTATCAACATTAAGTTTGCTCCATGGAGATCTTTGCGAAGTCACAAGACAAGCATTCTCATCTGACTGAGGCTCTACCTCTTGCTCCACCCAGTACTGCTGAGTGACATCTGTTCGGCAGGGTGGGTGAATACAAAATAAATTGGAGTCTGAGGAAAAAGATAGACTGTGGCATACCATTATGATGATTGGGTTAAGGATGACTTGACTGTGATGATGTGGATTCTGAATAATAGTGAAACTCACATCAACGTTACTCTACTTTGTCTCTCGACTTATAAGGAGATGTGGGATCAACTGGCCAACACCTACTCGCATAGTAAGAGTCTGAAAAAGGTGTTTGACCTGAACAAATAGTTGTTCCACCTACACTTCAATGGGCCCAAAATTGCTGACTACTTTTTGACCTTTAAGGGCATCTGGGTTGAGCTTGAGAATCTTCATCCCTTATCTATTGACTTAGCCATGATGCAGTGACAACAATAGAAACTCCAGGGTGTCTTGTTCCTCTATGGCCTTCCTGACTCATATGCTGGTGTGGTTGACCAGATTCTTGCCAGTGATCCTTTACCCACATTGGAGAGTGCTTTTCAATGTCTACAATGACTACTGGATTTCTCGTAAGATCTGCCTTCTAACACTGGTAACATTACTGCTCTTGCTTCTATGTCTGACTGTGGTCGTGGTAGGGGTCACAGTCGACCTCTAGACAATTGTTCTTCTACGCATGGATGGAGATGTGGGTCACCTGGATGTGGATTCCTTGGTCGTGGCTCATTTGTTGATGCTTCTAGAGGTGCCGCTCCTCAGTGATATTGTGACTTTTGTGGCCGCAACAACCATACTAAAGACAAATGTTGAAAGAAACATGGCACACCTGCGTGGGCCAATGCTGCGTCTGAGGGTGCTTCTCAAACACCTTCTGCTGCTCCCTCGAGCACCTCCACTGCTGAGTTCATTCGCTCTGCGGTAGAACGTTTCCTACTTGAGTGGACTGGTTCTTTGTCCTCATCTGCTACTGATTCTAGAGCTCACACTTCCACTTATAATGGTTGTGATTCTACCTTCTTGAGTGCTCCTTCTTCTAGTGCTCGGAATACCAAATGGGTGTTTGACTCTGGAGACTCTTCTCATATCTCTGGCAATCATTCTCTCTTTTATAGACTATCTAAGCCTTGTTCTAAATATGTTGTTATGCTTGGTGATGGTTCTAAATATGTTGTATCTGGAATTGGTGATATCTGTGCTCAAGTCCTTCTGCGATCTACTTTATACGTGTCAAATATTCTGCTTAAATTGTTATCTATCAATTAAATTGTACACATTATGAATTGTAGTCTGACCTTTGCATCAGGTACTTGTGTTTTTCAGGACCATCGTATGAGGATGAAGATTGGTGGGGGCATGAAGGATCTGATGGACTCTACTACTTAGATGAGTTGAAACAGATTGACACTATAACTCTAGCTTCAACATTATCATTTTCTATTTTTGCATTACAATGGAATTTTAGACTTGGGCATCCGTCAGCTAACACATTAAAATTTGTTATTTCTAGTGTAGGCACACACAGTTTTTAGTGTGAGGCATGTCAATCAGGCAAACAGTCCAAAATTGTATTTCCCAAAAAATCTCAGATTGGTAGCAAAAGTATTTTTTGATTTGGTGCATGCTGATGTATGGGATCCTTGTCATGTTCCAAGCATGTCTGGCAATAAATATTGCATTTTGTTCATTGATTATTACTTCCATGTTACTTGGTTGTTTCTGTTGAAAGATAGATCCCAAGTTATACTTACTATTAAGTTCTTCTTTGCTGAAATTAATACTCAATATTGTATGCCTATTAAAATCCTACGTACTGATAATGCTTTGGAATTTGTTCAAAAAAATGTTGAATCATTTTGTCATTCTGTGGGTATAATTCATCAGACTTCTTATGCTTATACACCCCAACATAACGGTATCGCTAAAAGAAAAAATAGGCATTTACTTGAAGTTACTAGAACTATCATGCTGCATTCTAATGGTACAAACCATTTTTGACCAGAAGTGGTTCTTACTGTCTATTTTCTGATAAATCATATGTCTTCCTATGTTATTGGGAATAAAATTCCTGTACAAGTACTACAATCCCACCTTCCTCTATTTTCTGTACCTTTGAGAATTTTCGGGTCGACTTATTTTGTTTGTTTGCTTGGACCAACTCAAGACAAGTTGTCTCCTCAAACTAAAAAATGTATTTTTCTGGGATACTCACAGACTCAGAAAGGATACCATTGCTATAGTCCTGTTACTAAAAATTGTTCATGAGTAGTGATGTAGTTTTCTCTAAGGACACTCCATACTACTCTACTAAGGGAAACATGTTGAGTTCAGAGATCATTACGGTGCCTCTGCCCATTATTAGTGATTCTACATCTGCTTTGCAACCTGAAGAGACTACGCCTCCTCCTCTCATTGTTTATCAATGCAAGAATTGGCCACTGCAACCTACTCTTATTCAAGACCCTCCCATTGTCAACCAATCTTCTCCTTCATAAGGTCCTGCCCCTACCGAGGTAATTTCTAATCTAGATTTTCCTATTGCTCTAGAGAAAGGTACTAGATCATGTACATCTCATAATATTGCTAACTATGTCTCTACTGCACCCCTGAGTGTTCATGTTAGTACTTTTGTTCTGCTCTCTCTACTGTGTCTATACCCAAAAATGTACATGATGCATTATAGAGTATGACATGGACACATGCAATGTCTGAGGAGATCTGGTTGATCCTCCTTCTGATTGCAAATCAGTTGGATGTCGTTGGGTTTACATTGTCAAGTATCATCCTGATGGAATTGTTGAACCCCTAAAGGCTCGCCTCGTAGAAAAAGGGTACACTCAGACTTATGGTATTGATTACTTTGGAACTTTTTCTCTTATTTCCAGGCTAAAATCTATGCGAGTTCTGCATTCCGTGGCAATCAATCTAGATTGTCCGCTTATCTAGCTAGACGTCAAGAATTCCTTCCTTTATGGTGATCTCTAAGAGGAGGTCTATATGGAGCAACCACTTGGGTTTGTTTCTTAGGGGGAGTCACATAAAGTCTGCCACCTCAAAAAAGTCTATTTATGGACTCAAGCAGAGTCCGCGTGCCTGGTTCGATAAACTGAGCAAGATTCTATGTACCTATGGCTTTCTTAGATCTCATGTTGATCATTCTATCTTTACTAAAAATACGTCCTCTGGTATTGTGGTTCTTATTGTATATGTTGACGACATTATTTTACCTGGCAGTGATCTCTCTATAATTAATGCTACTAAAGCCTACTTATGCAAGCATTTTGTCACTAAAGATCTGGGTAAACTAAGATACTTTCTGGGGATTGAAGTTTCTAGGGCTACTAATGCTCTTGTTCTATCACAACAAAAGTATGTTCTTGATCTTCTATAGGAAACTAGAATGCTTGGAGCTCGTCCTACTGATACACCCCTAGATCCTAATGTGAATTGGGATGATGATGAATCTCCTATGTATCCTGACAGTAAAAGATATAGAAGACTAGTAGGCAAACTGATCTATTTGACTATCACTAGAGTTGATATTTCTACTACTATTGATCTAGTTAGCAGGTATCTTGACAAACCTAGATAGTGTCACTGGGAATCACTGTGTCATATCTTGAGATATCTGAGGAAAGCTTCTGGTAAAGGCCTTTTTTATACAAAACATGGTCATTTCTCTCTTAAAGGCTATTCAGATTCTGACTATGCTGGAAGTAAGATTGACACAAAATCTATCTCTGATTACTGTACTTTTGTTGTTGGAAATATGGTTAACTGGTGGAGAAAAAAATGTTGTTGCCAGATCTAGTGCTGAGGCCAAGTACCATGCTTTGGCTCATACTGCATGTGAACTTCTGTGGGTGCAATCTCTTCTAAAAGAACTTGGTGTGGGATCTTCTTCTCCTATTCACTGTGATAATAAAGCAACTATTTTTATTGCAAATAATCCTATCTTTCATGAGCGGACCAAGCACATTGAAGTTGACTACCACTTTATTATATAATCTATTCTAACCGGTCAGATCTGCACTCCTTTCACTCACTCAGAAGACCAAGTTGTTGATATCTTCACAAACCTATTGTCCAAGAAACATTGCAGATCTCTTGTGGACAAGTTGGGCATGATTGATACCTATGCTCCAACTTGAGGGGGAGTGTTAAATAGTGTTTTATTTAAGTTCTTTAAATTCACTTGTTATTTTCCTATTCTTTGTGGATGTTCTCTTTATAAGTATATGGGGTAAACACATTGTGCACCCTAACCCTTATAGACAAATATGAAATATTATGAGCGGTAGAAGAATAAAACCTAGTGCCTATATGGAGTCACTACTTTTAGTTATGACTAGTTGTCCCCACATGCAAATAGGACATGCAAGAATGAAGTATAATTATTTTCATGCAAAGGATAAAAATATAAAGTTCACATCGAATGGGTTCAAAGGAACCAAATCATTGGTAAGCTTAGGTCAGAAGACCATCATTATGGTATCAACATTTATCAATCTATAAAATATTAACAAGGAAGAGTAATTTCACAAGGTGATAAGATTGTCCACAATTTAGTCAATGCCTCATATGGGAAAAAGATATCTAGTAATAATATTATGCCCAATTTAAATAGAATAGATGTACATATATTGACTTGATTATTAAGTCAGAGATTGAATCCTACCACTCCAATCCTAAAGTCCACTCAAACCTATGTGTAGGGTTTGGCCCATTAATTATGATTCAAGTTCCATCATACAAGCATCATGAAAATATTAGAAACCAAACCCATTGGAAAAACCCTAGATCAACTCTTGATCAAGACCTAACAATGAGTTCAGAGTTTCTGAATGATATCTTGACCCTAAATCACAACTTTTTTAGTTATGATATTATCTCTAGTTACTTTTAAGATGATATGTGAAAGCATCGACAAAAATTGAGATTGACACATGATTGTATTTTAGAGAGAGAGAGAGAGTCAAATGGTATTGATCATGGAATGGACTTCAAGATCCGAACTTTATCTTTTTAAAGCCTTTCTTTAGTTATTAATATGATATTATGTATGTTTTAAACCCTAAATATGCAGTATTTAAAACTTGAGAATCATGTTCTGAAAACTATTCCAAAAGGTAGAGAAAATTCTCATGATTTCAAAACATATTTTTCATAATTTTTGGATAAACATAGAGGAAGGTATGAATTTTACAAGTTTTAGGGTATTTATTGATAATATGTGAAAATATTTTGCAAAAGACCAAAATGCCCTTACATTATAATTCCAAAACTTTAGCACATGACAGATGAAATAATTTTGATTCATTTTCTTATGAATGTGACTAAAATCAATTCAAACATGGAAAAGTACCATAGTACCCATACTGGGTAATAGTATGAAAAAGAATCAAAGAAGACAAAATTGGGGTTTTACCCCCAACTCACCCTCACCTTCTTGTTAAACCGCCATGGTTACAAGCCAAGAATAGTAGCAACATCTGAAGTTTGGGGAATCTACTAGACGCCTACTCATGCTCAAGAAACTCACCGTGAGGGGAAAGAGCACCTCTATGAACTTTACCTCCAGAGGAATTGCACTAGGAGGAGGAGAAGAAAAGGTAGAGAGCTCCAAAATAAGAGAGGAGAAAATGCTTGAAGGTAGATGATCAAACAACAAAAGGGAAAAATTTATCCAATAGAATGACTGCTCTGGATGAGAGGAGTACCTAGGAGAGGTCACATATTTATAGGGTTCATCCTTAGGGCTTCCGTGAGGGTGTGTTTCGAGAGCCTAGAGAAAGGGAATTGGGAAAATCTTAAATACTTGATGATAGTTTGCAAGTTATATATCGATTAGTGTGGAATTTAACCACTAATCTATTGGAAAAGAAATATCTAGAAACAGTTGAGAATCGAGAGAGAAATTATGATTTTAGTAATGCACACATCCGTTGACCTATTTCCTTATGCGTCATGAGGTAGACAACAAATCATCGACCGCCTCATCTTGATATGAAGATGTGCAAAAACGCACATATTAGCTACTTCAACGTGTATCATGTGACCGTAAATGCATTTCTAAATCGAATTTGACTAAAGTGGCACATTTTTTTATTTCTTTTCTTTTCCTTTTAAATTGGGTGAGTAAATAACCTCCAAATAAAGTGAAACTTGGTGGGTAAGGTAATAAGGAACCAAAGAATCCAATTTTGGAGTCAAATTTTCCTTCTGATTAACTTTAGTATGTGAAACATACTATTTGAGGGAAAGTGTATTTTCTTCTTATTAATGTATTCATTCATTATTTACTTATCAAATTTTGTGTGTAACTCTCTCTTAACCAAACCTATTGGAAGGGAAAATCTAGAAGGATAATTTGGGATCTCATTTTGACAAATTTGCACAACTAACCTCAAATTAGCATATTACTCCTGGTTCCCAATAAGGCCTCAAATAATTATGGTTTTGGCTAAAAAATCTTTGATTTGAATATTATTAACATCCTAGTAAAACCAAATTAGTCACAGTTATTCAAAATAAAATATCATATTACTTTCTCAAGTTTGGGTTCGTTACATATATATTGTGTCTTCGACGTGTGAGCATGTGATCAAATATAATTGCACCACTTGAAAGTGATGCACTAAGGGGTTTCTTGTCCTATTAAATGGTGGAACCCAATAAATTATCTAGTAGAGCCCATGAAGATCCCTTAGTCCATGTTTTTTACATTTATATCTATAGGGCTGAACTCATTTATGATACTATAAAAATTATACTTTTTGATGGTATTGATATTTGTCATTGTTGCCTTTTATTAATGAATTGAATGTTGTTAAAATTATCAGAAATATGCTATGGTAATAGTTTATATTTTGTTGACAAAGTATTTTGAAAAATGTAGATTTATTTTTACCAGCTTCACCATAAAATACAATGAAAAGCCATTTAAACTTTTCAAGGTGAACTAAGGTGCAGTGTAATGGAGTAATTGTTTACATTTTTCTCATTGCAAATATAATTCATTTTAACCAAACTATAATACCTTCACCAAAACCATTTTAAGCTTTTAAATTTATTGTTTGCTTGATTCTCACCTAAATATTATTGTGTTTTTATATTTGATTTTGTGAGCTCTAATGAAGTGCCTAATAGATATATTTCTAATTGAAGATACAACACCATAAACATTCCAAGTTGATATTTTAATAAAATAATAGTAGGGCAAACCAACATCTACTGTAGTCGTCCTTAATAAAATTTCAATGTTAAAGAGCCAATTTTTTTTGTCACTGGTTGGACCAATGTATATCAAACTCTAGATCTATGAGAGACTTATTAGCAGTATGAGAATGGGAAAAGGAAAAACCAATATTTTTGACTAACGTTATGAAAGAAGATAAATATATTTAACAATATATTGTTTGAAAGGATATAATATGAGAGGTTTGTTATGTTCATAAATATCAAGATCTATATGTTCTATGAATGTATCAATATTGTAATCAACCCATTCAAAGATTACATTGTTGTTGTGTTTCCCTTCTTCAAATTCATTTCTTTCTTAAGTAATCATTTCTGATACACCCTTCTTAGTCCACATGTTTGTTTAGGAAACTAAAACAAAAAAATACTTAAGGCTAGATTCTCGAGGGCCTAATTCATGATATTGTTTTTAGGGCCGGACATCTCACTCTCAAATGACGTATATCTTATGGATGACAATGGAGAGTTTTGTGCCATGAGATGTGGGTGTGTTTAGGTAACAGTGGTTATGTGGACCTATAGAAGATGATTTTTGGTTATTGAAGTGGGCATGCTTTAAGCCTACCGTCAAGTTTATGTCTATTTAGACTGAAACATGGATTGTTTTGGCTTGGCCATTATCATAAATCAGCTATGGACCGCTATCTGTGTATAAAATTTTAGGGAGAGATTCATTTCTCTAATTTTTTTTCATGAGAGGATGACCATACATCCAGATGGTCATAATTATTTTCAAAAGGGGTGGATGATGAGTTTGGTTGTTTATATAAAATATGAACAATATACATGTGTTTACATGGTATAGCCATCACTTTGTTCGGCACATTGGCATGATGTGTAGAAAATATATTGTAGAACTTTTTCATGTAATTAATCGGTTGGGGATAATCCATATCAATGTAATAGAGTTTGGATCCTAGTGTAGATGTAATGGCTTTAATGAAATACACACCCCACTAATAGGAAGGAATACCCATTAAATACATCACGCTATACCTTCTTCATGTGCCATCAAGGCCCCTTTCTCAAACTCCATTTATTATTTGTTTAAGGATGAACCCAACTTCACAAGATATCATAATTAAAATCCCCACTATATGGTCAATGTCAATGTCTTTAGGTAAAGTATAGATGATTAGGGAGAATCTCATGTATAATAATAGATTATACCACAAATGAGGTGCACAAGGCTTTTCATTATCTCAAAGGTATTTAAACTACCTACGTAGAACATTTTGAGAAGGTGACGAGTAGGCTGTGAGAAGACAATACTTAAATTAGTCACATCAAAGTGATTGGTGTGACAATGTTGTTTTCATAAGCAACACTTTGTAGTGAAACGTTCTTCCATAATTTCATGATTCACAACTTCTCTTCAAAAACAAAACTCGGGTTAGGGTTTTGATAAAAAAGATGAAAGTCAAGGAAGACAAGGTTTGATACCTTACCCTCTAAATAAATGTTTTGGAAATTTTATGTAAGAAAGGAATATCAAACAATATGTGAGAAGATTACATTTTTTATCCTTTGTCATCAATAGAAGTGGTGTTTTCTTATAAGGCCAGTGAGAGTCCATTACTTCAATAGTTTTTACATATTTTTATTGAAGTGTACATGCGATCATAGATTGTACCCAATCCACCTATCCTTGTTAATGTGACATGTATCACCATGATGATTGTGTACATGTCATGATTACTTTCCCTCTCAAGATCTGACCTAAAATACTATCATCACTCTCATCCAATGAATTCAAACTTGAGAACCTATTTGATTCATATATATTATTCTAATTTATTTGTATAATCATTTATTTGTTTCTCAATTTGGATTCATTTATGTTCCTAGGAGGTATTATGTTGAGGTATAAATAATATAATTGAACTATCATTATCTAGGGTCATAAAGAAAGGTATACCCAATTTCTTATATGTAAAATGACATATATTATCATAATGTCCCCATCCTATGCATCTTGGCCACGTTTTGGGTTTCAAACAGCCAACACTTATTTGTCCAAGTTCAAGACACCTCATACAAAAGATGTTTGGCTTTTTCTATATTTTTTGAACAAATTGCCAATTGTTTTTTATTACAATTTTTGGATCAAATAAAATAGATGGAACATAAGTAATAGTAAAGGATCTTATATTATCATAATTTTTTATTGAAGACATACATGAAGAGGTTGATCAGTGTGTTTTCTCCAATTGAGAATTTTCCCCTTAGGCTTTTCTTATGTCTATGACAACATGAGCCAACACTTTCAATTTTAATGCAATGTTATAATCTATGATCATCTATCATCTTCAATGAGCTTTTATGAGGAAGAATCAAGGTAATATTTCACTAATGCTACCAAGTCTTCAGTCCCAATGATAAGATTGAGGCTATGAATCTCTACAACATGGGAAAAACATATGGACTCCATGCGAGAAGTAGGAACACTATAGCTATTTTCACATATTTTTCCATTGTAAAAGTCATCAATTTCAATTCATTTATGACACTTGAAGTTGTCCCAGTCCTATTCTCATAAGGGAACAAAGATATGATGTAGAGGTTGTTATTGATCATGTTTGGTGGTGTGTCTTGGTAAATGCCCCTCTCATTGAACAAGGTAGAACACCGCGTCACTTGTAGGTGCTAGAAACAAACTTTGTGTGTTATTTGTGTTGTAGTCTTCATGTGAATCATTCCAACCTCACTTATACATAAAGTGCTCATTTGAGTGCCTCAGGAATAGGATGCAAGGATGGTGGCTTCCTATTTGCAAACCCACCCATTCAAGCCCTATATCAGATCTATAGTTGTGCCAAAGTAGAGGAAAAAAATCCAAATGTCGAGAAAATGCTCCATAGTGTCAAACACTCTTAGGTTACCCCTATACTTGGTGTTGTTGGTAAGGGGGGAATGGAATGGATGGTAATGCTCATTTGAGAATATGATCAGACATCCTTGCTATTATATGTTTAATGTGTTTCTATTGCATCAACACTTATAGTGTTAATGTTAGGATTTAGAAAGATCTTTGATACTAGTAAGTCAAATGGTTTCTACATTTTACATGTGGAGAGGTTGACAAACCACATGAAATGAAGGTGGTGTGAATTTCATGTGTATCGAAATGTGAATCATTGAAAAATTAACATCTTAAAAGGATGAGACGACTCGACTAGATAATCTAGATCTTGATAAATAGTGGAATTTGGAGGGGGGAGAGAAAAGAAGGAAAAGGGGGTAATAGAGAACATACTTTGATATCAATTGTAATTAAATCAATTGACTTAGAAATATTTTGTGATTAATGTTGGAGTAGACTCCTCCTTAAGGTGCAGAGACACCACACCACCACATATGAGAATCCTAAATGAGGAAGAGGAGGTGTTTGAAAGAATAAAGAATGCAAATAAATATGTACCAATAGAAAGAGCCATTTCTCCTAGTTGTAGGGGAGTAATGTGATTCATTATGTACAATATTACTTAGGAGTTTTTTGCAATGGGAAAATTCTTCCAAACTACTTTGGTGTATATAAAATTTGAACAATATTGCCAAGTTAGAATCATTTAGAAAAATCATTAATATTTTGAAATTGTCAAATGAAATAAAAAAATTGGAAAGCCATGAGGAACTCACCATTACATCTCGCCACTTCAAATTTATGTACAAAAGTAGTATAGTTTTCACTAAGGAAAAGTCTCCAAATTAAAGGTTGATTTCTATGTGGTTTAGCCAAAACCTTCAATTTCATTTGCTAACTTTGTATGAACTTTTTGCTATTTTGCTAAATATATCTATCTATTTTGTCTTTTGTAAATTAAACATGGCAATACCTTAAAGAGATACACTTATTACCCAATACCCCTCCTTCCATTCACAACTATCCCATTTTTAGTATTTGAAAATGCAAATAACAACACTATATTTGCTTAGTATTTGTTTGCATTTGAAAAATCATAAATCCATACAATTCTTTTATAAATGTTAGCAAAGTTATATACATGACACATCTATAGAGACATAATTGCTTAGATTCAAAAGACAAATCTCTCCTTTATAAATGCAAGAAAGCTCTTACAAAAACATTATCACATAAGAGATTGTGTGCACTTACCCTATTCCTACTTTGTAAACTTAACATTAGCTAATCAATTATCCAACTACCATTGGTTCATATTTTTTTTATAATATGGGAGATATATTGTAAGGATTGTGTCAAGACTAAATTAGAGGGAGTTCTCCTGCTTAGATGGTGTCTTTGAAGGAGATTTTCTTCTTCTTCTTTTATATGTGTCCATGGGGTTTAAACCTCGACCTCCTATCAAGGCACCAACTGCACTACACATGTCGAGCCATTAGTTCATAATATGTAAGTAGTTACACAATATGAATCATGACTATGGGTAAACATGTTGATATTTATGCTAAGAGAGCCAATCATATGATGATTGTAATGACATAACTCATAAATGATTTAATTAATAATAAATGAAATCTTCCAATTTATTCTATTTTATTCAGTTATGAGGTAAATATGTAACATAATAAATGTCTAGAGAATGATATTAATTAATGATGCATGTCTTCGGGTTGATGAACTGAACAATGAGATGATACAAATGTTAAAATTATATACATTCTTGTTATGTTCCTAGTTGGTTGTTATTGTGGAAGGTCGATAGACAACAATAACACATAAGACTAGAGTTTGTGTTGGTTTATGACATAATCTCATTAAGTGATGGTATGTGACATCAAATGAAACCAATTGATACATGTTGGAGAATCGTGTATCGAACAGACCCACCTTGAGAGTGATGCATGGAAACCATTATATGGTAGTCAGAATCATCTCTCATAGTATTGGTGGTGATTATGGTTCTTAAACTTGAAAACACTACACTCATCACACGTCATTCAGTGTACTTTGACATCATCCATGTGACCTTGAATAAGGGTTACCATAAAGGTGATGCTCAGGTGTAGTGTGACACATGGGGATCACTGTGAGTGATGTACATGGTATTTGTCCCTCCTATAGGAGTATGATATCCTAGCCACTTGATAAGAAAGACTGAGAAATGCATGGCCATGCTCATGTGAGTCAATATATGATATTGAGCTTACATATATCTCAGGAAGTCTGCTATTGTTCAAGGAACAATGATTGAATGTTGCAGATGCTGACGATCCCATGCCTCAAATTCAATCTGGATATAAGTGACAAAGGAACTATACATAAACTATAAATCTAAATACAGATTGTAGGTTGAAGTTGTTCTCCAACTTTCTAGATTATTTGGGTAGCAATGATGTGTTTCTAGATACCACAGATTGCTTGTGATGTCATAAATTAATTATGGACATTCACTACCAATATAACTTGGAACCTATAGGGTCACACATATGATACACTTGGAACAGGAGTTTAGTCATGAATATAGTTTAAACTTGATACTAAAGGGTTGGGAATTTAATTTAAACAACATCGATCGAAACTTAATTAACTGGAGCATGAATCAATCAGTTCAAGTGTTGACCTGATCCATTGAAGTGTCAGGTCAATTGGAGCAACATTGACAATCAACACCATGAGATGACCAGTTCAACAACTAAAAGGATAGGATTAGGTCTGTGAACCGACCGGTTCAAGTTGTGAACTGATCATTTGGTTGATCAATTATATTGGATCAAAGATTAGTGTTGATGTCATGTTGTGTACTAATTGAATATTAATTGCCACTACAATTGGTATTGGAAACATGTTTAAACGACCAGTTTAAGAGTTGAACCGATCAGTTCACATGCCAATTGATTGGTTCACCTATGAACTGACTGTTTCACTACTTGTAGGATGCAAAAATTCATGAAAACACAACCCCTTAGACTCTCGCTCAGACTGGGAAATTTGATCCTGACTCTCCTATAAATAGAGGGGTACTGGAGGCTTATCAAACACAAAAATAAGACATAACAATTATTATCTTCTCTAGTTGTGGTAACTTAGAGAACCTAAGTAAGTCCTACCCGTCAAAGGGAGGGATAGCAAGGGAGAGGCAATTGTGGGAGAGCAAGTCGGTGCTTGTACACTTTCTAGAAAGGAACAACTCCTCCTTGTCTCTTCTTCCAGAATGACATGAGTTCTTGGTGGTCCGTGTGGGCTACTATAGAGGTGAGGAGGTTATCGCCTTCTGCTCAAAGGACAAAGTCAACTGACGTGCATGGTGATCATCTAGGAGGCTGACACATACATTGTCCAGGTATAATTTAAAGGAAGGTGCACACTACATCGAAGGAATTGTCATTGGACTTGCTCCAAGACCAGGTATGACCTCACACCCATCCTTTCCATTACATAGTCATTGACATGATCTACTATCTAAAGGGGTATATGGTGTTAAATTCTTATTTCCGTTGCTTGCTCTGTTGTGATATTTCCATTTAGTGGTATCAGATCCACGTCAATTTACTATGCTTGGGATTTAATCGATATGATCAGATTTTGGTTTTTGTCATTTATTTATGGCTTACGATGTGAATATTTAAAATGGTTCATGTGCATATCCGATTGAATACCACATATGATCCCAACTTATATATATATATATATATATATATATATATATATATATATATATATCATATGTATATATATGATATATATGAAATTTACATGTGTTTCCCTAAAATTTGATTTTGATGGTGGATGTGTAGCATGGTTAAGGCCAATAACCCAAATATCTGTGCATGGATGTGTGGGTGTTTGTTCCTATTTATATCTTAGTTTGCATACTGGGCCTCTGTCTTCTCTTCCATATGTAAAAGTATTATTCTTTCCTTTCATGCTCCCTTAAATGTAACTTGAGGTCTCCCTATTACATTGTAATAAGTTAGCTAGCATCATGATAGTTTTAGTTTTTGTTACAACAAAGATGACGTTCAACATTAGATGAACCTCCCATTTCAGATGATGAGCCGATCAACTAGAGGACCGAGGAGGACAAATGATAGGAGAAGCCAAACCGATCAGATGGTGTCTCAACCGATCTACTAGAGGGGTTCAAAACATGTTGGACTAAAGACTAGACAACTATTCAAATAGACCAACAGACCAATCAAGAGGTAAGACGATCCCTTTAAGGGTTGAACTAATCAACCCAGATTGGTTCAAGCACAATTCTTCATTAACAATAGGTTTCCGCATGTGATGTAGACCTTATGTGGTGGTAATTTCTTGTGGCTCCAAGGAATTAAAATACTATGGCCATAACCATCACTCATGTTTTATTGTATATTTTTCCTTTGTGAGATATAGAATGTATATGATACATACTATATGTATGTGGTGATTGGATATGTATATGTGTTTATAAGAATAACTCCCTCAATAACACATTAAGTCTTAGATGATTTCTATTAGTAGTACACATGAAAAGACTGATTGACTAAGCGTGGGAATGCCAAGCGTGGTGCACTGTCCATCTCGTGGAAGTGTGATGGTAGTTATGTGGGTCTGCCAAGCAAGATGAATTACTATCATATTGGATTTTGGCTTAGGCTTAAGTAGGTGATCTTAATGAGATTAATCACCTAGAAGCATGCATATGACTATGGCAAAGAGTTGTGCATACCATCTATGCAAGTTAATAACTCAATTGTTTTGGATCTTGGCCCACGAGAAGGTTGTACGCTGCAATCTTATGAAATGATATGTGATGGATATCAATTTGAACAAAATAATGGGAGCAATAATTATTTAAAATGACTAATGAAATATCATCAATTTTATTTAAATCAAATTAAATCAAAATTTTCTTACAAATGCAAATTTTCTCTTGTAGAGACAAATTGCAAACAAATTGTTGTCGTGATAGTCCTTAGGAAGGACAAACTTAATGAGACAAATTTTGATGACTAGTTTTGGACTTTGACAAGGGTTCTCAATGATGAGCATAATCTCTATGTCCTAGATAGACCCGTTCTAGAAATACCTGCTCCTGGTACGCCTAGGGCTAAGGTGGAAGCTTACTGGAAGCATGCCAATGATGCATTAGATATATCACCTTATGCTAAGCTACATGAACTATGAGTTTCATGAGTAGTGTGAAGATATAGGGATTCTTGAGATGGTAACACATCTTAAAAATGTGAACCATAATCATACAAAGTAAGAAAGATACAATGAATCAAAGGCACTCTTTGAGTGCAAGATGACAGTGGGAGATCTAGTAGAGACCCATGTGCTCAATATAATCAGACATGTAGAACATCTACAAGACTTGGGATTCTCTTTGAGCCAAGACTTGGCCACAGATATGATACTACAATCATTACCTAAAAGATATAGCCATTTTATTGAGTGGTACCCCTTGAATAACATGGTCAGACTGCTATCAAATTTTCTTGGTAAGCAGATAAATGCCAAAGAAAGAATGAAGAAGGACAAATCTATGATGGTGGTCAGTGGAATGGAGTCCAAGGATGAAAGCATGGCCATGAAGAGTTCTGAGGCTAAGCATAAATCCAAATCTTTAACACTCAAGATAAGGAAAAAGAAAAGTACAAGATGAATCAGTCCTTTGTACTTGAAGGAATTCAGGGAGGTGAAGATGGGGATAGAGATCTCCACTTATGGTATATAGTTCATTGAGATAAATGTCTCTACTTCTTGATCATTTGTGCTAGATACTGGATGTGGATCTCACATATGTTTGGATACACATGATCTGTAAAGAAGTAAGCCTTTAAGAAAGGGTGACATTGAACTCTGAGTCATAAATGGAGAAAGATATGCTGCCACTATAGTTGGAACTTATAATTTATTTCTTCCCACATGACTGGCAATAGAGTTAATGAACTACCATTATATGACATCCCCAGGTTTTCAACACCTTGACCGCGTGTGTGGCATCCAAATTGAAACCCTCACCTCAGTGAAGATCCTAATTCAAATAGGTAAAACTAGGCCAAGAACAAGAAAATTAGAGAAACTATGAAGGAAACAACGGTAGCACATGGACATGAACAAGAACAAGAACAAGAACAAGAACAAAACCATACAACACATGTTCACCATTCTACATATAATACAAAATGAATTATTATTACAAATTTATTTTACACATTGAACAACAAACTTTTACATATACATCTACTACATTCTACAACATGATCTTTAGACAATAGGTCCACCTATACATCAACTCGCCACACAACTCTCAACTATCCTGTTTCTTCAAGATCATATGTACACATCACCTAAACAATAGATTACATGTGCTACACATCATCACAATATTCTAAAATATTGTACTGAGTCAACCTACATGTCTTTTTGTATATCTCTCGTTACTATGACTTGGAAATAAGATAAAAAATAGAACTCAAAAGTAATAAATAAATATAATAGAATCATACTTGATTAAAGAATGTTTATGAACATAAGTGAACACATATTTTAATCACATTTTCCATTATATCATCCATGCATTTAACTACCAAACAGAAAAATGCATTAAGGCCTTATGATATTTTTACCAAAGAGATTGATCATTGTACAAGGTGATGTTCTTACCAAAGATATAGATCTCTCACAAGAACTATGCTTACCAAAGAGATATAGTGCTATGACATAATGGATTGTATATATTATGTTTCATTACTATAAGTATGGAAAATCAAGAAAGATATCATACAAGAGAAATCAATTCATCCAATACCATATGCCAAGCATTTTTACACACATAATACAACCATACTAAATAGTAGGCCAAGTAAGAGGTACAGTTTACCTTAGAATGAAACAAACCTAATCCACATATTTCTAAAGTCAAATACCACTCTTTGTCAACCCTGATCAAGACAAGATTACACATTCCGTCATTGGATTCTTGTCATATTAACCATTATTATGTCCATTATGATTTCACTTAGTCATGTTGATATTTCCATCGTTACTTGTCTTGTCAGCATGAGCCTAACGTATTGATACTTTATTCTAATTATGTTCTAGAATATGGTCTTTAACTAATAATCACGTTTCACATTATTATATATACATGTTAACCTTAAGTTACATATATTTATCATATTACGGTTACAAACCATATATTATGAGGAGCATCGTATTAACATGAGTTACATGTGTCAAATCAGCATTAGGTTTAAGTTGCCTAGTATTGATATGAATGTATTCTAGAAATTCCAACATTTATCGAGTATAGACATATTTACTATATTTTATATAGAGTATCTCTACTTATCTAATAAAAGAAAATTACATGAATGTATGCATAAATCGATCATATATGATATATTATATATTATATATCATATTTCAGAGTTACTACCACATTTTCATAATTTTAGGCCATCATTTTATATGTATTACGCATGATACAAGTGTAATATATCTTACATGAAATAAATAATATCTGAGCATTAAAAGACTGATATTATGCTTACTTGTGGTTCTACTCATTTTTTTTGATAATTTTGCTAGTTTGTTTCTATTTTTCTGATAATCGAGCTAATTTCTATGAAGTAATAAGAATTGTGTATCAACATGTTTATTTACTTTTGCGATCCTATCAGGGTCAATCATGTGTCGCCGAGCTAGCACTTCTCTTTGTTTGGTGTGCTTGAGCTGGACAGATTCATGGTCTTAGCCTAGTGTATTGCTTATAGATCCAATTCACATCCTGGTCTGACTAGACCGACCTTGTCCTCTCTCACATGTGAGCATTCTCTATCTCATGTTATCCCCAATTCTATGCCTCTGTTGAAGATATACTCTGGTGAGAGATTTGTCACCATCTCATCCTCCTAGACACATGCTAACTCATTTAGAAGCTTTATAAGGTCCTCCTATATCACTGTGACACATTGACTATGTGTAGGTATGGCCCCCTCATGATCTGGGCATGCTCATCAGTGACAACTTCTACTACCATATGTAAAAATAGAAAAAGGGCTTCCTTGGTCTGTGGCTCATGTCTAAAGCTTTGAAGAACTTCTATAGATCTTCAACGACCTAAAGGGACCACTAAATTGAGTGGTAGAACCTTGGGTTGGCGTTTCCAGCTCTACCCTTCTTCTCCAATAAAAATCCCTTTGGCCACCATCAAAACCACCATGAAATTCTAAGGGGATGAATATATATTCTTTCTCTGGACTAGATCTCAATATTACTCTACTTAGACTCCCTCCAGCTACCTTCTACCTCTACTATCTGCTCCCATCCATCACCTTCTCACTATGGTGGAGATCTTTGGGAAGCGAGGAAGGCATTCTTGCTCTACAGACTACCAAACACCTTAAACTTAGGTTTGAAACCGATGTATTTGATGGGACAAACATAACCATCCACTTGGTTTCATTTCTTAGTCCATGACTACAACGTGTGATATCAGGGAACACCACAACAACCATTTCTCCTATACCTTGTTCTAATTGTAAGGTAGGAGACAATATGGTATCCTCGATCTAGCATCCAAGAGCTGACATTCACTTAAGTCAATATACGACTCCCCCTCCTCCAGGACAACTGCCACTACAAAGATCTAGGGTCAGGAGTTGGCCACACTAACCTAGCCTAACAATGCAGGGGAGTCACACTTGGCTAAAGATTAGGACTTCGGTTCATAAATCATCAATAATGCATATTATTTACCAAATTTCAAACCTTAATAATTTCCTCTAAGATCCTCCAATTTTCATGAAATCTTAATCATAGAGTTATCACAACTCAATGTACTTTCAAGTTCATTTTTGGTACCAAAACTCATTTGTTTGACCATTAAATTAATTACTTTAAAAAGTCACAAACTTATGAATCATAATCATGATGTCAATACCAACTAACATCCATATTTTATAAAATCACTTGTTCTCTTCAAATAACTTAAAGACATGTCATCAATTATGTCATTAGGTATCCAAATGTTCCAAAAGTTCACTCCATCACATCCTACATACCTTAAACGAATTTTCATCCTCAAAATTAAGAGAAACGTCTAGTCCATCACATCATATACATCTTAAAAGAAATTTCATCCTTCAAATTAATCCATTTTCATACTCCAAGAAAAAACCAAAAGGTCTTCATCTACATGTAGGAAACCACTCTGTGTGCAACATATACACAACCAAAAGCTCTGAAACTATTTTTATATCTTTCTTGGAGATTTGAAATGAAAGTAGGGTACACCTCCCCCTTCATCTAAGGTTACAAAAATGATTTTTCTTTTAGATACTCAATTTATGTCACAACATATCTCATATTATAGGAACTACATCCTCATTTCACCTAAGTATTAAGGATTTCATCAATACATTTATCATGTTCAAAAGGAGTTGATCATAGTTAACCCATTTTATCCACCTAGATCATATTCATGTGCTATCATTATTGCTTTCTGTTGTGCTAACAAGTAGGCCATATTTATCTATGTTATTTATCACTAATATCGACACCACATTCAATGTTTATCATTAATATGGTCTCATTTCACTTACGTATTATGCTACAAAATTTATAAGTGATACATCACTTGATTCACCAAACTTACAATGTCACTGCTATTCATGTATATGGTTAACCATCTATACATAGAGACTAATAAACCATCTCTATGTTACTATCATGTCATATCCATCAACTCAAACTTACATGAGTGGTTTGTTAAACATATATCAAAACCTTATCTAGTCCGATTGAAGTTCTCTTAACTCTTATATTGAGGGTAGTGACATGCGTATTTTCTCTAGCAAACTCATCTATGTGAGTATAGCCTAAGAAAAAACTTTACTTCCCTCTTTGGTCTAGGATTTCTAGGTCTACCTCATTGGCACTATCAAATATCTTCACGAACTCTAGCCACATAAGCACAAACCAAAACATGATATGACATTATCTTCAAAGGTTCTCTACCCATGAAACATGCTTACCCAAAACTAACTTATATATGCAACCACTACATTCCTAAAAGGAACCACCAATCTGAGCTTTAGGCTCTACATAATTCAAAACATTTACCTCGCACAAGGTCTTGGGACTCTCTCCCCCACCCAGATGGTGGGTTCTCATATCCATATTCACATGTACAAATATGCATATCTTGACTCTAGGGTTTGTTCCTCGCAAAGACATCTAGGATTCAACCAGACTATATGAATCATTCATAAAGAAACTCAACTTATTTACTCAGGAGTAGTCTAGTTTAGGACATATCTGTTGGGTTTTAGGGGAGACGGATAAGGCAGCGAAAACAAAAAATTTTCTCCCCTAACCCATACCGAGGAAACGCGTCAACATCTATATAATAGGAAAGGATGGTTTGTGGAATCATACCTTGTCCCGAGGCTTGCTCGGCGATAATACCTCGCGCAATGCGCGGTCTTCAACTCCGGTCTTGGACGGTGTCTGTGCAGCTCCTGGTCGCACTGGGACTGACGACTCCTCCTCCTACCGGACTGTCGGATGACATTTGTCCTCCTGAGCGGCAGTGTCCTCCCGCCTCTGTAGTAGTCCACACGGACCACCTGGTACTCCACTCTCCTTGTCCCACAAGGAAGTGGAAGGAGTCGCACCCTCCTGTTGACGTACTAGTCGCCAACACACTCTCCTGCTACCAGTTGCAACTGAAGTTGTCCTTCCCTTGCTGCACCTCCCTTTTTGCGGGAAGCACTTGCTCGGGATCTCTCATGGTTACCAAAACCAGAGAGAACGACAACTTCGCAAAGCAACCGGCTTGCATTGAGTTGTACTCTGAGAAGCCCCCAATACCCCTATATATATAGGCGGGTCATGGGACAGGGTTCTCTATGCCCGGCAATATGGGACTAAAGCAGGAGTAGAAGGGTTCGAGATTTTCTACAAAAAGTAACCAACTCGCAACCTGAACCGATCGGTTCACAAGTGAACCGATCGGTTGGGGACCTGAACCGGTCGGTTGGAGCACCAACCGATCGGTTGGGACCCATGAGCCGATCGGTTCACTTCTGAACCGGTCGGTTCGTGGTCCTGGTCGGTTCCCGATTGACTTTCCTTCTTTCGTTTCTAATTGGTATTGAATACCAATCCTATTCCCAATCAAGTTGGGCAAGTCAAACTCAAGGAAAATTCTCACCGACCTGACTTTCCCAACTTGCTCGGTTGCACCAGTTGAACCGATCGTTTCAACACTTGAACCGATCGTTTCACTCTGACCATGAGCCGATCGACTCAACACTTGATCCGACCGGTTCAGCAACCTTAGCCGACCAGTTCATCCCATGAACCGATCGGTTGGGAGTGCAAGTTGTGCAGAATCAGTCAAATGCAATTTTAATCAATCCGATACTCCAATCAATGCGTCCAACACCTTGAACCATACGATATTGAGCCATCGACTGATTGAGTGTTTAATTGAACTACTAAACTCCTTTAGTAATCAATCTAAACATTACTTTGGGGACAAAACTCCTCTTCCAGGTGAAATCCTATGTGTGTGACCTTGTAGGTCCATTTCACATTGGCAGTGAAAGTCCATAACACTTATGACTTCACAAGCAAAGAGTGGTGCCTAGTCACACATCAGTGCTACCCAAGTGAAAGTAGAAAGTTGGAGAACAACTTTCATCCTACAATCCATGAATGGTGTTACAGTGAATGTATAATTCCTTTGTCACTGATATCCCGAATGAACTCAAGGCATGGAACAGTCATCCTGTCAACGTTCATTCACTTTCTTGATCTCAGAGTAGATTGAAGGAGATATGTATGACATCAATATCACATACTGATTCACACATGCGTGCACACGCCTATCTCAATCCTACTCATCAAGTGGCCTTGGATATCAAACTCCCTCAGGAGGGACAAATCCCATATCTATCACTCACCCCTCAAAAGCCCCATGTGTCAAAGCCACCCAATTATCACCTTTATAACAACCCATGTTTCAGGACTGCGTTTGATGATGTCAAAGTGTGCCCAACGACATGTGTTGAGTGCAGTGATTTCAGGTCTAAGAATCACACTCACCACCATCATTGTGAGTACTTACTGTGACTACCATCTCATGGTTCCATGTGTCAAACTCACGGTGGGTCTGTCCGGTACATTTGTTCTCTAACAAGTACCTATGTGTTTGGTTTGATATCTCTATATCATGACTAATGAGATTCTGTCATCAACCAACACCACAATCTAGTCTTGTGTGTCATTGCTGTCTATCTACCTTCCACAATGACATCCGACTAGGGACATAACAAGAATGTACAAACTCTTAGCATCTGTATGATCTCATCGTTCAGGTCCTTAACCTGAAAGCATACGTCATTGAGTACTGTCATTCTCTAGACATTCAATCTGTTCTATCACTATCTCATATGACTGAACCAGAAAGAATTGGAAGCTCGCCTTTGATGTTTATCAAATCAATCTTATGTATCCCACCAATCATCCCATGATTGGCTCTCAGGGCATACATACCAACAGACTCCCACTTGCACTGCGAGCCAATCACCCTTGAATCATATTCATAGTGATTTTCAAACATGTCCCACATGTCACTATGCTCTAGTGCCAACATAGTGAGTAATGGCAACACCTTGCCAAAGTCAGTATAAATTGCATGTCTCTCATCTATTCGTTGTATGTCACACGTATGAGATGGAGTTGCCGTAATATGCGATCTAATATTCCATTGCTAACAATTAGCCACATTGCATGATCAAGGATTCCAGACTTGTCATCAATGAGTGGAATATCTATAAGTTCATCTCAGGAACTTCTAGATCCATATAGTATCCACTGATGTTCTCCAACACACGGATACTCGACATTTCCTTTTAAATGGTTTTATTGGAACACTTCCAATTATCAACAAACTTTCACTTTTATATATCCTATATATATTTTGCGATTTATTTTCTATCCTTTCGGAAGTTCGCATCAATGTAACTCTTTACATCAAACTCTTCCTTATCTCCATAGAACTAGTACTTCCCAAGTACTTATCAAGTTCTTATGGTATTCCAATAACCCTTATTGGAAGTAGACAGACATCCACTCGTCATGTCCTACATACGAGTTATCAGGATGAGCACATCATATTGCCATGTCCTACATACAAGATGATGAATGCATTTTATTCTTGCCATGTCATACATGCAAGACAATGGGATGATTACATACATGATAGATCCATATCTATTCTTAGTGTTCCCATTCTTCATAAGAATTGGACACTTGGCCTTGGGATACTAATATCCATATAACATGGACAAGTTTTCTCCCACTGAATCTGTGCATACTGAACCCTTCAGTACAGATTGCCAATGTATGCTCTCTCTTTTCCAGGTCAAGAGATTTGTCGAGAACTATCTCTATAGATCTCTATTCCTATCATAAAGGAAACATCTCTATCTTCCTTAAAGATAGTTTCCACTTTTGGATTTCCATTCTAGAACAATTCCATTTCACATCAACATGTGAAATGTGAATACGCTCCCACTAAATCACAGATCCCTTCTTTATCTTTTACATGTCAGTCAAACCCTTTGACTATATCATCAAAGTAAAGATCCAATTCTGAGTTGCTTGTACTCAATCAATCACATTGATTAGTCCATTGTAACGTATAGACTTCATTTGCATTAGTGGATTCATAAACCTTATAGGTTGTGTCACGTACACATCCTTGTTTTATTCCTCATAGGAATGCGGTTTTAGTATCCATATGCCAAATGTCTTAGTCATTAAGTTGCAATCAACAAGCATCATCCTTCTCAAAATGTTATCCTTGTGTCTTAACACTTAAGACTCATTTGCACTTATGGATATGATCCAATGAGTGCTACCATCAAGGTCATACCTTATGGTTCACATGGATGTCATTTAGGATGTAATGGTCATAAACCATAACTCAAGATTCGGTTCCTCATATTCATCTTGATAGTTGACTCATCACATGAACAACTCATCACATAGATAATTGAGGTGTATCTGTTAAGGATATAAGAACTCACAACCCTTGTGATTCTTAATTTCCTTTATTAGTGTGGGGTATTCTTTTATTAAGAAGAATTCAGTTATTTCATAATCATTCTCTAACTCCTTAGAGTATGATTCCTTCTTGATTCAGACATCACCATGCCTTAATCATGGGTTCACTATGATACACTATCATAATCACTCATAAGGATCTCAAACATTTGGTTCAAGTATTTCATTCATTGATCTCATCAAGAATTAACACTTTACCAAATTTGCACTTCATCTATGAAAATCTTGAACACTTCAAGATATTCATATTGGTATTTCTCTAAACACCATTAGAAGTATTAGCATTTGTTCCAATAGGTATGTAAATACATCACATGTATTATACCTAATAGGATAATCATTCTCCCACTACCATTAGTGAAGATTGATTAATCATGTCCAAGATATTCATGTCTCTTACTGGTTCTCTAACCAAAAGAGTCTAGATTTATCCATCATATGGAAACTAGAAATGAATTTCTTATGATATATGCTAATTTAATTGTTTGAGTTATCAATAACTTTAGGTATCATTTTATCTTATACATACCATGTATTACAAGATAAAGAAGGCATTGCCACAAAGATCATATCTTTAAGATTGAAACATCAACTTTATTAATTGCCATCATTGTCATACAATATGCAAAAATAAAGTGTTTCTATCTATTGGCAATATATGAAATAGCAGTTCTCAACTCTATTTCGTGCCCTTTAGGCTGAAATAAACTGAAAGATACTCCTATCTATGGCAGAAACACTTGCTCCAATGATGGGTACTTCTTTCTTGGTCCTTTCACAAAGGCCATCACTTCTTTGCGGATATTGCATATCATATATGACATATCCTTATCTTGGTATCATATACCTTGGATAAAGAAGCGGTTCATTTCATGATACCTTAGGTGGAGATCTCCATCCCCTCCTTCATCTTCTTTTGTTCTTCCAGATATAGAGGGCAATCCCTCATACACCCTTTCCCCATGTGCCTTGAGGCTGAAGACGACTTGGATTTATGGCTAGCATCAGAACACTTCTTAGCTTTGCCCTTGTCCTTGCCCTTAAGAATTACCTTTTCTTTGATCATATCAAAGACTATGGTTTGTCTTTCTTCATCTTTGCCTCTACTATCCTTAACATGTCCAACAACTCTGTCAACGCTTGTCAAAATTGTTCATGTTGTAGGTTATCATGAATTGTATGATTCTCACAACATTTGCAGTATCATACCAATAGCCAACTCTTGGCTCAGAGGGAATCCTTCTTAATCAGGTTTTCCACATACCCAATCATATTGAGTGTGTGAATACCTTACTGGATCTCCTTCTGTCATGACATACTAGGACAGTGTCTTGGAGACATCATATGTCTCATGTTGTCTCTGCAACTCACAGTTCAGAGAACACAACATCAAGCACTCTTCATCAATGTCATCCTTGGTATGCTTCCATAAGCATACTTTCAGCCATTGATGTGGTGGGATCGAGTTTATCTGGTTCTTGTATAACTAGGACTTAGAGCTTTCGCTCCTTGATTGAGAACACTTCTCATCATCATCCTAACCAGTCGTGGAATTATTCCCATTTAATTTGTTGGTCTCAAAGACCGATCGCAAATAAAGTGATTTGTTGATTAACCATTTATATTAACAAAAAGGAAATATATGCAATTTTAGTCCAAAACTCTTTTTGACTTATTTGATTGATTTGAAAGGTTGATGATATAATTAGGCCTTTAATTAATTATCGCTCCCACTATTTTACTTCAAATTGATAGCCCTCACCATCAATTTGGAAGATTGCAGCGTACAACCTTCTAGTGGGCAAGATCTTGAAATCCTCTAAGTCATGGACCAGCTTGGGCTGTCACCCACAACATAGATCTCTCAGGTAGGCAACTTTTGCCAATTGCATCATATGCAACTCTTGATAAGATGTCATATACAACTCCTTGCAATGATCATCTCCATGCCTCAAGGCGCTAGATCCTATCTAGGTCACCTTGTTAAGTCCGACCCAAAGCAAACACAATGAATATGCACCCTGCTTGGGCAGACCCACACATTCATCCTTCACGCTTCCACGAGGTAGACGGTGCACCACGCTAGGGCGTGCCCACACTTGGTCGAACAAGCTTTTCACGTGTGTCACATTTGGAAGGCATCTAAAACTTAATATTTTAATGAGGGATTTGATTTTATATACATATACATATCCAATCACCACAATACATAGTACGTATCATATACATGCTATATCCCACAGAAAACATGCACAAACGATAAAAAGCGATGATTATGGCCATCCTAATGTGATTCCTTGAGCCAAGAGGAATCACGGTCATCTAGGTATACATCACATGCAACCTGTATAAGATGAACTCTGTGCCTTGCCATCCGAGTTGATCAACTCATCACATGAATGATCTGTACTCTCCAGCCGGTCGTCTGGGTGCCACCAGCCGATCGGTTGGCTCCTCCAACCGATCGGTTTGCCTGGTCGTCGTGCATCTCGTCAAGTCTGCCACCCGCTCGTCTCGCTCCTCGAACCGGTCATCAACCGATCGGCTCACTCCTTGAACCGACCGTCTGGAACGTCAACCGATCGGTTCACGCCTTGAACCGATCGTCTCAGATGTCGTCTTGATGTCCTCCAGTCTTCGACATAACAGGAAATAAAATCTATCCTAATAATTACATTGCTTTAAAAGGGAAACCCCGAGTTACATTCGGGGGGAGCAAAGGTCGGAAAGAATCTCGAATTATTTCGAGTTACATCAGGAATAAGAGAGGGACGATCGGTGCGCAGACCGAGATGCAAGCAACCACACACAACCAATCACAGATAGGGGTTTATATGCCATAATCACGCTACACACATCCACCACAAAACTCGTTTAAGGGCAACGCGTTTCGACTGCATTAATAATACATATCATATATGTAATTTGGGATTTGTGGATTTAAGATTGGACATGCATAAAGCCAATATTATTCGCATCGCATGCAATAAATAAAGGCGACAAACCAAAATCGATCATATCGATATTCCTAAAATATAGAGCAGTTGACGTGGCTCTGATACCACTGTTGGGTTTTAGGGGAGACGGATAAGGCAGCGGAAACAAAAAATTTTCTCCCCCAACCCATAATGAGGAAACGCGTCAACGTCTATATAATAGGAAAGGATGGTTTGTGGAATCATACCTTGTCCCGAGGCTTGCTCGGCGACAATACCTCGCACAATGCGCGGTCTTCAACTCCGATCTTGGACGGTGTCTTTGCAGCTCCTAGTCGCACTGGGACTGACGACTCCTCCTCCTACCGGACTATCAGATGACAGTTGTCCTCCTGAGCGGCAGTGTCCTCCCGCCTCTGTAGTAGTCCACACGGACCACCTGGAACTCCACTCTCCTTGTCCCACAAGGAAGTGGAAGGAGTCGCACCCTCCTGTTGACGTACTAGGCGCCAACACACTCTCCTGCTACCAGTTGCAACTGTAGTTGTCCTTCCCTTGCTGCACCTCCCTTTTTGCGGGAAGCACTTGCTCGTGATCTCTCATGGTTACCAAAACCAGAGAGAACGACAACTTTGCAAAGCAACCGGCTTGCATTGAGTTGTACTCTGAGAAGCCCCCAATACCCCTATATATAGGCGGGTCATGGGACAGGGTTCTCTGTGCCCGGTAATATGGGACTAAAGCAGGAGTAGAAGGGTTCGAGATTTTCTACAAAAAGCAACCAACTCGCAACCTGAACCGATCGGTTCACAAGTGAACCGGTCGGTTGGGGACCTGAACTGGTCGGTTGGAGCACCAACCGATCAGTTGGGACCCATGAGCCGATCGGTTCACTTCTGAACCAGTCGGTTCGTGGTCCTGGTCGGTTCCCTATTGACTTTCCTTCTTTCTTTTCTAATTGGTATCGAATACCAATCCTATTCCCAATCAAATTAGGCAAGTGAAACGCAAGGAAAATTCTCACCGAGCTGACTTTCCCAACTTGCTCGGTTGTACCAGTTGAACCGATCATTTCAACACTTGAACCGATCATTTCACTCTGACCATGAGCCGATCGACTCAACACTTGAGCCGACCGGTTCAGCAACCTTAGCCGACCGGTTCATCACATGAACCGATCGGTTGGGAGTGCAAGTTGTGCAGAATCAGTCAAATGTGATTTCAATCAATCTGATACTCCAATCAATGCGTCCAATACCTTGAACCATACGATATTGAGCCATCGACTGATTGAGTGTTTAATTGAACTACTAAACTCCTTTAGTAATCAATCTAAACATTGCTTTGTGCACAAAAATCCTCTTCCAGGTGAAATCCTATGTGTGTGACCCTGCAGGTCCATTTCACGTTGGCAGTGAAAGTCCATAACACTTATGACTTCACAAGCAAAGAGCGGTGCCTAGTCACACATCAGTGCTACCCAAGTGAAAGTAGAAAGTTGGAGAACAACTTTCATCCTACAATCCGAGAATGGTGTTACAGTGAATGTATAATTCCTTTGTCACTGATATCCCGAAAGAACTCAAGGCATGGAACAGTCATCCTGTCAACATTCATTCGCTTTCTTGATCTCAGAGTAGATTGAAGGAGATATGTATGACATCAATATTACATACTGATTCACACATGCGTGTGCACGCCTATCTCAATCCTACTCATCAAGTGGCCTTGGATATCAAACTCCCTCAGGAGGGACAAATCCCATATCTATCACTCACCCCTCAAAAGCCCCATGTGTCAAAGCCACCCAATCATCACCTTTATAACAACCCATGTTTCAGGACTGCGTTTGATGATGTCAAAGTGTGCCCAACGACATGTGTTGAGTGCAGTGATTTCAGGTCTAAGAATCACACTCACCACCATCACTGTGAGTACTGACTGTGACTACCATCTCATGGTTCCATGTGTCAAACTCACGGTGGGTCTGTCCGGTACACTTGTTCTCTAACAAGTACCTATGTGTTTTGTTTGATATCTCTATATCATGACTAATGAGATTCTATCATCAACCAACACCACAATCTAGTCTTGTGTGTCATTGCTGTCTATCTACCTTCCACAATGACATCCGACTAGGGACATAACAAGAATGTACAAACTCTTAGCATCCTTATGATCTCATCGTTCAGGTCCTTAACCTGAAAGCATACGTCATTGAGTACTGTCATTCTCTAGACATTCAATATGTTCTATCACTATCTCATATGAATGAACCAGAAAGAATTGGAAGCTCTCCTTTGATGTTTATCAAATCAATCTTATGTATCCCACCAATCATCCCATGATTGGCTCTCAGGGCATACATACCAACAATATCATAACACACATTTCTCATAGTAATCATATCTTGGAGTTTAGGTTCTCTCTAAAGTTAACCCTAAAACTGGTCCTAACACTAGAGGTCCTCCTTTGTAAAAGATATTGAGGATCTTCCTGATTGACATCTTTATCTTAACTTAGCTTATCTTATCTTAGAAAAGCACACATTCTTGCTTCATCAAAATTTATGTCAAAACCTCAAACTAAACCTTAATCTGCAAATAAAACATTTGTCATCATAATCTGTCATATATCATCTATATAAGATGAAGTTCATCATGTAATATTGTAACATCCATTCCATCTATTCATATATTCTAACAAGGCTTTAGACATCTATTCTAGATCTACTATTTCTTCCAGATTAATGTCAATGACTTTCACTTAGGTTGCATGACTACCTCCTATTCGTACATGCTTGGGGGAACATTTTTGTAATACTAACATATATAATAAATATTATATAGTTTTTCTCTAGTATAAAAATCAATAAGAGAAAACTACCAAGGTTCACTATGATTGAAATCGAAACCAAATCAGAAACCTAGTGTCCCACACATAGCAGAGAGTCTAGTGCCATATCACCTAATGGAAGGGGTGAGAACAGGAGTAGACTAGTATAGCTACCCAAAACATAGATGCATCATATGTTAAGGGTTTCTCTTCCCTATATGTACATCATCTTCGAATAATGTAACGTTCCATACTACTACATTATAAGGAAACTATGACAACTTAGAACTTTCTATATAACAAGAACTGGTCTAGACCTAGTTCTCAGTAATCTGGGTTCTAACCCAGAGGATACATTAGATCTAGTCTCTAAAAGATGACTAATCAAACCCTAAAGATTTTTCAAGTTCAAGGTTTTTAGTTTTGAGTTGCATAATGAGAAAATGTCAGGCTTTGTTATTGTTCATGCTCTGATACCCCCTGTGACATCCACAAATTTTCTATGCCTTGACTACGTGTGTGGCGTCCAAATTGAAACCCTCACCTTAATGAAGACCCCAATTCAAACACCGAAAAATAGTCCAAGAAGAAGAAAATCAGAGGAATTCAAAAGGAAACAACAGTAGCACATGAACATGAACAAGAACAAAACCATACAACACATGTTCACCATTCAACATATAAGTACAAAATGAATTATCATTACAAATTGATTTTACATATTGAACAAAAAACCTTTACATATACATGTACTACATTTTACAATAGGATCTTTAGACAATAGGTCCACCTGTACATCAGCTCGCCACACAAGTCTCAACTATCCTGGTTCTTTAAGATCATATTTCCACATCACCTCAACTAAAGATTACATGTTGTACACATCAACACAATATTCTAAAATATTGTATTGAGTACACCTATGTGTCTTTTTATATACCTCTCGTTACTATGACGTGGAAACAAAATCAAACTAGAACTTGGCAATAATAGACAAATATAACATAATCATACTTGATTAAGGAATGCTTATTAACAAAAGAGAATACATATTTTAATCACATTAATTATATCATCCATGCATTTTCCTAACAAAAGGATAAATACATTACAACCATATGATATGCTTACCAAAGAGGTAGATCATTGTACAAGGTGATCTTCTTACCAAAGAGATAGATCACTCATAAGCACTATGATTACCAAAGAGATATAGTGCTATGATATAATTGAGCATATATATTATGTTTCATGTTTCATAACTATAATTATAGACAATCAAGCAAGATATCATGTAAGAACAATAATTTCATCCAATATCATATGCCAATTGTTTGTACACACATAATACAACCCTACAAAATAGTAGGCCAAGTAAGAGGAAAAGCATACCTTGAAAAGAGACAAACCTAATCCACATATTCCTATAGTAAACTACCACTATTTGTCAACCATGGTCAAGACAAGATTACACATTCCATCATTAGATTCTTGTCATCTTAACCCTAGTTTTTTCCATTAGGGTTTTTCTTAGTTCATTAGGATATTTCTATCATTACTTGCCCTACCAACATGAACCTAACTCATTGATAGTTTTTTCTGCTTATGTTCTAGATTGTGGTCATTAACTGATAATCACATTTCACATTATTATATAGACATGTGAACCTTAAGTTACATATGTTAATCATATTAGGCTACAAACCATATATAATTATGAGCATCATATTAACATGAGTTACATGTATCAAATCAATGTTAGTTTCATATGAGTTTCCCACTACTGATGTGAACATATTCTATAAATTCCAACATTTATTGAGTATGGACATAGTTATTGTATTTTATGCAGGGTTGTTATCTCTAATTAGCTATTAGAAAGCAAATTACATGAATGTATGCATAACATGATCATATTTGATGTATTATGGATTATATATCATATTACAGAGTTACTGACACATTCATAATTTTAGGCCATCGTTTGATATTTATTATGTAGGAAATATCCTCATGAGCTAAGAAAAACCTTTATGGACATAACTAGGGTTAAGGTGAAGAGAATATAATGATGACAGGTTTTATCTTGTCTTGATCAAGGTTGACAAAGAGTGGTGGTTGACTTCATGAATATGTGGATTAGGTTTGTCTCTTTTTAAGGTACATTGTACCTCTTACTTGGCCTAATATTTAGTATGGTTGTATTATGTGTGTATAAATACTTGGCATATGGAGTTGGATTGTTCTTGTATGATACCTTTCTTGATTTTCTATCAATATAGTTATGAAACATGAAAATAATATATATGATCCATGATATCATAGCACTATATCTGTTTGGTAAGCGTAGTGATTGTGAGTGATCTATCTCTTGGGTAAGCAGATCACCTTGTACAATTATCAACCTCTTTGGTAACCATATCATAAGGCCTTAATGCATATATCCCTTTAGTAAGCAAATGCATGGATGATATAATGGAAAATGTGATTAAAATATGTGTTCTCTTTTGTTAATAAACATTCTTTGATCAAGTATGATTCTGCTATATTTGTCTATTACTGCCAAGTTCTAGTTTTATCTTATTTCCAAGTCATAGTAATGAGAGGTATATAAAAAGACACTTAGGCATAGTCAGTACAATATTTTAGAATATTGTGCTGAGGTGTACCATATGTATTCTTTTGTTAGATGATGTAGATATATGATTTTGAAGAACCATGATAGTTGAGAGGTGTGTGGTGAGCTGATGTACAAGTGGACCTATTGTCTAAAGATCTTGTCGTAGAATGTAGTGTGCATATATGTAAAAGTTTGTTGTTGAATGTGTAATATCAATTTGTAATGATAATTCATTTAGTAATTATATGTTGAATGGTGAGAATGTGTTGAATGGTTTTGTTCTTGTTCATGTGCATGTGCTATTGTTTTTTTCTTCTGACTTCCTCTGATTTTCTTCTTCTTCTCCTAGTTTGTTGTGTCTGAATTGGGATCTTCATTGAGGTGAGGGGTTCCATTTGGATACCACACGTGGTCAAGGTATTGAAAATCTGGGGATGTCACAGGATGAAGATTAGGATTTAGGTCCATAAATAATCAATAATGCATATTTTTTCCCAAATTTCAAACTTAGTAACTTCCTCTAGGATACTCCAATCTTCATGAAATTTTAGCCATAGCTTTATCACAACTCAAGGTACTTTCGATTAATTTTTGTACCAAAATCATTTGTTTGACCATTCAATTAAGTACTTCAAAAAGTCACAAACTATGAATCATAATCATGATGTCAATACCAATTAACATCCATATTTTATCAAAGCACATGCGCTCTTCAAATAACTTAAACAAATGATTTCCGTTATGTCATTAGGTAATCAAATGTTCCAAAGGTTCACTCCATCACATCATATACACCTTACAAGAAATTTTGTCCTTGAAATTAAGCCAAAATTCTAGTCCATCACATGTTATATACCTACCATAATTAGAAACATCATCTCTATATTTTATATGGACAAGGATGGATATGAATTTCATATTAAGAATGGTTGATGTTCTTTTTCAAAATATGATATCTTTTATGGAAGTGCCTTAATGTATTATGGCTTTTATATGATGGATCTAAAGACATATGTCTATAACATAAATACTAAAAGATTAAAACTTGATAAATCAAACAAGACATATATTTGGCAATGTCGTATAGGGCACACAAATGAGAATCACATATCTAGACTCCATAAAGATGGTTATCTAGACTCTTTTGAATTAAAATAAATAGAGACATGTGAATTGTATTTGTTGGACAAGATGACTAAGACCCCTTTCACCGGAAATAATGATATGTCTAGGGATATATTAGGACTCATACATACTGATGTATGTGGCCCTTTTAGAGAAAATGATAGAGGTGTTTATTAGTACTTCATCATATTTACTTATGACCTTAGTAAGTATGGTTATGTTTACCCGATGAAACATAAATCAGAAACCCTTAAAAAGTTCAAGGATTTCATGAATGAAGTACAAAACCCACTTGGAAAAAGTATTGTCACTCTGTTTAGATTGAGGTGGAGAATACTTAAGCCAATTATTTGAGGATCTTTTGTGAGATCGTGGTATTGTATCACAATGGACTCCACCTGGAACACCTCAGCATAATGTTATATCAGGAAGAAGGAATCACAAATAGCTAGATATGGTGTGATAAATATTGAGTTTATCTAAACTTCAGACTACCTTCTGGGGTTATGCTTTAGAAACCACCATGTTTACACTAAACTGTGTACCATCTAAATCGGTTGAAAAGATACCATATGCAATATGGTATATGGGAAGCGTCCCAATGTATCATTATATGAATATTTGGTGTTGTGAAGCTTATGTGAGAAAGAAGTTTCTTGAAAAGCTTGGATCCAAATCAGATAAATTTTATTCTGTTGGATTCCTAAGGAAACCAAAGGATATTACTTTTATTCCATACCTGACGACAAAGTGTTGGTCTCCAGAGATGTTTTATTTCTAGAAAAGGAAATTATTTTTAAAGGAATTAGTGGGAGAAAAATAGAACTCAAAGAAGTTTGAGACCAACAAGAAAGCATTGAACCTTTATAGGTACAAGAGAAACATTGAGAGTCACAAACTATTGTGGAATCTCAAAATCCTCATGTAATACAAGGACCTCATAGAACTAGTAGGACATGCCTTGAGCCTGAAATATTTGGTTATCTTGTGACTCAAGAAGGAGGTTAGTTGGTCATAGGTGATGTGACAACAACCTATCTAGAATCTACTAAAGGGACAAAATATGAGAAATGGATTGAGGCCATGAGATCTGAGATGGAATCCATGTACACCTTCAAGGTATGGACCTTGGTGGATCCACCTGAAGGGGTAAAGTCCATAGGTGCAAATGGGTCTTGAAGAAGAAGACCAACAAGGATGTTAATGTACAAACTTAAAAAGGTCAGTTGGTTGCAAAGGGTTTCAGACAAGTTCAAGGTGTTGACTATAATAAAACCTTTTCTCCAGTTGCCATGGTCAAGTCCATCAGGGTCATGCTTGCCAATACAACTTATCACGACTATGAGATTTGGTAGATGGATTTTGAAATCACATTCCTTAAAGGGAATCTTCTTGAGGATGTGTACATGACACAACCTGATGATTTTATAAATCTAAAGGATGCAAATAAAGTATGTAAGCGACAAAGGTCAAACTAAGGATTGAAGCAATCATCTCAGAGCTGGAATCTTCAATTTGATGAAATATTCAAAGATTTTTGCTTTAATCAAAATGAAGATGAACCATGTGTTTACAAGTAGGCTAGTGGGAGCATGGTTTTATTCCTCATAATGTATGCAGATGACATGCTTTTTATGGGGAATGACATCCCTACTTCACACATGGTAAAGACTTGGTTGGGAAATACATTTCTATGAAGGACTTGGGCAAAGAATCCTATATCTTAGGAATAAAGATCTATAGAGATAGATCTAGAAGGCTTCTTGAACTAAGTCAGATAACATACAATGACAAAGTGTTGAAGAGGTTCAACATGGAGGATTTAAAGAGAGGAAATCTGCCCATGTCTGATGGAGTTATTATCTCTAGAGATCAATGTACCAATTCTTGTGAAGAAAGGGGACACATGAGTAGGATTCCATATGCATGTACAATTGGATCCATCTTGTACACAATGTTATGTACTCGACCCGATATCCCATGTGCCTTCAGAATGAAAAACAAACACCAGTCAGATCCATGTGATGCCTACTGGACATTCGGAAAGAACATCCTTAAGTACTTGAGAAGAACTAAGGATCAATTCCTTGTTTATGGCAAAGAGGAAGAGTTGGTGGTAAATAATTACACGGATGTAAGCTTCCAAACTGACAAAGATGGTTATCCATCATAATCAATATTTGTGTTTTTCCTCAACAACAGAGTTGTGAGCTGGAAGAGTTCCAAGAAAGAGACAATTGCAGATTCTATAGTAGAGGTTGAGAATATTGTTGCATCCAATGTAGGAAATGAGGTTGATTGGATCAAGAAGTTCATTTCTGAACTTTGGGTGGTTACAAGCATCAACGGTGCAGTTGAGTTATATTGCAAAAACAATGGAGATATTACACAAGCTAAGGACCCTAGATCATATTGGCATTCTAAGCATATACAAAGGTGGTTCCATCTCATACAAGAGATCATACAATGAGGAGATGTCAAGATTCATAGAGTACCAAGTGAGAGCAATGTTGCTAACCCCTTAACAGAAACACTTACGTAGTAGAAGAATGATGGTCATGTTACATCCCTTGGGATTAAGTTCATGGGTGATTGTCTCTAAATGCAAGTGTGAGTCTGTTGGTATGTATGCCCAGAAAGACAATCATGTGATCATTGTTGTGGCATAACTTGTAAATGATTTGATTACAAATAAATGCAATCTCCTATTTATTCTATTTTATTGAGTTACAAGATAATTATGTAACATAATAAATGTCTAGAGAATGATATACCTTAATGAAATATGTCTTTGGATTGACGACCTAAACAATGAGCATATGTCAAGAGCATATACATTCTTGTTATGTTCCTAGTCAACTGTTGTTTTGGAAGGTTGATAGACAAAAATAACACATACAACTAGAGTTTATGCTGGTTAATGATAGAATCTCACTAAGTCATGATATGTGATATCAAATCAAACACATTAATACATGTTAGAGGATAATGTATCAGATAAACCCACCTTAAGAGTGATGCATGGAAACCATTACATGGTAATCAGAATCATCTCTCTTAGTGTTGGTGGTGATTGTGGTTCTTACACTTAAAATCGCTACACTCATCACATGTCATTTGGTGTACTTTGACATCATCCACTATGAACTTGAATAAGGGTTTCCATAAAGGTGATGCTTTGGTACGTTGTGACGCAGGGGATGACTGTGAGTGATGTAGATGGGATTTGTCCCTCCTATAAGAGTATGATATCTTGGCCACTTGATAAGCGAGACTAAGAAATGCATGGTCATCCTCATATCAATTAATATATGATATTGAGCTTATAAATATCTTAGATAGTCTGATCTAGTTTAAGGAATAGAGATTGAACATTAAAGAGGATGAAGATTCCATGTCTTGAGTCCAAGCTAGATATCAGTGACAAAGTAACTATACAAACACTGTAACACCAATCACATATTATAGGTTGAACTTGTTCAACTTTTTGGATTACTTGGGTAGGAATGATCGGTTACTAGATACCACTCATTGCTTGTGATATCCTATATTAGTTATAGACATTCGATACTAATGTATCTTGGAACCTATAGGGTCATACTCATAGGATACACTTGGAATAGGAGTTTATTCATGAATATAGTTTAAACTTGGTACTAAAGAGTTAGGCATTCAATTTAAACATCATTGATTGAAAGTTGACTGACTGGACTGTGAAGTGACCAGTTCAAGTGTTGAACCAATCGATTCAAGTGTCAGGTCAATTGAACCAAGAATGACAATAAGCAACATGATACTAGCAGTTCAGTAGCTGAACCGATTGGCTCAGGTCTATGAGACAAATAGTTTCGGTTGTGAATCGACTGGTTAGTTGATGAATTCAATTAGATCAAGGATTAGTGGTGACATCATATTGTGCATTAATCAGATATTAATTATGAATACACTTATGATTGGCAAACATGTTGAAACAACCAATTCAAGCATTGAACCAATAAACTCACATGCCAACTGATCAGTTCACCTATGATAGACCATTTAACTACTTGTAGGATGTGAAAATTTGTGAACTTACGTCCCCTTCAAATCTCACTCAGACTGGGAACCCTAACCCTGACAATTATTTTCTTCTCTGGTTGTGGTAACTGAGAGAACCTGAGCAAGTCCTACCTATCAAAGGGAGTAATAGAAAGGGAGAGACAATTATGGGATAGCAAGTCATTGTTGTGCACTGATTAGAAAGGGACAACTCCTTTTTGTCTATTCTTCTAGAATGATAAGAGTTCTCAGTGGTCCGTGTGGACTACTATAGAGGAGAGGAGGTTGCTACCTGCCACTTAGAGGACAAAGTCAACTACTATCAGTGGTGATCATCCAGGAGGCTGACGAAGACATTATCTAGGTATAACTTGAAGAAAGGCACACTCTACAATGAGGGAATTATTGCTAGACTTGCTCCACGACCAAGTATAACCTCACAACCATCCTTTCCATTATATAGTTGTTGACACGATCAACTATTTAAAGGGGAATATGGTAGTTAAATTTTTGTTTCCACTTTTCCTGATCTCTTTCCATATTTCCCCACACAGTACACAATAAGATTGATGATTTGGTGAATATTATAGTCCCATTACATGCCACCAAGAAGGCAAAAAACTCTAGTGATGAAAATTCTCTCTCTAACCACTATCTCTTAGCGTGGTGCAAGTGTTATGGGTAGGGAAGTTCTATTGGATCGTGAATTTTTAATATTTTTGCACTTTTCCTAGCATTTATAGGATAAACATGGTGTTTTTGTGAGGCATAAGCTACTTCATCCCCCTCCATCCACTCGAATATGACCCTCTCGCTCCAAGAAGATGAGGTATTCTACCTTTCTTGAATCCTCTTCTCCTTGCAATAGGAGATATTTTAGAATAGTCTCGTGACTACAACATTTACAAGACACTTTATATGTACATATATTAGATCCATCTCCATTAGTTCTACTATCAAAACTTCCAACTTGCATATATAGACACTTTTAAGGCTAGTGTATGATCGACAAGAGTAAGGAACCTCATAGAAGAGGAGATGGATGGAGTTAGGATCTAGTCAACTATGAATTTACTAACTAATGAGGGATTTGTTAGTTTAATTTCTTTGTTTTGTACTAAAATTAAGGCTAACTTGATTATATGTGTTGTTTATGCTTAACTTATAATCATCTAGGTTTTGGTTACGTAACAACTACTTTGGGGAGAATTGGTTATGTAAAGTATTCTTAATTAAATGAATCAATCTTAGTGTTGATGACTTTAACCCAAATTTTTTGTCGGTGTCATTAAATGTATTTGTACACCCAAAATGATGGGAAATTTTTTGATATGAGTTTAGCTTCCTAACAGAACTTTTAATCAAACAAATTTATTTTTATTGAAACCCCTCCGATCAAAGGAGGGCTTTTATGAGATGCATTTATTGATTGAAATTTTTGTCAGACTCGATGTATCTTGACCCCAACTATCATTAGAGATGGCTAGAGTTAAGTCCGTCTGATCATTTGAATTGGTTGGTAATGTTGTGAGGTTAAATGGAACAAAGTCTAACACAACCTATATGCAATAAGAATAGGGATGTTTTGATGACTTTTTATGAAATGGTAAGGACATTATGGCTACTATACACCCCAAAACATGAAAATTAACTCATTTTCTTGATTTGACCTTCATATCCCTAAATGTAATTAAGAGAAAGTGATTAGGGTATATGAGAGAAAAAAGGATTATGATGGTTTCCTACTTTTTGTTATTGGAAGATGAAATAGGTCAAGTTCTTGTGAATAATTGGTGATTGTTATATATGTGTATCATCCTAGAATTTGTAACTTGCACTTGTTTGAATCCCTCTACTCTAATTTTCAAAAATGGATTATCTCCTTTTCCTTCATTTTCCAATGGCTCTATTCTACTACGAGTTATAGTTGAAGGTTTTTTTTTTTGTGATTTTCTAGAGCTTATCTAATTTTCAGCAACTTGAGGGTCATGTTGGTTATTCATGAACAAAGGTTAGAGGTTCACACCTATCTAGAGATATTTTAACATGATTGCAGCCAAATAAGCATTGAATATGAGAAATGATAGATATGGAATTATTTAATGTTTTAAATGCATTGTAAGAACATTAAAGGGACATTAGTTTGTAACTTATGGAGATGAGTGGAAATCCAACCAGTGTGATTGATAGGGTGATGAGTGAAGTGAGCGGTGATAGTGGATCAAGCCACATGAAGTTCGTGTCACAGGAGGATGATGGGGATCCAATAGGAGGTAACAAGTCATTGTTCCATTGGGACAATCTAGTATCTTCCTAAACTATGGTGGACACGGGTATACACAAAATTGTATATTGAACGTGAAGATATTGTCAGAAGGTCAGAGTATGGAGGTTGACAGTGAGAAAAGACATGAAGGATTTTCCCCATTGGGAGGGAAGACAATGCAGATTTCTAGGGATGCATGAGTTAATACAACATCATATAAAGATTTAGTAGGAGGTACCAATAAGGAATTGGAGGTTATATACACATCAACATCGAGTCATTGGATCTAAGGCTGGAGAAAATAAATATCATTGTTTCCTCTAAGGAGGGGGTATCATCTTTGATTTGAAGGATGAGGCACTGGAAAACCTTCCGAAATTGTGGAGGTTATTGGTAGTGACTAATCTCTTATCCAAATATATTAGATAGTTGACCCTACACGATAAGATCCATCTTATGTTAAAGCCTAATGGTGGTTTCAACCTAATAGATCGAGACAGAGACTATTACTTGGTTCAATTAAAGAAAGAGAAAGATTACCTGATGGCATTGACTAGAGGTCCATGGCCCTAGTTTGGGTCCCTCCTTACTATCTATAGGTGGGATCCCCTCATCTTGCCTGATAATGGAAATATAGACAAAATGGTGGTCTCGGCAAGAATACCAAGTCTATCATTGCTCTTGTATCACAAGAGGTTCCTTGAGGAGGTAGGTAAATTCATTGGAAAGACCATTAAATTTGACACTAACACCACTATGCAACAGTGAGGAAGGTTCTCCAAAATAGCCATGGAGATTGAACTGAGGAAACCACTAGTTTTGGTTGTTAATGTACGGAAAAAGGAAGCACATCATACAATATGTCAATATATCATTTATCTATATGAGATGTGACCAAGATGGACACACTGATAAATAATGCAAAGCGTTGCCTCCAGCTAGAGACATGACGTAAGAAAAGACTGAGGAAGTGTAAGAGAAGCTAAAAGATTTCTCCAATTCCATACACGCCCAACCACTGCAAAGGAATCCAAGGAGACAACAACATGAGAAATAAGAGGCTCAAGTGTAAATATATAATAGATTCATGATTATGGATGATTTGGAGAATGAATCTTCATTTAAAGAGGATGAAGGGGACTCAGAGAAGGTGTTGTTGGGAAATATGGCTGCAGAGTAGGCAGCAAAAACAAAAAAAAATTATCTATCATATTTCCCATAATCAGTATATCGCATCAATAACTATAATATGGAATGGGAGGATATACCTAGTCCTGCAACAAGTCTAACAACATTCCTTATCATCGTAGATGTGCAACTATGAATCTTGGTTGCACTAGGACTCATCTAACTACTCACCTCCTAGTGTGCACCACATATTGCAACCAGGAACCTCATCTTCTTTGACAACAACTCTTGTCAGAGACTACTAGTTGATGTTGTCCTCCCTAGTGGAAGACAATAGCCTCCCGCATCTATGGTAGTTCACAAGAACTGCCTAGAACTCTTTCATCCTGCTAGAATGATCAAGAAGGAGTCGTCCCTAAAATTGGTGTACTAGTGACCAACTTGCTCTCCCACAAAAATGGTCTCTATTTCTCTCTCCCTTGGCTATCACTCCCTACTCGGGTAGGACTTGCCTAGGCTCTCATGGTTACCACAACCAAGGAGGACAAAGTTTGTCAGAGCAACTATTTCTCAATTTCCTGTGTTGTGCTCCAAGATGCCCTCACTAACCTTTTAATTATAGGCAGGGTTTGGAATAGGGTTCCCAGTCGATGTAGGGGTGGAAGGGACTGAATGATCTCAAATTTTCACAACAATTCTAGAAATATCCCAACCTACAACACCCATATGGCCATCTGGAAACCCATATGATCATATGGCATGCCAATTGATCATTTGGCACAGCCCAGACAGCCGTTCAACTATTTCCCATTTGTACACAAAATTGGCAAGTCGTTTCGAATTAATATCCCATATTAATTTCCTTGCACAAGAAGTAATGTGCAACTCAAACAAATTAGAAAATATCTAGAAACTCCCCTAAGCTTAACTAGACCATATCGTCCATATGAGACGGCCATCTTGGTCACCAAGATGGTCGTCTAGTAATCGGAGTCGAGCCTGGCAGTTTGGTTGGTTCACATCCTTAACCAATTCAAACTCATAATAGGTCTGACTCCCCAGATGCTCGTATCAACATTTGAGATTACTGTTTGGCAGTTCAGAAGGCCATCTCAACACTTGAGATGAACGCTTGATAGTATTTTCTGTGTATTTGTGTATGAATCAAATACCTAAACACTTTAGTACTTAATTCAATTGTCAATCAAGATTTGAACTCCTCTTATAGGTCAAGACATATGTATGTGACCCTATAGGTCCCATTTTACATTGGTAGTGAATGTCCATAACAACTTATGACATCACAAGAAATGAGTGGTGCCTAGTCGCACACGAATGATACCCAAGTGAATGGAAAGTTTGAGAACAACTTCAACCTACAATCCATCTATGGCATTGCAATGTTTGTATAGTTCCTTTTTCATTGATGTCTAAATTGAACTAGAGGCATGGTGTAGTCACCCTAATTATTATTCAATCCTATTTCATGAACCAAGAGTAGACTTTATGTGATATATGTAAGCTCAATATCACATATTGACTCACATGCACATGGCCATGCATTTCTCAATGTTGCTAGTCAAGAGGCCTAGGACATCATACTCTAGTAGGAGGGAAAAATCTCATATCTATCACTCACAGTCAATCCCCATGTGTCAAAGTCACTGAATCATCACTATTATAACAACCCATGTTTCAAGACTGTGTTTGGTGATGTCAAAGTATACCCAACGACATGTGATGAGTATAATGATTTTAGGTCTAAGAACCACAACCACTACCATCACTGTGAGACCTGAATATGACTTCCATGATGATGGTTCTCACATTAGGTTTGTCCAATGCACTGTTCTCTAACATGTATCTGTGTTCTTGGTTTGATATAGCCATATCATGACTAATGAGATTTAGTCATCAACCAACTCAAACTCTGATCATTTGTGTTATTGTTGTCTATAAACCTTCACAATAACAACTGATCAGGGACATAATGAGAATATGTATATGTACTCTTAACATCAGTATGATCTTATCCACAAGGGTACTAACTTGAATACATACGTCATTGAGTAATATGATTTTCTAAACATTTATAATGTTGCACCATTATCTCATAACTGAATTGAACAAAATAAATTGGAAGCTTTCCTTTTAGTAGTAATCAAATCATTTTTACAAGTTATGACATTATAATCATCACATGATTGGCTCTCTAGGTATACTTAACCAACACACTCCCACTTTCACTCATAGCCAATCATCTATGAATCTTATTCCAAGTGACTTAACATGACCATCATGCTTCTGTTTTGAAAGTGCCTTTGTCAAGGGATCAACTACATTTCTCTTAATTGGTACTTTGCAAATCTTTACATCTCATCACTATACAATCCCTCATATGAGATGATACCGTCTTTGTATATGCTCTGAGTACTGATGTGATCTGAGTTCCTTAGCTTGTGCAACAACTCCATTATTGTGACAATATAGCTCGATTGCGTCATTGATGTTGGGAACAACCCCAAGTTCTAAAATGAACTTCTTGATCCTTACATCCACCTTTTCTGCACTCGAGACAATGATATACTCAACCTCTATTGTAGAATCGACATTTGTTTCTTATTGGTAACTCTTCCAGCAAACAACTTCATTTTGAGGCAGAAAACGAGTCCTGATTGTAATTTTTAATAATCTTGATCAGTTTGGAATCTTTCATCTATGTAATCCTTTACGACCAACTCTACTTCTCCGCCATAGACCAAGAACTGATCCTTAGTCCTTCTCAAGTACTTGAGGATGTTCTTCATGACTATCTAGTGAGCATCACCAGGATCTGACTGATAACTACTCATCATGCTCAAGGCACATGAGACATCTGGATGGGTACACATCATAGCATACATGATTGATCCAATTGCTGAGGCATATGGAATCAGACTCATGCGCTCTCTTTCTTCACATGAACTGGGACATTGATCTCTAGATATGGGGACACCATGACTTGCAGGTTGGTTTCCTCTCTTTGAGTTCTCCACGTTGAATCGCTTCAACACTTTATCTATGTATGTGCTCTGACTTAGTCCAAGAAGCCTTCAGAATCTATCTCTATATTTTTTTATCCCCAAGATGTAGGATGCTTCTCCCAAGTCCTTCATAGAGAATGTATTTCCAACCCATGTCTTTACCTTTTATAAAGTAGGGATGTCATTTCCCATCAATATTATGTCATCTACATACAATATGAGGAATGCCACTATGCTCCCATTAACCTTCTTGTACACACAAGGTTCATATTTATTTTGAATAAAGACAAACTCATTGACTATCTCATCAAAAGAAAGATTCCAGCTCTGAGATGATTGCTTCGATCCATAGATTGGTCTTTGTATCTTATAGACTTTATTTGTGAACTTTTGATCTATAAACCCCTTAGACTGTGTCATATACACATCCTCAACAAGATTCCCATTAAGGAATGCCATGTTAACATCCATTTGTTAAATATCATAGTCATGATAAGCTACAATAGCAAGCATGATCCTGATGGACTTAACCATGGCCAATGGAAATTTTTTTAATCATAGTAAAGGCCTTGAACTTGTCTAAAACCCTTTGCAACCAATCTTCCCTTATAGGCTTGTACCTTACCATCCGTGTCGATCTTTGTCTTGAAGACACACTTGCACCCTATGGGTTTTGCCCCTTTATGTAGATCCACTGAAGTCCATACTTTGTTGGTATACATGGATTCCATCTCAAATCTCATGGCCTCTAACCATTTCTCAAACTCTGGTCCCTCAATAACATCTTTATAGGATATTGATTCATCATCTATGACCAATTCACTACCTTCCTAAGTGAGAAGATATACAAATTTCTTAGCTTCAAGGTGTGTCCTATTAAATCTATGAGGTTCATGTGTCACTTAAGGAATTTAAGATTCCACAACACTTTGTGAATCTATCGGTTCCTCTTGTACATGTAATGGTTCAATTTTTTCTTGTTGGTCACAAACCTCTTTGAGTTCCACTTTTCTCCCACTGATTCCTTCGGAAATGAAATCCATCTCAAGGAATGTGGAATCCCTGACAACAAACACTTTATTTTCAGTTTGGGAATAAAAGTGATATCCTCTTGTTTCTTTAGGATATCCAACAAAATACATTTATCAGATTTGGGACCAAGTTTATCAGGAAACATTTTCTTGACATAAGCTTCACATCCCCAAATCCTCATAAAAGACATATTGGGACACTTCCCTTTCCATATCTCATATGGTTTCTTTTCAGTCGTTTTAAATGGTACTCGGTTTGGTGTAAATATGGTGGTTTGTAGAGCATACCCTAGAAGGTAGTCAGAAGCTCAGCTAAAATCATCATTGATTACACCATATCCAACAATATGTGATTCCTTCTTTCTGATACACCATTTATGCCGAGGCGTTCCAGGTGGAGTCCACTAGGATACAATCCCATGGGCTCTAAGAAGGTCCTCAAAGTCTTGGTTTAAGTATTCTTCACCTTGATCAGAATGAAGTTCCTTAATAATTTTACCAAGTTGGTTATGTACTTCATTCATAAACTCCTTAAACTTTTCAAGAGTTCCTGACTTATGTTTCATCAAGTAAACATTGCCCTACCTACTAAAGTCATCAGTAAAGGTGATGAAGCACTGATGCCCACCTCTAGTGGTTGTTCTAAAAGGTCCACACACATCAGTATGTATGAGTCCTAATGGATCACTATCCCTCTCATTGTTACCAATGAAAGGGGCCTTAGCCATCTTGCCCATCAAACATGGTTCACATGTCTCTATTGATTCAAAATCAAAAGAGTCAAGATAACCATCTTTATGGAGTCTAGATATGCAATTCTCATTTATGTGCCCTAGATGGCAATGCTAAAGGTATGTTTTGTTTGAGTTGTTGATTTTTAGTCTTTTGGTATTAACATTATATATACATTTGTCCTTAGATCTAACAATTAAAGACCATAAGACATTGGGGCACTGCCACAAAAGATCCCATCTTTTAAAATAGAACATCGACCACCTTTTTAATAAGGAATGTAAATGCATCCTTTTCCAAACAAGATACATAAATGATGTTTCTATTTATAGACAGTACATAATATTAGTTCTTTAACTCTATTACAAGCCCCATGAGTAGAGATAAGCTATAGGTTCCAATTATGCTGGCTGCAACTCTAGCGCCATTAGTTACTCACAATTCCACCTCACCTTTTCCCAAAGGCCTACTTCCTTTCAGATCCTACATATGTGAATATATGTGAGATCCACATCATGCATCTAATACCCATGATGATGAAGTAGATAGATTTATCTCAATAACGTATATACCTAAAGTGTACATCACCATCCCCATCTTCTTCTTCTTCTTCCTGAATGCCTTCAAGTACAAAGGATGAGATCCTGTTGTACTTTTCTTGCTCCTTATCTTGAGTGTTGAAGATTTGAATTTGGGATAGACCTCATAACACATCTCGACCTTGCTTTGATCTTTGTATTCAGCTCCACCAATCACCATTACGAGCTCATCTTTCTTCATTTTTTCTTTAGCATGAATCGACATGGTAAGTAAGTGTAACATATGTATAGCCGTATTATTCACATGGTAACATGAAATAAAGTGGCTATATGATTCTGACATAGTCTTTAGAATCATATCAGTGGCCAAATCTTGGCTCAAGCTGAATTCTAATTCTTAAAGATGATACATATGTCCAATCATATTGAGCACATGTTCTTCTATACTAAGGTTCCCTCTATCAACTTTGACTCAAGTAGGACCTTTAAGATAGCATCCCTTTCTTGCTTGTCAAGACCAAGTGTTACCTTCTTAAGATGTGTCACCATCTCAAGAACACTCATGTCCTCACATTGCTCATGCAACTCATAGTTAATGCAGATAAGCATAAGGTACTTTATCTCTCAGGCATCATTGGCATGCTTCCAGTAAGCATCCATATGTACTCAAGGTTCATCAGGAGGAGGTATTTCCAGTATTGGTTTGTCAAGGACGTAGAGCTTGCACTCTTCATTGAGAACCCTTCTCAAAGTCTAAAACTAATCGTAGAAATTTTTCCTGTCAAATTTATCCTTCTTCAGGACCAATAACAAATTAGATTTGTTGGTCATTTGATTTTACAAGAGAAAATTTGCACTTGTCAAAAACCATTTTTGATTTGATTTGATTTGAAAATTGTGACAATATTAATTAGGTCTTAATTACTATCTCTCCTACTATTTTATCAAAATTGGCATTCCTCAATATCAATTCAGAATATTGCAGCATATAATATTCTAGTGGGCTAGATCCAAGATAATTCAACTACAACCCGATCAACACCGCAAACACAGTCAACCATCAAGGTAGGCAACTCTTTCCAATTGCATCATATGCAATTCTGGATAGTTGATATATGAAATATCTTGTCATAATCAACTACTTGCTTCAGGGCCCATATGTCTGATAATCACCAGTCAAGCCTGACCCAAAAGCTGACACGATAATAATGCATTGCGCTGAGGCAGAACCTACATTATTACCATCACACTTCCACGAGATAGACGAAGCACCCCCATAGGTGGAACCTATGCTTAGTCTATCAAGATTTTCATGTGTGCTACTTTTAGAAAGCATCTAAGACTTGATATTTCAATTGAGGGAGTTTGTATAAATACATATACTTTATCCAATCACCACATATATAGTACATATCATATACATGCTATATCCCACAACAAAAACATGCAATAAACGAAAGCGATGGTTATGACCAGTCTAATATAATCACTTGGAGCCACAAGGTATAACATCATCTAGATCCATCACATGTAGAATCATTTTGTTGATGAAGATCCGTGCTTACCAATATGGGTTGATTGGTTCAACTCTTGAACTGATCGGATCACCTCCTGGCCAATTGTTAGGACGTCTAATCGGTCGTCTAGTCCTTCTATCCACCATTATCTGGCTCCTCCAGTAGATTGGTCAGGTCCACTAGGTGATCGGTCCAGCTCATCCTCCATGTTCTCTATGATGCTTGAGTTGGATATACCTGGCCCTGGAGCATGTCTAATGAAAATTTTTGTAACGCATGGGTGCACTTCCCAAGGCTCTAGTAGAGTTTCAAGGATGACGACTATCTCCACAGACCACCACTAGCCTTAACTACACACTTTGTCCTCACTCACACGCATGCCAAAATCAACTTCCCGACAGGTCACCCATCCCAGTACAACTCCAAGCTGAGCATGCTTAACTATGGAGTTCTTAGTGATGGGCTCCCGGAAAAGGAGGTGCACCTTGGTGATATGGGTAGTTCAATCATTCCTTTTAAGATCAACTTATTCAAGGCCTCAAATTCTGGGATGTTACAATCTCCCCACTTAGACTCTTGACGTCCTCATCAAGTCTCAACTATACGGCCTCATAATCTGACCCGATTTCAGTGCAAACCCACAATGGCCCATGGACACCCAACTCCCGATCACAGAATACCAACGCAAGGGTGATGAATGTCCCCACAGACCACCACTAGCCTTAACTGTGCACTTTGTCCTCACTCACGCGCATGCTAGGATCAACTTCCCGACAGGTCACCCATCCCAGTACTACTCCAAGATGAGCGCGCTCAACTATGGCATTCTTAGTGATGGGCTCCCGGATAAGGAGGTGCACCTTGGTGATATGGGTAGTTCAATCATTCCTTTTAAGATCAACTTATTCGAGGCCTCAAATTCTTGTTAATGGCTCTGATACCAAATGTAACGACCCCGCCTCCCGGTAACCCCGATTTAAAGGGAGACCAAGAGGTCATAGCCATTATCCCAATTAACAGGATCGAAGGTTCAACAATTAAAAGTGATAAATGCATTATGGAGGCTAAAACCCTAATAAAACTCTAAAGTTGGCCTAGAAATCCTATGGTGGAATCCAAGTCGATCTTGAGAATGTTTTGAATAAAACAATGACACTTGGATGTTATGCATTAATTTCAGGATATTGTTGATTGCTTGCTTGATTGTTCTTGAATATTCTTGCTTGGACATCTAGTTACTCTGGATCAGGTATGTGGTTACTTATTGTTAATCGCATTAGTTTCCCAAAGGTTTTCCGGATGATTCATCACATTGAATGCAACCTATCTGTTTGGATGTGCATACATGCAAATCATAAAGTCACTATGATTATCAAAATAATAATATAAGTGTGTATTCTCACAACTACATGCCACCCTGATGGGTGATGCCAAAGGTCAAGACCAGGAGGGAAAACCAATGGGCACCATGAGTGGTGACCCCAGACACCAAGCTCGTGATTGAGAAGGTGGTCTTTATAGAATGACTAATGTGCACTATGAGAGGTGACCCCAGGCACCAAGCTCGAGATTGAGAAGATGGCCTTAAGTCATTGGCAAAAGAGAAACCGAAAGGGGGTATGCCAGGGTTAGTGCAAAAGCGGTGGAGAATGACACACTGAAAGTGTAAATTGACTTGTTAATTAACTTGATTGTGATATTTAAGTTGTTAGCCATATTTGTGAAATTTTTGTTGTCCCCACATACCGGCATATTCTTATATGCTGACCGACGTTTTGTTTGTCGGCGTTTTAGGTACAAGATTGAAAAGGACCAACAGTAAAGTGACATATGTGGAATTAAATAAGAATTAAAGTACAAAGGAGGATTAGTTAGAATAGACTCTAGATGTGGATAGAAGTAGATATCCAAGTTTTTTTTAAAAAGGTATGCAAAGTTTTATTTTATTACATGTTTTTAGTTTAGTCTGGTAGAATTTTATAATTATCACTGATTAATTGTCAAACCTTTGATCATGTTAATTGGGATAATGGCTCTGACCTCTTGGTCTCCCTAAATTGGGGGTTACCGAGAGGCGGGGTCGTTACATTTTTCATCATCGTAGATGTGTAACTCTGAATCTTGGTTGTACTGGGACTCGTCTAACTACTACACCTCCAAGTCTACACCATGGACTGCAGCAACGAACCTCATCTTCTTCAGTAGATCCTATTGTCACAGACTGCTGGTTGGCTTTGTCCTCCTAGATGTAGAAAACAACCTCCTGCTTCTATGGTAATCCAAATGGACTGCCTAGAACTTTTTCATCCTACTAGAATGTCCAGGAAGGAGTCGTCTCTCCTATTGGTGTACTAGGCACCAACTTGCTCTTCCATGACAATGATCTCAATTGTCATCTCCCTTGGCTATCCCTCCCTAGTTGGGAAGGACATGCCTGGTAGTTACTACAACCAGAGTGGAAAATGTTTGTCAGAGAAACTATTTCTCAATTGTATGTGTTGTGCTTTGCGAAGCCCCCAATACCCATCTATTTATAGGCAGGGTTTGGGTCAGAGTTCTCAGTCAATACGGGAGTGGAAGGGACTGGAAGATCTCTAATTTTCACAACAATTCTTGAAATATCACAACCTGTGACAGCCAAGATAGTTGTTTGGCATGCCAGACTGTCGTTTGGCACAACCTAGATGGACATTTGGTTGTTTCCCAATTGTATACAAAATTAGCAATTTGTTTCCAATTAATATCCCATATTAATTTCCTTGTACAAAAAGTAATGTGCAACTCAAACGAATTAGGAAGTATCTAGAACCTTCCTTCGGCTGAACTAGACCATCTTGCCCATGAGAGACGACCATCTCAATCACCCAGATGGTCATCTGGTAACCTGAGTTGAGCCGATTAGTTTGTTCTGTTCACATCCTTAGCCAACTCAAACTTATAACAGGCCTGACTCCCCAAACGCCCATCTTAACATTTGAGATGACCGCTTGGCACTTCCACACAACCGTCTCAACACTTAAAGATGGGCATTTGGAAGTTCTTTCAACCTATTTGTTGTGTGAATCAAATACTTAAACACTTCAGTACTAACTTGAATTGTCACTCAAGATATGAATTCCTCTTCTAGGTCGAGACCTATGTGTGTGACCATATAGGGCCCATCTTATGTTGACCGTGAATGTGCATAACAAATTATTACATCACAAGCAATAAGTGGTGCCTAGTTGCAAGTTAATGCTACCCAAGTAAATGGAAAGATGGAGAATAACTTCAACCTACAATCTATGTATGGTGTTGTAGTGTTTGTATAGTTCCTTTGTTACTAATGTCCAGATTGAACTAGAGGCATTGAGAAATCACTGTCATTATTATTTAATCCTATTTCTTGAACCAAGACCAGACTATTTGAGATATATGTAAGCTCAATATCACATATTGACTCACATGTGCATGGCCATGCATTTCTCAATCTTACTAATCAAGAAGCCTAGGACATCAGACTCTAGTCAGAGGGACAAATCCCATATCTATCACTCATAGTCAATCCCCATGTGTCAAGGTCACCCAATCACCACTGTTATAACAACCCATGTCTCAGGACTGCATTTTATGATGTCAAACTTACCCGACAACATGTTATGAGTGTAATGATTTCAGGTCTAAGAACCACAACCACCACCATCACTGTTAGACCTAACAATGACTTCCATGTTCATGGTTTCCATGTGTTAGTCTCACAGTGGGTCTGTCTGATATAATGTTCTCTAACATGTATTTGTTTGCTTTGTTTGATATAGCCATATCATGACTAATGAGATTTAGTCTTCAACCAACTCACACTCTGATCTTATGTGTTATTCTTATCTATCCACCTTCCACAATAACAATCGATCAGGGACATAATGAGTATATATATATATATATATATATATATATATATATAATATATATATATGTATATATATACTCTTAACATCAGTATGATCTCATCTACAAGGGTTGTAACTTTAACACATACATCATAGAGTAATATGATTCTCTAGACATTTATAATGTTACATCATTATCTCATAACTAAACTGAGCAGAATAAATTGGAAGCTTGCTTTTGTTAGTAATCAAATTGTTTTACAGGTTATGCCATTACAATTATCACATGATGGGATCTCTAGGCATACTTAACCAAAAGGTGGAAGAGAGGATAACATACAAGAATTGATTGGAGAAAGAGGAAGAGAAAAAACAAGAATCTAAAATGCTATTGGTTTCATGTCAAGGTAGCAAACCACTAGGTGATTCATGAAATGGAAACATGCAATTCACTAGTAATGGCAACAAGGATAATAGGACAGAAGGGAGTAAAAATCAAGGTAGGATGGAGAGAAACAAGAAATGAATGTTCTATCTCATTTTATATTTATGCTCTTAATTCATGTTACTTATCTTGTTTCTAACCCTAATATTTCTAGGGTTCCTCTCTAGACCATCCTTCCACTGTATACTTGGCCAGGATATACATGAAAGAATAGACAGAGTAGATTGATAATGGTTGATCCAAGTACTCAGATACTGGGCCAGGATATCCAAATACTCAAATCCCCAGATTTAACATCAAAACTTCTCCTATTTGCGACACTTATGACTCTAACTTACTAACTTAATGGTCCCTGACAACTCAGCCTAAGCTCTGATACCAAGTTGTTATACCCCAATCTCACAATTACCATTAATCATTATATTAGGGCATAAATTGAGGATTTAACGTAACACAAAGATCACCCTAACTTTTTCTTCTTTTTCAAACTCTTTGTTTTCTCGCATTGAACCACATAAACTAACTTTACAAGGGAATATAAACATTGATTTCTCGAATCTGATTTCAATAGTAAAAATGCATGTATGAACATTCATTATGTTTCTCATACTTATACGCACATAAGACTTGCTGATTCGCATATATTGGTAAAAGAGGAATAATGTTATACATCATCATTTACAACTCTCTCATATTTCTTTACAAGGACCTAGAGTGACAAGGACCGACTGAACTTAACTATACTCAGACTTAACTCTTGTGGCAGATCTACTGTGATGCAATGATATCTTCAATCCATGAGTTATCCCTAAATTTTTTTGAGTAGAGGGGTGAGCCTACTAGCTCAGTGAATGAATACTTCCAAGAAACAGTCTAAAGCATTGATATAATTACAGATATACTTTTGAGAAACTGATATCAATTATAACAACAGTAAGCTTTAAAGAGATTGATCATTGAAAATCATAAATATGGCATGATACTCTAGATATCAATAAGAGTAAATCAATATATGAGCATGCTTGATTAATTTCAAAGAGAACTAATAAGTCAGAAACATACAAAGAACAATTACTGGGAAACTATACTCGAATCTTTCTTATCCTTTCTTACTTATAAGAATATCTTAAAAACTTATATTATCATATTTTAGCTTATGCCCTGATCATATGCAGTGTAATCTACATATGAAGACTCGTAGTGAACTACGATCTCACCGTACAAGACTTAACCTAAAACATGAGAAGCTAAGCCTAGAACTGAATCTGGGTCTGCTTGAATTGAACTGTCACGTCTGACTAAGGTGGCTAAATAGCTGGCCTTTAACTGGACCTCTCCTTCTAGGCTGAGTACACAGGTGGAGGGTCTGAGATGCTCTGTGGGCCTCATCTTGGTACGCTCTGTGGGTACCTCTGGGTTACCACCTGGATCTCCAGTTCATGTTGGGTAACCTATCTTCTCTTAGGAGACTTCCTCAAGGGATTTGTCTCCCCGCATGCTTTGTGGGTGCGATCCGATCCCCGTATACTGGTCGCTGCCAGGGTGGATCATTTCCTTCCAACAATGCAAACATCCGTAGGGAATCTACGGTGTTCAGGGAACCTATGCATATTATTTTATTATTCTTGGAAAGCTCTTTCTACATTGTACCTTTCTCTTACTTATACTTGACTTTGGTATCTCTATGGTGCCGTATCTATTTATTTGAAGTTTATAATACAACATGTATATCATTCTAAACTTGGCAGAGTAGTATATTCAAAACACTATAATATTCGGAGTAAGCATCATACTATACATACATGCTGACTAAAATTCTTAAATAGACAGAATACATATCAACTTGGCACTCTATACACTAGAGTCATGCAATTGAACTGTTAAGCATCACCACATCTCATACTGAGAACATTGATATCACAATACTTGATTCATTGAACACCCTATCCTTAGGGTTTCATTTACCTCATTCACTTATCACATGGCTCTCATAAGGATTTCATACGACATAAACATTCACTGAATAAAGACTGCTTAGATCATATAGAATCAATATATGTATGAAACCTTGGAACTGAGATGAATTTAGGTTTCCATGCCATTCACTGAAATATCATGCATCAAGAACAAAATTGAATAAATAAAGTCTATCATGTCAATAAAATCCCTTCAAATGGATTTCACGATATCTATTCGTAAATATCCAACTTTCCTCACATTGAGGGTTTCACCCTCTTTACTGAGATACAAAACAAACACTATTCACCTTAAATGAAATCCAATATAGTATTTGACATATATGTATTAAGAATTCAAATAAGCAATCATTCATAACCAAGGGGATCCACATAAACAAATTTCTCTATTTAATTATGCAACAATTTCAGTTATAGATAATTTCCCTATATTTCAGTTTACTGTTATAACCTCTGTGAATACTTAGGGAATTCTCATAAGGATGTATTGTATACATTTTTAATATTATTTTATCAACATAAATTCATCCAAATAGAGGAAGATTCCATTTCATATAATTTTGCAACAACTTAGATCAAACAAACAATTCAGGGTTTGTAGTCACATACTAAGAAATTAAAGATTATGGATAATTTAACTGATTTTCATGCAATATACTATTTAAAGGAAGTTCCCACTCACCCTAATGTGTGAAAACACATTAAAAACGCAGCTCCTCCTTGAAAATCTTGATCTCATATCAAATCCCTAGCAATTCACCCGATTCTTCTTCCTTTCAACTCGAAAACCCTAGAAATGAGGGATAATGAAGAAAGAGTCAGAAAAGGACTTGATTTGATATGATTTCGAATCCAATCAGGGGAGGGACGGAATCTTGACATATGAGATAAGACTCACTATGTAACTATATCCAAAGAAGCTAAACTTACATGATTTCATCATTCCTCGGACCGCAAAACCCTAGGTCAGCATCTCTATCAATTTCTCCTCTCAAACTCTAACTCTCCCTCTCTCTCTCTAGGATTTGGTCTCTCTGGTTTGAATCAAGAATTATGAGAGCTCCTTGTGTGTTAGGTTGACCATATAGAGCAATTGAGCTACTTGGGTCAATTGCACATTGACCCCTCACTATACTTTCTCTTATTTCAGCTGAATTTTCTATCATTAAAATATTAGTGTAATTCGTCTACTGATAAGGTCTAAATGCATCCAAAAATTATGAAAATTTTACATGTTGTTTTTTTTATTAAGTTTCAGATTTCAAATTAAAATTTCAGATCATTTGGAGTTACCAATAAATAAATAAAAATAAAACACTACACTACTAAAAAGCACTCTGTCAGCATTTTGGTCGAAGTATAGTTCGATCGAGATCCACATTCAAAGAACAATAAAATATTCTGAAATTTTTATCAAATATTCATGATTGAGTTATACATATTATATACAATATTTAATTAAATAAAAAATTTGTAGAAAATATGAAAAATCATTTACCACACTGCTATCCTAATCAAATTCCATATTCATGTACTATCAAAACCCTAATTTTTGCTGATTAGGGTTTACATTTCTCAAACCCTGATTCTTCAAACTAAAATCATAGTTAGAGTTTCTTCTTAGGTTTGAAAATCACAATTGATCTACTATCATTAATCAAGTCTAAATGATGTTCAATCTAATCAAGCATGTAATCATTCAGGTAAACCCTAATTTACCAAGTAAGCACAAATGTTGTCATCACAATCTTATTCTCGAAGAACACATCCTTGAACGTATGGAGATAAGTGAGTAGATGTACTGGCATCCAATAGGTTATGGACCTGGGGAAGCATTTGGGTGTTTCAATTATTCACAAAAGGAACTGCAAGGAGCTCTACTATGGTATATTGATCGCTATGAGGAATAAGGTGAGTGGTTGGTGGAGAAGAACGTTGTCACTAACAAGAAGGATGACTTTAGCAAAGTCTATTTTGAATGCCACACCTTCCTATAATATGCAAACATATAAGATCTCTTATTTTGTGTGCGAGAAGATTGATGAGATAACGTGCAACTTATTTGGAGCAAGGACAAGATCAAATAAAAATTAGTGTAGTGGCATGGAGGAATGGAGTGGCCCTGATATCTAGAGGGGGACAGGGTGTGAAGGCTACAAGGCAACCCAATTAAACTCTTCTGCTCAAGGTGGTGTAGGATTTTAGAAGGGATGGAAAGGGAATATGGATGAACCTGAGTCAAGGGGAATGGTTTAATGCTATGGAGATTTATCTTCTCTAACATAGACCTGATCAACGCTAATGCTACTAGGGTAGTAGTCAGAGGCAACCAAGTGAATGCCAGGGAGGATGGATGACTAAGGGTGGGGAAGAATCTGGTGATAATCAACAACAAGCACATCCTGTACGAGATGACAACTGTGTTGGTTGTAATAGATTGACTTGAATGCTGGAGCAAGAAGATGCATTCAAGTTTCATTTCAGTGAAGGATGACGTACCATGGTACTTTCTATTTTTTCAGTCCTACTTTGGTCTCTGGTTTGATGGTTGTACATGCTAAAACATATCATAGAGTTAACTATCTAGTTAAAGAGGATGGATACTGGGAAATGGATTTCTTTAGAGATTGGTTTGAGGAACCTTCAATATTGAGTATTAGGAGAATGCCACCTCCTAAGGAATATTATGGGGAGGATACCTAGTGTTGAAGTTTAAACTTGAATGGTGACCTCACTGCTAAGTCAGCTTACAACTTGTTGTTGGATGGGTAGGCAGATCATTTCACTGAAAATGGGGACATTATTTGGAAGACTCCAACTACGAATATAATCTAAACCTTTTTGTGGTATCTCCCGCATGATCATTTGATGAGAAACAATATATAGAAAACAAGTATCATGTCAGAAAGTAGCCAATGCTCGAGATGTTCCTCCCCATTCGAAACATGTTTACATGCTATTGGAGACTGTCCCACTAGCTTGTTGATTTGGGAAAGCCTAGACACCTCCTTTGCTTCATCCTTCTTTTCTGAAAGCTGTATAATGGAGTGGTTGGAAGTGAACCTAAAGGAAAGGAAGGAGGATACATGGTGGAATGCTCTTTTCTCTATCACATGTTGGAAGCTCTGGAAATCCAAGAATGAAGAGGTGTTCTCAAAGAAAATTCTGAACAAAAGACAATTGGTGATCAATATTCTGACTATGCTTAAAGAGGACCACAATGCCTTGAAAAAGAACCCCTGAGACAGTGCTGGAAGAGTATCCAAGAAATGGCGACCACATCATGCGAAAGGAGGCATCACTATTAATGTGGATACCACAGTTGACTAGCAAGTTGTAAGCAGAACATCAGTAATGTAGCTAGAAGTGAAATAGGTACATGACTAGAAGGAGGAGGATCCACACATAGAGGTACAAATACACTAGAAGGGAAGTTGTTTGCTATTCTATATGAAATCTAAGTAGGTGCAAGACTAGGAAGGGGAGAGGTATTGATTCATTTTGACTTGAAAGGGACAATGGATCTCTTCAAGGTCAAACATAGATGTACAAGCAATTACAAGATGTTGATTGAAGATATTAGAGAGGTCTTTCATAGGCAAGGAATATCTAGCCCATTTTCACTTACAAATTTGCTAATGGCATTGCTAATGAACTAACCAAGCACTGACTCAAAACTGGGGATTCCAACATCTTTACCGGGCGTTCGAGATGGCTGCAAGACAATTTCAAGAGGGATAGTGCAGGAGGTCAACCTATTCGTCTGGTGAACAATGAAGGAGAAGACTCAGGGTGAAACACAACACTGTGTGGTGTTTGTTTAGTATAAAAAATGCATGAGAGATAGATAGAATTTTGTATTTAGTAGATGGGAGTACATCTTAATGCTTTCTCTTAACTCTAGTTATATTCCTTGACAGGGATTTCATGTAGAATGAAAATACAAAAGCTAGTCAACTTATTGTTATTTTGATGGTGTTTACTAAGTTGGGTTCTTTCAGCTGAAAGTGATATACAAATTCATCAAATGTGGATCTAATAGTGACTAATTGTTATATTATTATGCTGAATATAGTATTCACAAGCTTCTTGGATGTTACGAAATGATAATGAAGTTGTAGCTCCTAGTGATAATAATATATGCAGTATATCATTCATTATGATCTTAAAACATCACATGAATACAACAATTGATGGACGTTCTATCCTTAATTTGTGTGAAGAACTAGTAAATGGAGATATAGTGATCTTAATATTGTTGAAGAGTTTAGAATGATAACAATAATGTTATATATCTTTAATATCTTCAATGGAGGAAATTACAGGGTTAAATGGAGATATGATGTAATCTTTTTCAAATACATTTGAAGGGTTTAGATCTAAATGGAATAATGGGATACAAATTAGTTTGAGTATTAATATTCAATAAGATCAATAGATGATTTCAAATAAAAAATACCGCATGGCTTACTTACATTTTAACTTAAATGAAATAACTCTAAAAAATTATAATTATAATTGCAAATAAAGGAAATATATATGGAGAGGAGAATATAGAGACAAGGAAGACTATGAAATAATCTTAATTCTACATATTAAATAAATATTGGATGCTAAGTACATTAATGGAATATGTGGTTAATCCATCAAGTAATAATTAGGCAATAATTTGAATTACTAAGGTAATTAGACGTGAAGTAATGTAACTTACAATGGAAAGTTGAAGAGTTTTCCTTATGTTTAAAAGGAGGAGAAAGATGATAGGGAGTTAAGGATATAACTTATGTTGAAAGTGTATGAATAATAGATATTTCAAGGTTATATTACACTTATTATATATTCCTTATATATAACTTTGTATGTATGTGATGCAAGCTCCTCTTTCATGAACTCATGACTTTAATGATGGGATAAAATCTTATTACAAAAGAAATATGGTATAAAGGTATTGAAGACATCCATATTGAATAATATAACTAGAAAATATATATTCTACCACGATTTTTTGACCAATAAGTCAATCCAATAAATTAAATATTCTATCATTAATAGACATTTCTATAATGTGGGAATAGTGCCATGACCCTAAATTTGTTAATGTACCAAATGATATTTACATAATTTATTTAAATTATATAAGTAAGTGGTTCTTCATTGAACATTGACTGGTTTGGTCAAGTTAAATTGAAAGTGCCTTAATTATTATGCCAAATATTAATGACTTCGAATGATAACTATGGAGAATCAACCACACATTCAAAATGTCTATAATACCTTTTGAATTGTTAGGATTCCTATAATGTAATGTGATTAGATTCATATTTACATTGAATATCCAATTTTAGAAAATCTAAAAGTGACATTTGATGAGTTGACTTTAGACATGCTGAATAAAAGATCCATTTTTGATGTTATTATTGTTAAAATTTTCAGATATTACTTTGAAATTGAAGTACTGAGTATGATTCATTGAATCTTGAAATATTAATGCTGAAAATTTGTTTATGGGGTATACTTAGTTATATTTTCTAAAACGTGAAGGATGATATGATATATGATCAACTCAATGAGGAATTGAGGGAAAGGTTATCACAATATCATGATGAGTGTTATAGTTAAACGATTGAGTTAATTTCATGTAGCATTTGTTAAAAAATTTCAAGTATTACTCTGAAATTCAAATAGTGACTATGGTTCTTTGAATATTGAAATATTAAATGCTCAAAATTTTATTTTTTGCATGCATTGCTAAATTTTCTTGAACATGAAGGGAAGATATGATATTTGATTAACTCAATGAGGAAGAAGGAAAGATTATCACATTGTGAAGTTGAACATGATCATTGGACTATTGATATACTTCCATAAAATTATTGATACTGGATTAGGGTTTGACATCTTTCTACTTTTCAATCATTTGAAATGTGTGTAAAACTAAATGCATTATGGATTATATGAAACATGTGAATAATAAAGTCAACTACAAAGATAAATTAATGATATATACATGAGATCCTTATGCAACATAACTCCTTTCTTGTTTGGTCTGTAGGGTGAAAAAAATATTGATTTCCTAATTTACAATAATCAATCTATAAGAAGGAACATAAATTGTGATGTGCCGACATTGGCATAATTTAGGAAGAATTATGTTGAGATGAGTGAGGAAGACCCATGGGATTCATTTATATCACATTGTTAGTGCATGACCTCAAAAAGTGAGGACTGACCAATAGATATGTACAACAATTGAAATTCTTTTTTTACTTTACAAAGTGAAGAGAATAATGAAATATCATTTTCCATTATTGAGAAGACACATATATGTATATATATCTACATATATTATGGAGTTTGATCTTATTTTTTATTTTTATTGTTGAAAACCTCATATGTACCTTGGGAATAGGGTCCGCGTTTCTTGGTGATGTTACTGGATGTTGTGCCCCGAATAGCCACAAGTGTCAACCTTATAATAAATGAGAAGTGGTGTTTTCTATTGTAGATTTCTAAAACCATGACATCCATATGGTGAGATACTTGATTTTTTTTTCATTTTGTTGTACTTTGGTGAGACAAGTTACAAAATGTGTTTAATATTAGTTGTATCTATCACAGCTTGTTTATGTAGGTTTAATATCATGTATAATGAAAGAAGTTAGAAGATTATAATCAACATGAATAGAATCATTGCCTATAATTCTTATTACCTACCATAAAAAAGTTATATATTAAAACATTTTGATAGGAGTATGCATACTTATTCTTAATTTTAAATTATTTGATATTACATTTGAAGCATACAAATTTGTTTATAAAAGAATAATCAGATGCATTTTCATTATTCAAAGTAAAATATGTGGAAATTGACATTCTTGTTACTTAAGCATGGTTGACATGATTGATTGGTTGATTGTAACCAAAATATTCTTCTCAATGATGACCTTGGTGTTTATTAATAATGATGTAAATATTTTATATCATTCCTTATTTCAATAAGATTATTCATTTTAATTACAAAAAAGTTAATATCTATAATGGGTAGATAGATGGAATATATTTTTATGTTTATAGATACGCTACACTTAATATAACAATAAAGGTAAAGATTCTTCAAGAGTTTCAGGCCCAAGAAGTGCATGATAAATACCACCAAAGCCTAAGACTGTAGAGCAGCCTAAACCCTGAAAATGGGGTTGTGGGAGAGCAATACAAGTGTCGTGCTGTTAGGCGAAGCAGTGGAGTGATGCACCCTAGATGGTGAGAGTCTAGTAGACACAAGCATGACTAGTTTATGCTCTGACCCGAGTAGCATGGGGCATGTGGTATCCCGTGTGAATCAGCATCGAGAATGAAATTTTCATTTTGTACATGCCAGATCATGAATTAGTAACTGCATCCAACCTCTAAAAAAGTCCCATAATTATATAAATATAATATACATATATAATACATATTAATACATATTCTATATATATAGAATTTTCCATAATAACTTATTAGAATAAGAATGAGAAATTTATGTTTGTTCCTGAAGTAGGAATAATTCCATATGTTCTTTAATAGCTTCCTTCAAAAGTGCTTCTGCCTCTTAGGTGAATGTTTTTGTGGAAGATATAATTTCTTGGAACTGAGGCTTATTCTTTTTCACGTAAGTACAAAATTGAACAAGAAATGTCCTTACCTATCCAGTTTCTAACGAATCAAGATATCCTTAAAAATAACCTAAATACACAATGCAAGATTGAATTTAGAATAGAAACAACATCCATACTATTAAAAATACAAAAAATACATGTAGAGTTATGTAACAACCCAATTCAAACTAGTAAATACATATTATAGGGACTGACTTTAGGATGTACAATTTGACTTGACACCCATTCACAAATTTAGTGAATAGTTCTACAAGTTGATCTTTTAAATGGACTATAGTGATTTGTCATTTTATCTTGTACCTCTTGTCGAACAAAGTGACTATCAACTTATATTAGCTTAGTTCTATATTGAAAATTGTGGTTGAAAGCCATATGAACTTCATCTTGATATCACCCTAGAGGTCCATTACTTCTATGTGAAAAACTGAACTTCTTTTATGAAGTTATACACCCATAGTAGTTCACTAGTGACATGGGCCATAGACCAATATTAAAATTTATGCTAGATTAGGAAAAGCATTTTATTTTCTTTATTTTTTAGGAAACAAGATTTCCTCCTATAAAAATGCAATACTCAATCACAGATTGCCGACCAATCATCAAGATTTTGGGGATTTGCATCTAAGAACCCATGCAAGTTTAGGTGATCATTACAAGAATAGATAATGTTTTTTCCAAGAGTCCTTCTTAGATACAAAAGAATTCAAATGACTACATACTAGTGACCCATATATAGTTTTATTAGTATTGATATGCCCTACACTATTAGTTATTTTTGGTATATCTCATAGGAATAAACTGATGAATATGTGGGCAATGTTATAACTCAGAACGTACGTCATCAATTATTTTGGCTAAATGAAAACCAAAAAATATATATACCATCAGTTTTATGTTACAACCAAATAGACAAAATAACACGCCATATACGATGAAAATCTGGTTTCCCTTGGGTGTACCTCATCGGTTACTCCTAGAAGGCTCGACACATATTTCATTAGTTTCTCTATAGAAATTGATAAGGTATCTATTAATCTCAGTGAAATGTTTTTATCCTAAGGAAGGGTTTTATTTCCGATTTCTTTCACACAACTGACAAAGTATTTATATATAGTCAGCTTCTTATGAAATAACTGATGAAGTATTTTTTTTTAAATATAGCAGGTCTATAAACTACTATCTAGATTCTAGCCTTTCTATATCCTATAGTTCATTAGAACTATATGGTCTTCAAGCATCAAAGCTTAACAACATACCAAAAAACCTACATGAAGAAAGAAATACATGCACAAGAAATATTCTATCCACTTCACTTCAATGCACACACATGCATGAGCTCACAACTGAATTGATTTAGTTCTCATCCACACATTCAATTTCATACATATGCAAACATACACATAAGAAAGTGGACTCGACAACATCCAATCCTCCTCATGCACTTCACACTCAATTCACCCACATATATGCATGAACACAAATACACATAAGTTGCCACATAGTTTCCGTCCACATGTATAATATATAAAATAAAATATTGACATAAAAATATGAATACAATATCAATCAACCATCCCAATTAACTAACAAGTTCACATAATTGATGAAGCAGTCTTCCTACTATCACGCAGGTCATTCAACCGCTCCAATGTATAGACTTGTGTAGTGTAAAAAATATACAAACAGAATGAGATGTAGTTCAAATTAAATTTGACTATTTGTATTGTCAAATGGGAATACTTTATTAATTATGATCCAAGACTAATAATAATACCTTTTCTATACATTTGATTTCTCGTAACACCTGTCTAATAATGTTATCTATGTACAACATCATGTAATATCTGCATGCCCAATCATTGTCTTTTACAGGGCACCGTAGCTTTACAATTACATTAATAAATGTAATTAAGAAAAGTTGGTAATACATATGCATTGGAGTGAGAAGACTATATAACTTAAAATTTCTCCAAGATAATTATTTCTTTCTTGTATCTACTATCTCTCTGCCTCTATAGAATGCTTTTATACCCTTGTAAGTTAAATTAACAAATATGTTGCATTATTAAACTATCATATAATTCAAAAATAACAAATATGTTGAGCATGGAAACAATATACTTATGCATAAATCAAAAATTTCAATGGGTGAACCTCATTTGGTGGTAGTTTTATACCCAAAGAATCAAGGAAATACACATTAATTATCTTGGGGACAAATACTACCGAAAACCAATGCTTATTTATGAGTGAATAGAAGGAAAATAAAGTAAAAATCAAATTCCGCTACAATTATATATTCATAAGTTAGAAATATAAACAACGAGCCTAAGGCTTACACAACATTGAAGGGAGCTATGATCACAGTCTTGGAAGAAGCACCAAAAACCTTCATTGTGGTAGTGACATAATCAATGATGCCACTCAAATCTCTAGCTACAACACTAATCATTGATGACATTAGAAATGCTACATTTGATAATCCAAACTCAGCAATCATGTCATAAAAATGACTAAACATATATCTGTAGTAATCAGTTAATATATAGAAAACAATTATATAACATGTATTTTTTGCATATAATAAGGTATTCAGACTCATCATATCTAAAGTTCTATCACTGATGTATTCAACCATTGATGATAAAATAGCTCAGACACATTTATCAACACTATAATAGTGTCACTATCTATACCTACGACCTCCTCCTGAAGGTTGATCACCATGGTATCTGATGGATCTCTAATGTCTAACCATAGTGTCAACAACTTGTACTGTGGGCCTAAGGAGTCGAACAACTCCTGTGGAATATAATGTGGGGGGAGAGGCTTTGGAACCATAGGGGGCTTCTTAGATATTGTGGTCTACATGCACATATTCTCGTATGAGTTTCCAATTATATATAAATTCAATATACATTTTTCATACCTTAAGAAATACAACAAACCATTTGGGCCACCCAATATAACCATCTTCTTCATTTTCAACTGTTGTGGAATCCGGGTGCTCACATGGAAGTGGTGTTTCTTTCTAGTCCAAAAAGACATGTATGATAGACACACAAACATGATTAGTGGGAAGGGGAACACCATGAACTACATCAGAGTGTGGAGAAACCTTTCCATTTGACACAATGTTGTATGACGGAACATTGATGACAATACAACATTCCCTAGCCACCTACAACTTTATGAAACACACCATAAAAATTGACATAAATATATATTGATTTGAGGGATTACTTTATCACAACATACAAACACAACATATAAATTGACTTCAATTGAATCTTACCCCGATCATGTTGTGCGGGCCCCAAGGAGTACTTCCCAATACCCTCCTCGGATGTGAAATGTTGTACACAATTCGTGACCATTACAGAAGTTTGTGCCACCTCAAAAGCCTTAAATTTGTATAAGGCTACACCTATCAATCTTTGCACATCCTCCAGGTCCATTCCCCCTTTCTTGGCAGATTTTTGGTTTTACTAGGAAAAGCCAAAATAAGATTTTAGCCCAAACCTAGATCTAGTGCCCCTAACACATCCAATATGCTCTTCCATCCCTAGAGAAATTGTCAGTTCATCATTCGTGTATTGTGGGGAGGACATTCCCTCCTTTTTTTTCTCACCCAGTTCCAACTATTTGTCATCATAATCATTGAATCAGTAAAACTTATCAATCTAGAAAAAAAGAACATGGATTGTGAGACCAAGAAATTTACCTTTTTTGCAGCCACCTCTTGGGTTTCTTAGCTTAGTTTTTCCTTGCATCTATCCACTATAAATGGTGAGGCAACCGTCCAAGATCACTAGAAGACTCTATAGTAGAAGGAGTAGAAGTAGAAGGCTCTTACTCTTTCTCTCTCAATTGGGGACATTTAGCATAACCACCTGAACCCAATCGGTGATTATGCACTTTCTTTTCACACCTTTCTTTTTGAACATCATGCATGGATTTATTAATTCAAGAAGAATATTGTTAACTAATAGTAAGAATTCATAAGAACTCATAAAAAATCAGAAGAATGTAATTAGTTTAATACCTTGAACTCATCCATTTGTCTCTTCTCAAGAAAGTACTTTTACCATGCATCTTTATCAAGATAGGGTGGGATCCTTGTCCTTCTTAGATCCAAGGATGTAGTCTCTTGTGTTGACTGTTTGGCAATCTCTATGTCTTTTCACTATGAGCTGCATAACCTTCTTGCAATGTGACTTTTCATGAAGCTCATACATTTCTTGAAAAGATTCAACATTCACTACTTTTAGAAATGTGAAAGAAAAGAATAGGAAAGACTATAAAAATGTAAATGCATATATCTCACCTATAACTCCCTCTAGATGAGGTCTTTAAGGGCCTTATCCACGTATCTCCAATCCTCAATATGGAGAGGCACTTTGCTTCAACCAAGGACCTCTCAATAATTGACTAACTCTTTGGTAATTAGCATGCCCGATTCATTAAATTCAATGTCACCCTTCTTTCCTTTGTCCCTAGTTGAGGTTTTTTTCATCAAAGTTATCCCATGCCCATGTGTATAGGGAGAAACTCCATCATGACCCCTGTCAAGAGGCCAAACATGATCCTCAAGCTCAGGATCCTCACACTCAGGATCTTTGTGCTTCTGGTTAGATGCCATCTATAAAATCAAAAGTAAACATATGAAAAACTCAGATCACATATGAATAACTCAGATCACATATAAAAAAATAAACATGTTATATAGTGCAAATATAACAAGTAGAGAATGGACTAGAGTCATCATACTTAATGCATTTATGTAGTACACTTTAAACTAATATTCCTTCTGTGTGATATTCACATGTATAGTCATTAGTTTTAGATTCAACATTTACACTTGGCAAGCCAGTAGAGAATGGACTAGGTTCATCATACTTGTCAGAGTAATCTTCTTCATCAACATGATCTCAAATGAATTGTCTTTTCCCATGAAGAGGGGCAAACCAATTTCCTTTTACATGATTGTTGATATAAAATACCTACTTTTCTTGTAATGCCATGATGACTGGTTCATCCTTCTCTCACATCCACTCAAAATTCACTAATGTGAAACTGAGTTCATGTTGTACAAATCCTTTGTTGATATCAACCCATTTACTCCGAAATACTAGAAATCTAAACTTTGTGTAGTCAATTTCTTACATGTCTTCAATGACACCACAATACGACATATTTCCTTCATGTGGACTCTTATCCTTGACACTAGATAAATATAATTAAGATGCTTGAATGATGACCCCATTTTTTTGGATGACACTCTTATCATATTGACATTTTGTGTAGTATGAAAATCTATTTATGTCAAACCCTTCATAAGATGTAATGTACATCTTTGTCTTATACACGAGCCATTTGATAGTTCTTATAGCATTAATATTTTTTTTGAGATAGAAAGGGTCATTGTATTACTTAAGTCATATCCATACAATGGGGTGGAAAGATCACCCTAGGGAAGTTTTCAAACAGAACTAAATCACATACCCTCCCCCAACCCAATGTTGTGATATTATGAGCAGTAGTATTACTCTCCCTGCAGGTATACATTATATCCCAAGACATAAAGTGCGAACACAGATCCTGGATTTCTATAAATATTCATCATCTCCGGGCTATGACCTTCAACCTTATCTTTTAGTTGCTTCACCACATTTACAACATCAATTTCAAAAATGACATGTGACAAATTCATCTCTATAGCTGCTCTACAGGCCATCAGAACTGCAAATCCTTCAGCCATGGTGGGGGACCAATTACCAGCAAGCGTCTTGGTTATAACAACTTTTGTAGTATCTTTGTGGTCTCTGAAGATAGCTGCAAAAGTTGTTCTACTTTCATGCTTGTAAGCGCAATTAATATTGATTTTAATGGTGCCTTCCTCAGGAGGTCTCCAGTTGTTACATTGCCTTCCTATAGCAGGTTTCTGGCTATTTGTCTTATATTTTCTATTCACCTCTTGATATTCTTTGACCCATTGCACCAAATTTCTCTTGTAGATGGTAGCGTTTTCAGTGACCTTGCTGTAAATGAATCTATTTCAACTATGCCACACCGCCACACAGGTCGCTATGAACTCAACCATTTCAGTGCTATTAAGATTGTTCAAAGCCCACGTCTAGGCTCCCAACATGTTCACCCTAGGCATCATGAGGAGTTTGGGAGTTATATGGCAGTTCTCCCACACCTCCATAGTTGGGCTGCAGTTGAACAGAGCATGAAACATATCTTCATCAGACAGTCCACAATGAAGGTAGGTTCTAGAAGTGAGCACATGTCTGTTGAACAGTTGGGAACTTGTTGGCATTTGATCAACACATGCCCGCCAACCAAAATGACTAAACTTAGATGGCATGTTAATCATCCATAACTTGTGCCACATTTCATTCGAGTTCATCTCCGGCCTGAGCCTTGACTCCCTTACACCTAGCCAGTAGGCAGTCTTCACAGAAAAGATGCCATTTGAGCTAGGAAACCAATATTTGGTCTCAGCCAGTCTACCGCTCAAAGGAATTTGTAAAATGCATTCCGCATCCTCCACAGTAAATAAGGAGACTATCAGCTGCTCCTTCCATCTCCCAGTTGAGCTATCGATCAGATCTCCCACTCTATTGTAACTATCCGCAGTGGTGTCCTCTCTTCGATTGCTGTAGCCTTTAGCATTAGGAAGCCATGCCACCTCCCAGGTTTTGATATCTGAGTTATCGCATACATAGTCATGCAGTCCCTCAGTTAGTAATGTTCGCCCCCCCCCCCCAGAGGCTTCTCCATGTGTAGCTAGGGTTGTAACCTCTTAGCCCTGTCAAGAAGCATCCATTCCTGTAGTATCGTCCTTTTAGAACATTTTGAGCTAGGGAGTTGGATTTGACAGGTATCTCCAGCCTTGTTTGGCCAAAAGTGCCATATTAAAGGTCTTGAAATCCCTAAAACCCAGACCCCCATCCTTCTTGGATTTACAGAGTTTCTCCCACGTGGACCGGTATATTTTCCTCCTCCCTTGGTTTGAGCCCCACTAGAATTTGGCCACCATATGATTCATGTCATTGATTACACTAACAGGGAATTGGAAGAAACTCATAAGGTAGGTAGGAATGGATTGTATCGTGGCCTTGATAGGAGCTTCCTTGCCTGCTTTACTTAGGAACTTTTCCCTCCATCCCATCATTTTCTTCCACATTCTCTCTTTAATATAATTGAAAATTTCCTTCTTCAATCTCCCCACACATGTCGGTAGGCCTAAGTACTTATCATGCTTATCCACCTTTTTGACCCCGAGAGCCTTTGTAATGGCTTCTCTCATATTCACTACAATGTTCTTGCTAAAGGAAACTTTGGATTTTTTTTGTAATTAATCTTCTACCCTGAAGTGCTCTCGTAGCAGCTGGTAAGCCCAGCTATCATGGATGCTTGTTATGACTTCGCCCTAGCAAAGAGGATACTGTCACCTGCAAAGAAGAGATGGGTTATTCAGGGACCTTCTTTACTAGCTTTTGCCCCATGTATTTTGCCCTCTCTATCAGCTTTGGCAAGAAGGTTGGAGAACACATCTGTACATAGAAGAAAAATGTAAGGTGAAATAGGGTCTCCTTGGCAAAGAACCCTTTGAGGTTGGAGAGCACCTCTTCTATTTACATTGATAATAAAGGAGAAGGAGATGGTGCGAAAGCACTCCCTGACTTTTGTTCTCCAAAGATGGTCGAAGCCGATCTTCTCCATGACAACATCAATGAAATTCCATTCGAGCCTGTCGTAGGCCTTGCTCATATCAAGCTTGATGGACATAGTACCCTTCTTGCCTTTCCTCCTCTTCATGGCGTGGAAGATATCATAAGCAACAGTAGCGTTATTGGTAATAACTCGTCCACTGATTAATGTGCTCTGGTTGATGGTGATAATCTCGTCAAGATAGCCCTTAAATCTATTCGCAAGCATCTTGGAGAAAAAAAATATACACAGTGTTACAGAGGCTTATGGGGCAGAACTCACGCATAGTGGTAGGTTCCTGACATTTTGGTATGAGCACCACATTCCTAGTATTGATGTCTTTGAAATTCTCTTCATTCCTCCACCATCTCTTGATGTACTGAAACACATCTTCCCCAATCACACTCTAGAAAGTTTGATAGAAGCCAGCATGGAACCCGTCCGGTCCCAGTGTTTTTGTCAGATGCATATGCTTTAGTGCTTGCCAGACTTCCTCCCTTCTTGGGTCGCTCTGAAGTAGGTTGTTCATCTCCTCATTGATAACCTGGGGAACACTTTTGAAAACTACATGGTAACTGCAGTTAGGATTGCTAGTGAAGAGCTTCTCGTAATATTCCAGGATCACATAATAGTTGGTGTTTAAGATAGTTGACTTAATAATTTTTCTTCAAACCACATAATAAATGTTAGAATATGCTATCTAACAAGCGACATTGAACTAGCTCAGAGATATTTTGTCTTAAGGTCATTGGTGTGTTCAATGATATAAATACACACTTCGTCGATGTTGTGGAAAATACACAAGTGTGCTTGATCCTAATGCTCTCGAATGATATCTAACTGTCATTCTCCCAAAGTACCTTTTCTGGAATAAACCTCAAGATTCACAGTGTAAGCAAGAGTTTTTTTGCAACTCAAAAAGTTATTGAAAAAGTCCATAACCTCCCTAGCATCATAGACCTAAATAATATTCCCTTTGGGTTGATAATGGTTTTGAACATCACATTTAAAAACACTCATTTACTGCTAAAATGGATACATTGAATGCAAGAAAACTAGACTCCACATTTTCACTTTCCTAGTTAAATGGACAACCACAAGTAGCATGATATCAAAGAATGAAGGGGGGAAATAGTTCTCAAGTTGGAAAAGGGTAATGACCACTTGTCTTTGTAACATATCTAGATTCTTAGGATCAATTACTTTACTGCATAGAGTGTTGAAGAAGAAAAGCCTAGTGATTGTAAACCTTACATGGTTAGGAAAGATAGATTGAATGTCCACATGCAATATATGTTGCACTAGAGTGTGAAAATCATGTGATTTAAGATCTATCAACTTTGGATCCTTCATTAGTACCAATCTATGGATATTGCGTAAGTATCCTTGTGGTACCTTAGTATTAAGAAACCAATGTCAAAAGGTTCTCTTCTCCTGTCTAGATAAGGTGTAACAAGTAGGAGGTAAATATGTGCAGTGAGCCTAGGTGACTTCTTCTGTTAATTGGTTCTTTATACCCATTTAATCAAGGTGCATTCTAAATTTGATGCTGTTATAACCCCAATTTTTGGGTTCAAATAGTGAGAAATGTAAATTTTCATATTAAAGCTAATTGAACAAATAATGATATGATTTGTTTTGAATCAGTGGATTCCCTTCACAATAGCCTTGTTGTTTGATTTGTGGGCTTTATTGGCTATTGGGCCCAATAAAGAGGAAAAAAACAAAGGGAATTCAATTAGTAAATGCATAATTGAATTTTAAGAAAAGAAATATGTGGAAACCTCTAGAAGGCAAATCCAAAGAGGATTTCGTGCCTCTTGGATTCCTTGGGTTCCAAGGAGTCTAAAGTTGCAAAGAAAAGCAATAAGAAAAAGAAAAGATTAATTATGTATTTCTTTATTAGAGAAAGAAATTGGAAATAATGTGAAAATGTTGGAAATAAGGGGGAAAAGGTATAATTAGGTGATCCATTGTGGAATTTCGTATCCATGAAATTTCTAATGATAAAAGGAATGTCAATGAGGAAAATAAAAGCAAAATAAAAAGGAAATTCTCAAAAAGAGATATCTTAATAAGAAATGAACATGATAATGCAAAATAATACATATAGATGCATTAAGAAAGATAATGAGTATTCCAATAAAATAAATTTCGAAATAATGGAGTATCTTGGGATCCAAGGAGTCCCAATGAAGAGGAAAGAAAGAGAAAATATTTAAAAGGCAAAATGAGAGGATAATGTGGTACCTTATTAATAAATTATAAGGTCTTGATAAAAAGGAAATAGTTTCTATTAAAAAGAATACAATTTTGTGCCAATAAATAAAAAGGGAAAATACCAAGAAGATAAACGGTATAATTTTTGAAAATCCTAATATCAAAAGAAGGAGGAATATTAAGGAAATAAGAGAGAGAGAGAGAGAGAGAGAAACTAGCTTCTTAAAGGAAATTCCTTCCTATTAGGAAAGGAGCTTGTTTTTCCTCGTATGAACGTCTTGGGGGCGTGGATACCTCCCCTATATAAGGGGTAGAGTTCTGGGTCGTGTGGGAAGGAAGTTCCACACAGCCATCCCTCCCTCCTTCTTCTTCCTCCTCATCTTATTCAACCAAACCCTAGATCTATGGCTGGTGTTTTCTTGGAGCAACGGAGAGCGGTGGAGTTGTCACGGCAGAGGAGTGAAGGGATGCGAGGCCAAAGAGGACTCTACCATCGTCAACAGGCCCAAGAAACCCCATGCGACACCTGCAGGAGGCCGGAGCCATGGCTGCGGGCCGCATGCCTACCCTGCCCGAACCGACCATCCAGGTCGCGAGCGGGGATGTGCCCAGGTGCGGCGGAGGCCGTCGTAGCTAGAGGGAAGGGTGGCAGCGTGGTTCAAGCACTGAGAGAGGCGGGAGCAGACCCTGACGCGCGGCAGGTCGCCGCTCAACAGGAGCGTCGCGAGGTTGAAGGAGAGCCAGGCTCATTGGACGGTTCTACCCTTCGGGGTATAAAGCAGCAACGAATATACGAAGGGCAGAATCGTAATATGGTTATGTTTCCAAAACGAACTCGTTGCATGGAAAGGATGACGTGGCGCAATGCCATTGGCCAAGTAAGTTGATTTTTGCAAAATTTGTAACTTAAGATTCGTAGCTCGGATGACAAAAAGTTATATATGAAAGTTGATCCTCAGAATGAGAGGAACCCAAATAAATTATGATTGAAGCCTGATTCCTTATGCAATTCGAAAAATAATGAAAGATATCAACTTTAGTGTGTTAATTGTTTAAAGAACCCTATGTTGGTATGATTAAAGTGATTAGTAAGGTTTAATTAATGATTAAAGTTGATATTAGCCTGTTAATGATAAAAATGGATATTTGGAAGAAAAAGGATGGACTTGGCATATAGTTAGTTAGTTTAGAGTTTATATGCTTGAAATTGGAAAGAACATAAAGTTATCATCTTTAGGGTGTTAATTAAGGGAAAACCCTTGGATTGGATGGTAAATAGTCTTAATGACATTATTTAGATAATTCAAGTTGAATTTAACCTGATGTTAATAAAGGTATGGATAGGATCTAAAAAGATGATCATTTTATATAGTTGGTTTAATTTAGGGTTCTATGTACATGAATATGCCTTAATGGGATTAGAAACCCTAATTTATGTTGATATGAATTCTAATGGTTTTAATTGTACAAATAGACGAATAAAATAGAATTATGATGATTCGAAGATAAATTGAGTACCAAAGATCTTAATGTTGATAATGTGTATTAGATGTAATGAGTAGTCTAATATGCATAAGAAGATAATTAGGGTTTAACCTAGTATGCAAAAGTGAGATTGTAATCTTATAAATCATAATATGATGGAATTAGGGTTCGTAGCCCTAATCCTTAGTCCAAACAAGAAATAACCCTAAACCCTAGTTTAGGAGCACATCTAGATCTGAGTAATGTAATGTGAATACATGGTGACACATATGTAGTATACATGTTTCAGATATTGTTGATTATATGCTTGGTTACTTGGATGTTTGGATGCACTCATAAAGTCTATGATGTTCGACATGGTTTCTGCAAGGAATAAGGTATGTGGTTACGATTATGAATAACCGCTATAGGTTTTCCGATGGATTCCCGGATGTTTAATCGTGTTGAATGCAACTAAACTGTTGAATGTTTATTTCTTTCATGCAAAGTATAAAGCGACTATGACTATCACATAATGTATACACCTTCTAGCTCAATCCTTGATTCCCTATGTGTCGTAATGGCTGACCTGATAAAAGACTACCTAGAGGGTAGGTACATCAGTTCATGAATGACTTTGACTGCCTAGAGGGTAGGGTCATGAATGACTTTGACTGCCTAGAGGGTAGGGTCATGAATGACTTTGGCTGCCTAGAGGGCAGGTCCATCAAGTCACCTTTATAGAGGTACCATGTAGGTCCTTATAGGGACAACACAGAGTTGTGGAGAAGATGGATTGAGTAGTTTGGCTGAAAACATAATCTTGGTTGTTAAATGATTAATTGAATGATTACATGGTTATCATAGTTGCACGATTATCTGTTCCCTCCACATACCAGCTTCGGCTGACCGACGTTTTGTTTGTCGGTGTTTTAGGTACAATGAAAAGAACAAACAGTAAAGTGGCACATGTGATACTAAAAGGGAATTAAAGTACAAAGGAGGATTAGATAGATTAATATCAGTGTGGATAAAAGTTTAGAGATCCAAGTTTTCAAAAGGTATGTAAAGAAAAATTTTATTACCATTTTCAGTATAGTCTGTTAGAATTTGATAATTGTTTATGGTTATATGTCGAACCTTTGATCCGGGATTAATGGATGCGGCTCAACCTCTTGGTCTCCCTTAATTGGGGGTTATCGGGAGGTGGGTTCGTAACATTTGGTATCAGAGCGTAGGTTCCTCATTTAACCATTAATAATTATTAAATTTTACAAACTCCATAGAACCCAAGGGAGTTATTAGAGTTGTATCCGAAAGACGGAGGTGTCTAGAAAGGGATCACGACCGGGGGCTGGTAAGATTTTCCTCCGCACCGCTAGTCGGAATACGAGGACTCCCAGACCCGTGTGACCGTCTGGCCAAAGTCTTAGGGTATGAATCGAAATAAGATACCTTTAGGACTTCTCATCTCATTCATCCCTTCTCATCATAAAATTCTGATAAGGACTTGAAGGATTAGGGTTTTCTTTCTTCTCCTCACCCTCCTGAGGTATGGGTAAGGCTAATAAGGTTTAAGGAATCCTCCACTAAATTAATGAAAGGCATGTAAATAAGATGTCATGGACATAAGCTTAATAGATTAAGCGCAAAATAAATAATAGATACATGCTTAGGTCGTATGACATAAGTTGTCATGTCCTCAGAAGAGACCTGAGGCTAGACCTTCTCGTCAGGAGGATAAGTTAGTCTTCGAGATAGAGATCTCCATTGCAAGTAGAGACCTAGCACATCCACTGAGGATGATGCTAACCCTAACTCTAAGTGATGGTTAGAGAGAGATGAGTTGGACCAGGTGTTTGAAAGGACATGCCTTTGGGATGCCATAGGATCCATGGGTGACCTAACACCTTTGGCAACCCAACCCTGGGAAGGGTTCTGCATGTTAGGGTAAATGATAGCTCCATAGATGATGATGTTAGTGAAGGACCATAGAAACCCTATGGGCTTGTACTAGTAGGGCATAGCTAGAACCTAGGGCACGTCATAATGTTGACAGTAGGATGAAATCTTGGATGATCATGCACAACCATAAGTTCGAACTTAGGTTTCACCCACGTAGAGCATGTTTTGAGGATGATCCTTCATGAAGAAAGGACCTCTAATGGTGAGGTTGGATGTAGGGTTAGCTCTAGAGAGAGCAGGAAACCCAGCAAAAAAAGGTTGGAAGCCTAAAAACCCTGAATAATGGATAATAGTGGTTGCTTCATGATCGATCCCTGAAGGTTGATGATATCTTGGTTGCCTTTAGAGGGACCAAACTCTAGAGATAGAAGATGAAGCATCTGGTGCCTATGTGCCTACAGTATAGGTGTTTACCTTATAAGGTGAGAAGAAGAGTTCCTTAGACCTAGGAAGGTTTAGTAGCAGGTTTTGAGGCATTGTACCTTGTTGGTTGTCCTTAAGGAGGACCCAACCCTAAGTGTTGCTTGAATTGAAGGATGACAGGAACTGCACGTTATGCCTTTTGTAAGCTTGATTCATGGTTAAGAGATAGAACATGCTGTTGGACACCTAAAAGTGAACCTAGGGTTCCTAGGCCTAAGAGGGGAAGTGGTATACCTAATGAACATGACAAGAATTAAGTTGCTATAGTTTCGAGCATGGTACTTCTCATGTATAGAGGAAAAAGGGGAAGTCCCTTAAGTTTAAGGTGTGTTTGATGAACCCCTCACAACTAAGATAATGATATGGGAAAGAATGATCTTGATCCGGTATTGAGGAAAGAGGACAAGTATGACCTAGCACGGTACCATAAGTGATCTGTTGTGCCTTAATGGCTTGCTAGGGTTAAGTAGGCTCATGTGGATGTAAACCCTAGACCTAAGAGCTTATGTGACCTTGTGGTCAAGTGATAGTTTTCCTCCCATCCTGGGAGAGGGACCCCTTTGGTAGGGTGTACATCAGTTTTGGTGGTTTAAGGTAACCTAAAGAAGTCTCATAAGATCTTGAGAAGCTAAGTGAAAAGTACATGGTATGAGAACGAACCCGTAGGTCCATAGATATCCATCTCTAAGTGCATGCAAATGTGTTACCATGGAGGTAACTAGTATAGGGCTCGACCCAAGGTAGGCAGGTTTCCATGATCTTGATGAAAGGATGAAAGTCAGCCCAGGTATGCAGAAAGAGAGATGATGAAGACTTGGGTAAGGTTCTAAGTGAACATGTTCCGTATTGGAGAATCCTAAGTCTATCCTCGGGTCAGGTAGGGATAAGACCAATGAAAGTAGGAGCTACCTAATTCCCCAGTTGCACATGACCATAGGGTCGGGAGGTAACAGCTATCATTGTCTGAGGGCCATGGGTTAGGAGATTGATCACCTTCATGAACTCATGGGACCCAAAGGGCATATGAGTAGGGCACTCTCTTGATGCATGAGGGAAGAGGGATGACCCCAAAAGAGTCGGTACCCTATAGACCTAGAGGAGATGACCAAGGATATAAACCTCAGTAGGTTCAAGACTAGTTTGATATCATGATGGTTGTGATGAAGAGACATATGTGGCACGTTGCAACTTAGATTTAAAGGTGTACTGGCAAGATGGGATGTACCATCTCTACTCTTGGGACGGGAAGAACTCTTTGTTTGGACTGCAGCCAAATGCTTATTTCCTCTTGTTATGGGGGTGAGAGATAGGACATTATGCATGTCATACACCAAGGATAAGAGATGATGTAGGTTGGAGCGTTGCCACGAGAAATGGGGATAGAGAAGATATCTTACCATGTTAAAGTGAATGAATGATGGATGGCTTGCAAACACTAAGAGGAATGAGGTAGTCACCTTATGAGGATGTTTCTAGCATGAGCTAAGTGGAGCTTGCAAGTTATACCAGGTTGAGTTTGGTCACCATGGTGATGAAATCAAGAGTGTTCTTAATAGAGATAGACATGGAGTTTGAGGTAATATAATAAGTAAAATACATGGAAGTGTAATGTTACCTAATACCTAAGGATGTGAAGTGGTAATGGATGCTCTGGTTGAAATACATCTGACTTGTTTGATTAGAAGCTAGAAAGGGTTGTTTGTCTAACCTTAAGATTCGAAAAAGAGAGGTGTTTGGATGACACTCAGATGTAACTAGATGCGTGGAAAAGTTAAGGGTTGTTTGGTTAGCCAACCTAAGTTCTTGATACAATGAAAGGATGACGGTAGAACCTCAAGTGCACTTCTTTGGAAAAGAAGGTGATGAAACCCCGACTAGAGTGGTTTAGGGTTTCGGAGGAATCGATCTTGGAAGAATCATGACATATAGGAAATCATGATACACCATGGAAAATGGCAATAGCACTTTAGATGCTTAAGATGAAGTTGCATGTGGTTTATGACCATGCAAGCCAGGAGGTAAAGGCGAACCCCAGTAACCCAGTATATCGATATAGAGGACAAAAGAATCCCTGAGAAGGGAATTAGAGCTCGACACTATGGATGTTGTGATAGGTCTCCCCTAGACCAAGGAAGGTCGAGATGCAATATGGGTTATGGTAGATCGCCTTACCTAGTTGACATGAGAAGGAAAGAGTTCTGTCAAGGGACAAATCTGGTTGAAATACCCATGAGAGGGACGGTTCAACTACACCATGAAGTGAGTTTAAAGGTTCTTGAGTTTGACCTAAAGGTTCACTTCCATAAAGTGGAAGTAGGTACATGAAGAACTCAATGTTAGTATAGTTTATCACCCCTAACTATGGTTAGTATGATCCAGACTAAAGGGTCTGATGAGGGCATGCGTGCTCGTTCAGGGTGATATCTAGAGACAGTTCTTGTCCTATGAAAGATGTGACAATGACCACCATAGCCAGTATTGGGTTTTATATGAAGCTCTGTAAGGGAGGTTGTGTCGGTCACCACTTCAGTAAGGTGATGTTGGTGAAAGGACCACATGATGGTTAGAAAAGTACCACATGATGGTTAGAAAAAGGGACCCCAGTACGTGTAGATGAAGTTACTTTGGTTGTGCAAGGGCTGAAAGGAGCCTAGAGATGATGAGAATCGTGAGCAGATGCAAAGTAGACTGACATACGAGTTACTGTGGGAGAAAATGTGACATGAAAATATGACCCCTCTAAGTTATAACTAAGAGAGCTGAGCCCCCGATACATGGGTCCATTAGAGATGGATGGATGGAGAAGGTTAGGTTTGACCCTACCCCTCAGGATAGAGTAATGGGAGATGTTTTCCATGTGCCCAATTTAGAGCACTATGTGAGGTACCCCGACCATGTGCTGAGCAATGAACCTAGTGAGCCCCAAGGGAGGCTGAATGGCCTGAGTCACCTGGGTAGTTTATAGACGCCAGGATAAAAGAACTCAGAGAAAAGAATATGTGATGATAAAGGTTCTTTGGAAATGCCATGAGTACGGTAAAGCCACATAGGGGCCAATGATGGACATGGAAAAGTCTTATCCTGAATTGTTTGTTTGCTTGCTTGAATTTTGAGGACAAAATTCCTATAAGAGGGGAAGGATGTTATAACCCCAAATTTTGGGTTCAAATAGTGAGAAATGTAAATTTTCATATTAAAGCTAATTGAACAAATAATGATATGATTTGTTTTGAATCAGTGGATTCCCTTCACAATAGCCTTGTTGTTTGATTTGTGGGCTTTATTGGCTATTGGGCCCAATAAAGAGGAAAATAACAAAGGGAATTCAATTAGTAAATGGATAATTGAATTTTAAGAAAAGAAATATGTGGAAACCTCTAGAAGGCAAATCCAAAGAGGATTTCGTGCCTCTTGGATTCCTTGGGTTCCAAGGAGTCTAAAGTTGCAAAGAAAAGCAATAAGAAAAAGAAAAGATTAATTATGTATTTCTTTATTAGAGAAAGAAATTGGAAATAATGTGAAAATGTTGGAAATAAGGGGGAAAAGGTATAATTAGGTGATCCATTGTGGAATTTCGTATCCATGAAATTTCTAATGATAAAAGGAATGTCAATGAGGAAAATAAAAGCAAAATAAAAAGGAAATTCTCAAAAAGAGATATCTTAATAAGAAATGAACATGATAATGCAAAATAATACATATAGATGCATTAAGAAAGATAATGAGTATTCCAATAAAATAAATTTCGAAATAATGGAGTATCTTGGGATCCAAGGAGTCCCAATGAAGAGGAAAGAAAGAGAAAATACTTAAAAGGCAAAATGAGAGGATAATGTGGTACCTTATTAATAAATTATAAGGTCTTGATAAAAAGGAATAGTTTCTATTAAAAAGAATACAATTTTGTGCCAATAAATAAAAAGGGCAAATACCAAGAAGATAAACAGTATAATTTTCGAAAATCCTAATATCAAAAGAAGGAGGAATATTAAGGAAATAAGAGAGAGAGAGAGAGAGAAACTAGCTTCTTAAAGGAAATTCCTTCCTATTAGGAAAGGAGCTTGTTTTTCCTCGTATGAACGTCTTGGGGGTGTGGATACCTCCCCTATATAAGGGGTAGAGTTCTGGGTCGTGTGGGAAGGAAGTTCCACACAGCCATCCCTCCCTCCTTCTTCTTCCTCCTCATCTTCTTCAACCAAACCCTAGCTCTATGGCTGGTGTTTTCCTGGAGCAACGGAGAGCGGTGGAGTTGTCACGGCAGAGGAGTGAAGGGATACGAGGCCAAAGAGGACTCTACCATCGTCAACAGACCCAAGAAACCCCATGCGACACCTGCAGGAGGTCGGAGCCATGGCTGCGGGCCGCATGCCTACCCTGCCCGAACCGACCATCCAGGTCGCTAGCGGGGATGTGCCCAGGTGCGGCGGAGGCCGTCGTAGCTAGAGGGAAGGGTGGCAGCGCGGTTCGAGCACTGAGAGAGGCGGGAGCAGACCCTGACGCGCGACAGGTCGCCGCTCAACAGGAGCGTCGCGAGGTTGAAGGAGATCCAGGCGCATTGGACGGTTCTACCCTTCGGGGTATAAAGCAGCAACGAATTGACGAAGGGCAGAATCGTAATATGGTTATGTTTCCAAAATGAACTCGTTGCATGGAAAGGATGACGTGGCGCAATGCCATTGGCCAAGTAAGTTGATTTTTGCAAAATTTGTAACTTAAGATTCGTAGCTCGGATGACAAAAAGTTATATATGAAAGTTGATCCTCAGAACGAGAGGAACCCAAATAAATTATGATTGAAGCCTGATTCCTTATGCAATTCGAAAAATAATGAAATATATCAACTTTAGTGTGTTAATTGTTTTAAGAACCCTATGTTGGTATGATTAAAGTGATTAGTAAGGTTTAATTAATGATTAAAGTTGATATTAGCCTGTTAATGATAAAAATGGATATTTGGAAGAAAAAGGATGGACTTGGCATATAGTTAGTTAGTTTAGAGTTTATATGCTTGAAATTGGAAAGAACATAAAGTTATCATCTTTAGGGTGTTAATTAAGGGAAAACCCTTGGATTGGATGGTAAATAGTCTTAATGACATTATTTAGATAATTCAAGTTGAATTTAACCTGATGTTAATAAAGGTAAGGATAGGATCTAAAAAGATGATCATTTTATATAGTTGGTTTAATTTAGGGTTCTATGTACATGAATATGCCTTAATGGGATTAGAAACCCTAATTTATGTTGATATGAATTCTAATGGTTTTAATTGTACAAATCGACGAATAAAATAGAATTATGACGATTCGAAGATAAATTGAGTACCAAAGATCTTAATGTTGATAATGTGTATTAGATGTAATGAGTAGTCTAATATGCATAAGAAGATAATTAGGGTTTGACCTAGTATGCAAAAGTGAGATTGTAATCTTATAAATCATAATATGATGGAATTAGGGTTCGTAGCCCTAATCCTTAGTCCAAACAAGAAATAACCCTAAACCCTAGTTTAGGAGCACATCTAGATCTGAGTAATGTAATGTGAATACATGGTGACACATATGTAGTATACATGTTTCAGATATTGTTGATTATATGCTTGGTTACTTGGATGTTTGGATGCACTCATAAAGTCTATGATGTTCGGCATGGTTTCTGTAAGGAATAAGGTATGTGGTTACGATTATGAATAACCGCTTTAGGTTTTCCGATGGATTCCCAGATGTTTAATCGTGTTGAATGCAACTAAACTGTTGAATGTTTATTTCTTTCATGCAAAGTATAAAGCGACTATGACTATCACATAATGTATACGCCTTCTAGCTCAATCCTTGATTCCCTCTGTGTCGTAATGGCTGACCTGATAAAAGACTACCTAGAGGGTAGGTACATCAGGTCATGAATGACTTTGACTGCCTAGAGGGTAGGGTCATGAATGACTTTGACTGCCTAGAGGGTAGGGTCATGAATGACTTTGGCTGCCTAGAGGGCAGGTCCATCAAGTCACCTTAATAGAGGTACCATGTAAGTCCTTATAGGGACAACACAGAGTTGTGGAGAAGATGGATTGAGTAGTTTGGCTGAAAACGTAATCTTGGTTGTTAAATGATTAATTGAATGATTACATGGTTATCATAGTTGCACGATTATCTGTTCCCCCCACATACCAGCTTCGGCTGACCGACGTTTTGTTTGTCGGCGTTTTAGGTACAATGAAAAGAACAAACAGTAAAGTGGCACATGTGATACTAAAAGGGAATTAAAGTACAAAGGAGGATTAGATAGATTAGTATCGGTGTGGATAAAAGTTTAGAGATCCAAGTTTTCAAAAGGTATGTAAAGAAAAATTTTATTACCATTTTCAGTATAGTCTGTTAGAATTTGATAATTGTTTATGGTTATATGTCAAACCTTTGATCCGGGATTAATGGATGCGGCTCAACCTCTTGGTCTCCCTTAATTGGGGGTTATCGGGAGGTGGGGTCGTAACAGATGCCATCTTTAGTCTCACATGGTATATTCAATAGAATACCAATGATGCCATCACAAACATTTTTATCAACATGCATGCCATCGATACACTATCAAACAAGTCCAATAAGGAAGATCCAAGAATATCAATCCCTTTTTGAATACATACTTTTAACCTATAGGAGTAGTACAAGGTCACTTACCAAAATGATTTACAATGTTGTTTACTCTTGCATAAACATCCTCCACTTACATAGGTGTAGGGGCACTCCATTCCTCAATTGATCCATTTAATGCTTTGTGTAACTTTTAGTAACGATGCACCTTTAGCTGAAACATTTGATGACCAAGATATATATTCTTATCTCCGTGCTTTCATTGGAATGAATTAATGCTTTATTCACTTTCAAGACATGCCTTGGATCCTTTTACACTATATCCAGATAAGTTACCATAAATTGGAAAGCCATTAATAGTGCAAAACAAGATATCACATAAATCAAACATCTCTCTGTGCAAAGAATCATAAGTCATCACACCTTCTCCCCAGAGTTTCTTGAGATCATCAATCATAGGTTCATGGCAAACATCAATATCATTGTCAGATTGTTTGGGGCCCGATATCAGCAAGGATAGTATGACATATTTATTCTCCCTATACAACCACAAGGAAGATTGTATATAACAATCATGACATGCCAAGTGCTATGTTGGCTGCCTAATGCTCCGTATGGATTCATCCTATCAATACAAAGTTCAAGTCTCAAATTCCTAGCTTCTTTGCCAAATTTAGGGTACAATAGATCAATCTTCTTCCATTGCAGGGAATCAGACACATGTTGTAGCATACCATCATTATTTTTTATTTACCTCTACATGCCAAGATAAATTTTTTGCATTTAGAGTATTAGCAAAAAATATTGAAATCTTGGTATCATAGGTAGATACCACATCACCTTTAAAGGAGGCTAGGTTTTGATCTTACCTAATGTCATCATTTTGCACCTAGACGTCCCTCATTTAGGACATTCTTTTAGATAATATTGTCCTTTTAAAACAACACACATTCATTTGGGTATGCATGCATCTTATTAGACTACATTCCCATATGGAACAACATCTTTGTTTTTTTGCATGTTAATATTGGAAGCTCGTTGCCTTTACAGAGAATTTCGTTCAATAACAACAATAGAGGAGATTCTCCATCTATTGTTAGAGTTTAGCATATCTATTGTTACCCTTTAGAGTATACAATCTCAACACAATGCTCAACTTTATAAACTTGGTACAACCTAAGTAAAATAGTTTCTCAACATTATACACAAAATTTCTAAATAAGGAAGGTGGATATGTCATATCTATCCCACAACTATCTAGCATTGCATCAACCGTGTCAGTTCTAATTTGTTTGTTTACATCAACATCATTAGCAATTTATTCTTTGACACAACTACCACTACTAACATCTGCTGATATCATACTAGGAATATTTCCATGTCAGTACCATTATGTATAGCTTTGTACAATCCTATTGCACATGACATGACTTTTGATTATGTCAACAATGTCAACTTTCAATTTTTTACTACAATTCCTATAGGGGAAATAGAATCTATCTCCAGGTCATTTTCTATGTTCCTTTGCAATTCTTACAAACTGATCAAAACAATTAATAAACTCCAGAGTGAAGTAATTTGGATTAGACATTCATGATCAATCCATTCTAAGATCAGATGGGAGATGAGTAGCTCATTAGTTGTTAGCTAATAAGTCAATTTCAGAATAAAATATGTTTGAATTGAGCCATAATCATCTATTAGCATTCACATTAATGAATGTGTACCACCTAACCCATTCTTGAACACTTCATCTCAGTAGTAAGTGTATAATGTGTGTTTGACTTAAACAAATTTTCACAGCATTTCCCCATAGTTTTCCAAGTACACCAATGTAATGGGCAAATACCCACCAACATATGTACCTAGAGAACAAAAGGAGAAATGCTGTCAAAATTTATTGAAATAGATCACACATTATACACTTACATCCCAAGTGAGATGAGGTGTTCAAGAACAGTCTCAAATCAGGGACAATCCAAGGTTTACTTCTAACAAGTAAATCTTGGATGGGTTTCTAAACCAACAACATAGTTTAGAAATTATGGTTTAGAATTTAGGGTTCATAGATTAGAGTTTATAGATTAACATTTACATATTAGGGTTTAGAAATAATTTTCAATTCTAATTAAATACATAATTATAACCTAGAGACCTAACAAAGTCAAATAATCAAGAACAAACATGTAATAATCCTTTATATATGCATTTTGCATCACAATTTTCATACAATTCATCTCAATATCCATACAATTCATCACAATTTCCACACAATTCATACAATTTCTTTTGAATTTCATCAGGATTAACCACAATTGAAAGCGTAGAAAAGATGTCTTCAATTTCCATACAATTTGATTTCTTCTCCCTCTCGTCTTTCCCCTCTCCTCCTTCCCATGCCCTACACAATTTCTTCTCAATATTGAGAAGAAATTGTACATGGTAGGGGAAGGAGGAGAGAGGAGGAAGGAGGAGAGGGGGATATGGAGATAACTAAAGGAGGAGATAGGAGGAAGGATGAGCGGACATACATGTAGAAGTAGTTGGTAACGCTTAAGGAGGAGGCGACATTGTAGCCAACAGAGGCAATGCAACAATGGCCACATACAGAGGTAACTGTGGCATTGGAGGCAACACAATAGCAGCGTCAAAGTATCTGGAGGAGGGTCGTAGGATGACTAGGAAGCAAAAACTAGAGTTGTTGAGCAGCAACAAAGGGGCTGAGGGCATCAACAAAGACAGAAGAGAAAGCATGGAGGTCAGATAGAGGGGTTTCTTGTAGGAAGGGGAAAGAGGGGTTTCTTATGGGGTTAAGTAAAACGTATGTCATCGGATTTTATAAAACAAACGACAATGTAACTTATATCGTCAATTCAATGGAACAAAACAGCCAATGGAACTTGTGTCTGCGTAAACCTATATTGTCAGTCATTTACAACAAAATTAAAGACTAACGATGCATCCCAGGGACACCTACCTCATCAGTTTCTTTCTTGACAACCAACGAGCATATCCAATTTGAGGGGGGGAATTTCATGGGACTTTTGGTGTGTACTCCATTCTTGACAGTTAGTGTACACATAACCAATAAGACATATTCTATGGGTTATTCTTCTATCTCATTGGTTAGTGTATGAGAAACTGACAAGATAGGGTTTTTGTATGGAAGTAAAATTTCCCCCAAATTTTTGTGCAATTTCACAAGTGCTCTATGTCTTTGGTTTCATTATGAGGCAATTAAGAAGTTAAATAAAGTGCAATACATGTTTTCTCAGTTGGTCAACCGTGGGGTTTTCTTTTCAGAACCAACAATATAAATCCTATATCTGATTTCCCCTAAAAAACCAATGATATAAGTCATATATGTACTAGTGTTTGTCCACAAATTAGCTAACCACACTAGTTGCAAATGTTACATCTAGTCAAGTAATTATGAGATCGTTTATTTCTCAACCACTTTCCAAACCATAGATCTAACTAAACATCCCCCTAGTATATATATAACTTGACTTTAGGATATATTGGTGAATCTATAACTTTTGATCCTAACATGTTAAATTTTTGAGAAAATCAAGTACAAAATTTCATTGAGAAACAACATTTTCATCCTTGGATATCTCCACTTCAATACCTAGATTGTATTTTAGATTTCCTATATCTTAGATCTAAAATTTTCTTTCAAATAACATTCTGAGACACATAGTTCCTTGTTGATCATTACCTTTTGAAGAGAATTCCTATTATGAATAAAGATCATAGATAGTCATATATACAGCCTTGTCTCAAGGTATGATGTATTAAAGACACAACTTAACATAAATTAAACTAATACTAATGGGCTTAAGTAGAGGCATCCCAATCAGCTAATACAAATATAATAATTATAAAAAAATACCACTAACACTCTCCATCAAGATATATAATACACGTCATGTATTCTCAACTTTCCACACATATAAGAGACATAAAAAGGTCAAAGTGGTTTGGTAAAGATCTTAACATTATATTCTCTAGTTTTTCACATATGTTGTAATTATCTTTCTATCATGAATTAGATATATATAGAAGTGCCAATCAACCTCATTATGCTTAGTACATTCATGAACAATTGGATTATTAACTATATGAATAGCTACCTGATTATCACATTTGAAAGTCACTAGGAATGAGAGAGAGATCTAGTTCTTTCATAATAGAATTCAACCATTGAATTCCACAACAAGCATGTTCCATGGCACAATATTCTACCTCAATGCAAAAAGGAGCCACAATAGACTGCTTCTTACTCTATCAACTGATGGAATGACCACTAAATATAATACAAAAGTAAAAAATAGATCTCCTATCATTAACATCTCTGGCCCAATCGACATCAATATTGAAAGTCAAAGATATATCTGAAGACTATGATTTCTTATACTGGAGACCTCTGCTAGATGCACTTTTTAGATATCATAGGATACACTGTACCTGACTCTAGTGGTATATAATGGGTGTGACCATATCATGACTAACACCACTAATAGATAAAGAAGTGTCTATACAAGTAATCATAAGATAGATGATTTTCCCAACCGTGCACATATATTTCTCATGATCGAAAAGGACTATCCCTCATACATAACTTTGTTGTGATATTACATATACAAACAAATGGGTTTATAATTCAACATACTAGAATATTTCAAGAGGTCAAGGACATACTTATGTAGAGATAAATAAGTTCCTTAATGAGACAATAACACTTCCGTTTCCCTATAAGTAGCAAAGTTGTCCCAGATCCTTGGTATGAAAATGTTGTTGGAGTCCCTATTTCAATACCAAAATCCTAGGAGCATCGCTACCAATGATAATGATATCATCAACATAGATGAAAAGGATAATGTTTCCATCTTGAGATGAAGTCAATAAGAGGTGTTGATCACCAAATGATCTAGTAAATCCTAGGATAACAATGCTGACTCCATTGAGTTTTGTAAAGCAGAACCATAATGATTTCTTGAGGCCATACAAAGAGCGTTTGAGATGACATACTCATTGTGAAGACTCTCCTTGAGTTAAAAAAACCAAAGGTTTCTGCATATAGACTTACTCCTCCAAATCACCATGAAGGAGACATTTTTAACGTCAAAATAAAATAGAGTCCAATTCATGTGAGTGGAAAGGGAGGTCTAAATCTTGACCAAAGCAATGCCAGTGACTGGCGAGATGTTTTTAAGGAAATCCACTCCCTATGTTTGGGTGAATCCTTTGGAAAAAAGGAAAGCTTTGATCCATTCCACCAATTCATAGGAAATAAGTTTTATATAAAAGACCCATATGCAACTAATAATATTTTTGTTTTTAGGAGAAGAGATAAGATCCTAAGTCCCATTCTCATTCAATGTTGTCATTTCTTCAAGCATTGCATCTTTCTAACTAGGTGCTGAAGAGCCTGATGATAATTTCTTAGAATTTGGATAGAGTTAAGTTGTTGGAAAATGGATTTAGTACTATGTGAAATCTTAGATAGCCAACATGTATGAGATAATTTAATGACAAGAATGCATGAGTGTATACCTTTTCATAGATCCACATGGTGTGATAGATGCTCAGAGAATTGAACAATAATGGAAACTCCTATGCAACCACTAGTAGAATGAAAAGGGTAACTTGATTGATAAGAAGATGGGTGATGGGTCCATGGTGTACAGGGTCATGCAGATCAAGCTCAACAAAGTCAGTTCGAGGTTCAAAGGATGAGAAAACAGAATGAAAGAACATATTTTATTCATGAAACATAACGTCTATAGAGACACACATACACAATTCACTTAGATTGTAATATAGATAATCTTTATGGATGGTATAATAACCAAAGAAAGCCATTTTGATTGAGTGATGACCCAGTTTATTTGTCTTTGGATCAAAGTTATGCACAAAACCATTACAGCTAAAGACATGCAAAGGAAGGTAAAAATCCTTTTGAGAGAAAGAAAGGACCAAAAAGGGTGTCTTGTTGTAAAGAACAGACAGCAGTGTCGATTGATAAGGTTGAAGGAAGTGAGAATAGTCTCAGACTGGTAGGGCTTAGGTAATTTGGATTAAAACATAAGAGCGCGAGAGATGTCAAGTAAATAACAAATATTAAATTGCAACCCCCTTTTGTTGTGGGTTTGAGCACAAGAATGCTGATGGAGTTTTCCAGTGATAGAGCAAATTGAAGAAACCTGACCTAAAACATATTCTAAAGCACTGTCAATCTAATAGATTTTGATGTATTTATTAAATCGTGTTGAAATAATTTTATGGAAAGTATGAAAAATACCAATCATCTCAACACACTATTTCAGCAAGTATAACCATGTTATGTGAGAGAAATTGTCAAAAGTGGTAATAAAAGAATAGAATCTATGAAACCTAATGGTTTGAAAAGGACCAAAAATGTCACTATGAATAACATCCAAGGAATTATTACAACATAAATTAGTTTTCTGAGGAAAAGAACTTCTACGGTGCTTCCTAAACTCACAAGAGTCACATGAAAAAATTCTTGAATTAGGTAAAGAGGTTTCTAGGTGCTTTGAGTTTTGAAGAGAGGGATGACCGTAGCATTGATGAAGTTAGACAAGTGTTCTCACAAGAAGTTAAGAAGAAGGAAAACCATCACTATAGAAGTATAGGTAACTGAATCTAGAACCAAAACAATTCTCCTCAAATTTTGAGAATCCCACATCTTAAAAACATGACTACCAAATTTGTTGTTCCAAGTAAAGACATTAAAGAACTTAGCAACAAACATCAAAATAAAAGGGAAAATAGGGAATGTAGTGAACATGTTTGAGTTTAAGACTAGGCAAGATGTTAACAGTCCCACATTACTAAAAAAAACTAATGGACCATCTTCTACAGTGACATATGAGGTAGGAATATAAGGTTTAGTGGAGGAATGAAGGTATCTTACACTAGTCATATGTTGGATGTCCCAAGAGTTGAAAATCTAGGAAGAACTATATGCTAGCACAAAGGCATTGATATTGCCTTGGTCGGAGACCAGATGTGGTAAAGGTCACAACAGATTGCATGGTCATGCAATCCCTAGATCATGTGGTTGTCTAGGATCTTGTTGACCTAGACTTATAATTTTTTTCTCATACTCGACTAAAGAGATGGTGACATATGGGTTGTCAATTCCTTAGGCAACATTGGTAATCCCACTTCCATGGTTGTGCTCATCTGATTAAGTGTGATTATACTAGACCTTATCCTCCGATTGTCCCAACTTATTATAGAAAGTGCATGTGGGCCTCAGGGGATGTTCACGACCACATCCATAGGAAACAACTGTGATTTCCAATTGCAAATCTGGTGGAGTGGAATAGAGGAGTCAAACTTCAGACTTAACTGGAGACGAGAGAAGACATCTTCTAGAGTGAGGAAGTTGTCCCCTACTAGGATTATCTTGTAGAATGCAGCATAGACCAAATTGAGGCCATTGGGAAATATGGCGATGACAATATTACCACACTCTTTGGTTTAATTATTCAAGATGAAAGTAGTCAAGAAGTTGGGACATGATAACAATGGAGTCATAAAATCCATCAAGGTTCCTATCAACCTACTTTTCACTAAAGTGTTTATCCCAAATTTTATATAGCCTCAAAAGATTCTTTTCCTACATATAATGACAATAAGAACTATCTCATAATTTTTCTGTAGTTTTGTGAAACATATTTTCAGAGGCAATAGAAGGCTACATGGTGTTCTACAACTAGCTTTTGACTTGACTATTTTCCCATTTCTGTTCAGGGGTATCCCAGAAAGATTTACTATCAACATAAACTTGTCTCTAGATTCCATAATTTTTTTAATATAATTCATCAAGAGAAGGTATTTATCTCCATTTAAATTGATTATGGAGATTGCAGTACTATCATGATTGACAATGGTCTGAGGTGAATCCTAGTCATGAGCTTCACCTTTAGACATTGTGATGATCAAATCACACATGTAGAATAGTGGTGGCGAAGGATGAAAGATCAATCAAACTGATAGAACAACAATGGAGATGGGAAATCACTAGTAAGATGCATAGTGAGGGAAAAAAAGAGAGAAAGGAAAAAAGAAATCTGACTGAATAAATATCATAGGAATAAGACACTATGATAGGAAAGATATATTGGATCCTAACCATTAACAACACTTAGCCATGTATATAAGGATAATACATGAGGAGGAAAGTAAGGAGACAAGGGATGGAAGGTTGTTACAAACTTTTATATAAATTGATCTCTATTGCGTCAAAATCATCAAGCCACATGTTGAATCCAGTGGTTGATATAAAAGGAGTGGAGTACTAGTTAGATTCCCATAGAGGTTTCTATGCTACATAGCACCTTGTCAAGGGGTCATCGGTACAACTCCTAAGGGGAACTTGTCTTGTGACTCCACTTCTGTAGGACTAGGCATGCGGGGTAGAGAAACCCCCATCTAGAGCAGAACAAAAGATGGGTCACTGCGCTTCACTACCTAACCAAGGGAAAGTCAATGGATTCCAGTCCTGGGACCCTCCCTCGACCATTAGTGGCTCGACAACATGCTTTCGTGCTACTGCCACCCACCCACATTGGTAGGCGATACCTGGTCGCAAGCCGACTGACAGACATAGATGGCAAGGGGGTGGTGAGAGAGTGAGTAGAAGATGAAAAATAACAAGTAGAAGATTAAGAAGTAAAAGAAGAAGGGGAGGGGGTCAAGGTTGCACCTCTTATAACCATGATGGGTTGTAAAAAAATATTCGTGATACCATATGAGATAAAATTCTTACTATGAGCAAAATAGGATTACAAACAGTCATATATATAGCCTTGTCTCAAGGTATGATGTACTAGAGATACAACATGAAAAAAACTAAACCAATACTAACATGATTTTGTAGAGGTATCCCAATTAGCTCATACAAAGAAAAAGAACCAATACTAACATACTTCAGTAGAGTATCCCAATTAGCTAATACAAAGATAATAATTATCATAAAATTCCACCAAAAACATGTAATAACAATATCGTCTATGTAGACAACCAATATAATATATCCAGAAGATCCATATGCTAATAAAAGACAGAATGGTCCATGACTGATAACTATAGACCAAACTCTTAGTCATATTGGTTGACATTCCCAAGCTATGATAAGGGTGATTGCTTATGGCCATATCAAGATTTGTGAAGTTGATAAATAGGTGGCACTTGCCTTGGGGAACAAACCCATGCGTTTGTTGCATATTAATATCCTCAGATATGACTTCGTGAAGAAAGATATTCTTTATGTCAAGATGATGCAAGGGCCATGAGAAGTGCGCTTCCAATTAAATGAATTATCTAACAAACATCATTTTTGCTATTAGAGAGAAGGTTTCTAGGTAATCCTCTCTATAGACTTGTGTGTAAACTTCTGCCAAAAGTCTACATTTTTACTGTTCCAATAGTGCCCTTAGCCAACATTGGTGGAGAAGACCCATCTACATCTAATCATTTCTTTTTTTAGGGGATTGGAGCTATCTACTATTTTATATGAGAATAGCCATCTCATATTCCGTAGTGACTCACCAACCTAGGTAACTTAGCGAAAAAAATTGTGTGGTTTTGGAACAAATGATTTATTAGGCATAAAGGCAATGTAAAAAGGTGCTAAGCAACTATAGGAAACAAAATTAGTGATAATATGTGACATACATGACTACTTTTCTATATGTAAAACAATGGGCCTATTATCTTGCTTAGGTGATACCTCCGGATACCCATATTTGATATGGATTGGCGGATGGTTGAGATGTGATATGTCATGTTGTATATACTAGATTATCTCTAAGACTTTCATGGTTGTGATCATGATAGGTAGGACCAAGATCAGGAGGAACCACTGAGTATCAAAGCATAGGTGTAGGACTAAAATTAAAAGAAAAGGAAGTGAGTCTTCGTTTTGATGGCATCTTCAAAAACATTCAAGGATTTTACAAAGTATGGAGATCTTCATCAGAACTAACAACAACAGACACAAAGAAACAATGTTCATAATAACTTTTACCAATGATAGACTTTCTATGTTCAGGAAAACCCAAGAAAGATAATTTTTGTTGCGCAACAAACAAAGGTAGAAGTATGTCATGTTTGAATCAGTATTGTCAACAATTTGTTAGTTATGTTAAAATATGCATTTAAGGTCTAAATGTAGAGTTGGTTGGAGAAAGATTGTGATATCGCCAACAAAGTGTATAAATAGGTCCAGTTTAAGGCCGTCAATACTAATAGGGCTGAGGACATGATTTAATGTGGCTAAAATGAGCATTTTATTGAGGCATTTTGTGAGGAGAAGGTGGGATGACCGGGCTCCACTTGCCTTAGGCCATTGGTACTAGGAAATGAGCCATTGAGTAGGATAGATAAAGTCACTATAGTGACATGCGCTTTGATTCATTGGATCCAGGGGCATGGAATACCGTGTTTTGACATCAAGTGCGGCAAGAAAGGCCATTTGATGTGGTCAAAAGCTTTTTCATAATCAATCTTCAGGATGCCTAGGGGTAGATGTCTGTGTTGGTGGTAGTGGATTATTGCAGCGGCTAGTAGATAGACATCCTAGATCTTCCTGTCTTTGATGAACATCGATTAGCTTGGAGATATAATATCTTGTAGGTGCGGTGCGGTGCGGTGAAAGTCTAAGACATAGGGTTTTGAAACTGACTTTGTAACTGCATTGAAGACTTATAAACCGACAATGAAGTCCACTTTTGTCGAATCCAGACTTCAAATATTTTCTTTTTATAACTAAGCATTATCGTTGGCTTACCGCCGGATGACATGAACAGAATTCCCTCAACTTAACCCAAAAAGAAAATCTGGTGGAAATGAGGAGACCAGAGAGAAAAGATTATCATTTAGTTAATTAAAGACCCATATATGGCGTGCTTTAGAATGACATAAGCCGAAGGTCATCTAAGGCTGCAATTTAACTAGATGAGACCAAGAAGAGGAGAGTTTTGGCTGTTGTCAGCAACAATTCTACCGTTCTTTGACCCAATTGCTACCGTCCATTATAAGCTTCCAGCTGATCGCATGTACGAAGAAGAATGCCGCATAAGATCCTCCGCCAAGGCGATCATTTTGCCATCACTGATCCCCACCATCTCCACCAATACTACTCACGGAAGGACCACACAAGACGACACACGGGGATTCGCCCGTATGCTCACCTTTATTATGGCCTTTTTCAACAACACCATATGTAAAAGCTTGATAAGGTTGCTACCATGCAGCCACGCACGCTCGAGAGCGAACACCACCTGGCTACTCGTGTAAGGGTATATAACTAAAGCTTTGCTTTATTCCTCCCCCTCTTTTTCCTCCTCACAATTGTATGCGTAAGCTTCCATGTAATGCTAGCTCCCCACATTGTCTGTCACAGGGTTGGGACACAGATGGTAAGTAATTGCACTTGTTTTCAAAGTGAAGCTTATAAGATGTATTATACTATATGTCATCATTGTGAATTGTAGACATCCGAAAATGTCAAGATTGGTAGAAGGTTGCGGTGACCCCTTTACAAGGACGACAAAATATAGTTTGGGAAACTGCTTAATTTTCAGCAGAGCATGATTAATCAGTAAAGTGAGCTGTTTCTGAAAAACGAGAAAATGTATTCTTATTGGACTTCATTCTGAACATGCACTAGAATATCAATATTGACATTGAATCTCCGGTTGTTCCGGATCAATGATGTCCACCCAAGCCATATATACTTGGATGAAGTGCCTACATAAGGCAATTCTTTGTTTTATAAATGTCATGACCAATGCCAGCACGGATAGCCCAAACTGCAACGTGAACATTGATGACGTATACACGGCAACAAGAAGGACGCGAGGATTCCGTCTTTGATATTCTCACATATATGCATCTTTTGACTGCCTGTTTGCCTTGAGTGTCAAAAGCTGGATCAGGTTGCTACCTTGCGGCCAAGCTCGCCCGTGGATGAACTCCATCCTCTCGTATAAAGCTTTGTAATATTTTTGGGGAACATGTAAAGCTATATAATTAGAGTTGCTTCCCGCTTTTCCTTTTTCCCACCACCTTATATGTAAGCCTCCATAAAATGTGACCAGGCAAAATGTAACCTCCAACATCCGCTTGTGATAGTTAAACAACTTTTTACTGATCAACCCAATAAGCACTTCAACAGCCTCAAACACAAAATTCAACTGTTCATATACCATATTCAAAACTTTAGTCTAGCCAAAGCACACAACATACAGGCCAACATCAACGGCAATATCTTACTGTTACATAGTTCAAATTCAGTGCCGAGGGATTGTTTACCTAGCATGTCTTAATTACATTCTAGATCTTCCACAGAGAATCTTTTGACATTGTTTTGCAGTATTTTATTCCGAGTCTGGATCGTGCTGCACTGTTGTGGAAATGGCCGAGCTCTCAGATTTTTCTTTAAATCAAACAAACTGCACCAATCTTAGTTCACACACTTCTTCAATTCTAATGCGCCCCCAAATCTTGGTTCATCCCTATTCCAATAATGGTTCAGCCTCGATTGCAATCACGGTTCAACCTCTAGTTAAATTCTAGCTCATGCGCTGTACCAGGTCCTATTTCGGCGTCATGACTATTTCGAACAAAAGTCCCATTTCGGCACCATACCATCTTGGGTCGCACACTTACTGAATCTTGGTGCATCCTCTATGCAAATCACGATTCATCCAACATGTGAATTGGTTTATGCACTAACCAAATTTTGTGCACCATCAATACAAGTCCTAGTTCATCAACTATGAAAGATTTGGTTAATGTACTGTTTGAATCTTAGATTAGATACGATGCTTAGCCGCTATCTGACTCTTGGTTCAACCTATATACAAAATCTTGATGCAATGATGGTTTGAATCTTGTTTAAACCTCTATTCAGATCTGGTGCAGTCTACTTAAACTTCTATCAGTCTCTATTTTAGCAATAGTCCACCACTAGTACAGGAATGGTCTGTAGCGTCGGTTTTTTTAAGCCTGCAGCGTCACTTTTTAACCGATGCCTAAGTGGCCGTCGCTATAGAATTTGCTCTATAGCGTCGGTTTATTTAACCAAATAAAACCAACCTTACAGAGTAAACACTGACGCAAAAGGTTGTAAAAATTCTGACCTAGGTGAGAAAAAAGGAGTGTGTAAGGTCGGTTATTCGAAAAAAACCGACCCTGTAAGCGGTCTCGGTCGAGAAAATTGTCGACCGAAAGTTTTTCGGTCGACAATTTTCTCGACCGAGAGAGTTTACAGGGTCGGTTTTTTTGAAATAACCGACCCTAAAGATTGAATAAATATTTCAGTGTAACACTCGGTCGAGAAAATTGTCGACCGAAAATATTTCGGTCGACAAACTTGTCGACTGAGGGGTACACTGAAAATGTTTATTCAATCTTTAAGGTCGATTTTTGTAAATAACCGACCCTATAGAGGACATTTAGAGTCAGTTTTGTACAAAAACCGACGCTAGAAGTTATATTTCGGTCGAAAATTTTCTCGCCCGAAGAGGGTACACTGAATTCAATATTTAGGGTCAGTATTTAAAAAACCAACTCTAGAAGTTACGATTTTTTTTTAAAATTTCTGTAGAAATTGAAATAGAATAGAAGAACAAGAAGATTCATATATTCTGGGAGAGGGGAGCATTGATGCTCAACCGTCACCATTCAAAACCACACATTCATAACAAAAATGATTCATAATCACATCATAATTTACAAAATGATAGAGTGCAAGTCTGAGATGACAGATACAAAAGTAAATATGAAAGAGTACTCAAACCACAATCATAAATAGAGCCGACATATTTAATCCAATGCTATATCGACTTCATTTATAAAAGACTCTGACCACTCTTCTCGGAATTCATCCAAGTCCACATGTGTGTAAGGCTGGGTTGTAAAGATCTGTAATAGAAAATGCACATACTAATATTTTATAAAATGACTACAATCACTTGTAAATTTATGATGTTATTCTTTATTATTTGACTTATAGTCTGAATGTCATGTGATGCTTGTTTGACAATAGCTTGCATATATTTCATTATATAGTAGCCACAAGCCCAGTCATTATTTTGCATAGGACACTACAAATAACAAATTATACTTAATGTTAGTAAACTACTATAAACAACAATTGAGATAAGAGTATAAGAGTTGACATATTACAGTTGAAAATTAATACATATAAGAGTAAGCAGTTGTCAAAGTAGCTACCTTGACATTTTTCAAAATCAATGTCTTTAATTTTGTGGGTATTTGTCCTCCAGCTTCACGAAAAGCCTTTATACTCCTATCAAATTAAACGATAGTTGATAAAATAGAAATTCTAAATAGAAATATCATGTTGAAGCATTGATTAAATTTATGCTTACTCCATAGCTGGCAATTTCAGTTTGTGACTCCTTGTTGTTTTACCCATTGGGTCAAGATAATAAAGAGTCATCAATTTTGGGGCAATCACCACTAATTCCCAATGTCTAGCTCTGCGTAAGAATAAAACAAACATTAAAATAAATAATTTTATTCATTATTAAAATTATATTGAATAATAATACTTACTGGATGTTAAAAGGAATTAGGATAATTTCCTTCCCCTCACTAGCAAAATATTTGAATGCATCAGAGAAGTACTCATTCACATACTCAATATGTGTCTCCACCTGACTAGTGACCGAAGGAACTAAGAATCCAACATTCTTTATATCAAAGTATGTGGCCTCGGTATATAAATGGCTATTAAACATTTGTAATTATTTTCATATGTAGAAATAAGTTAAAAATGTGTATTGGAATTTTATATATATATATTGATAGATCCTTACCTTATCCATACTTCTATTATCGAAGTGTTTAGCCAATCATACCGGAGCAAATCTATAATATCATCAAGAAAAATAAAATTCTAAAAGTCCCTCCCAGCTACATCTTGTGTTAAATTGACCAACATATGTGATCTCGATCTTTGGTTGGCTAAGTATCAACACAAACATTTAGATTTGCTTCCCAATTCGTCGAATGTAGTTTCGGGAATGAAAGATGGCTTGGGCATAGGAGGAAGACTAGTAGAAGTTTTACTTTTTGGTTTACAAACCTGTTAATTAAATTACATACTTATATTACATGAGTTCATATATGCAGTCAAATATGAAAAATATGGTAGAAATAAGGTATACCTTGTCATTGATAACCAAGTGTCTAGGGCAACCCACCATAGCACCCTCAGCTTCTTCAACTGTACTATATTCAGGATTATGTATGAGTAGTGGTTTGTCCCCCATTCTGTCATACACAAGATGGATGGACACACGACAAATGCCATCAGTAATTTGTTGGCAATGCAATGTACCACCAAGGTTGTAAACCTTGTCCGCTGCCACAACATTATATTCTGGAACCTCCACTGCAAGTTTACAGTTCATACAAACCTAGATTGAAATAATATAAGTTATATAAGAAACAGTAGAACAGATACATGTTACAACTATATATATTATCATACTAATAACACAACATATAGAACAAAAACTTACTACAGATTGTTGTGGTGGGTCATCGGGAGTGCTCCCATGACCTTCTACAACTGGAGAATGGGCTTGTACCTCATCACTTGAGAGACACACAATATGAATAGGTTGAGAAGGTTGAGTAGGCTGAAATGAAGACATTATTTCTTTTACTTTCTGCGCTACTAATGCTTCAACATCCTCTTGTGTAAGACCTCCTGCACGAACTCTTTTAGATTGCGAAGGGACAAAATAAGACTTGAATCCTATGCCAACTCCTAATCCCCTAACACGACCAGGATGCTCCTTCGTACCAAGAGCAACTGCTAGTTCATCCATGTAGCCAGTTGGGATGAACTTTCCTTCCTTCCTTTGCTCGTGGAGATCAATCTATTCATAGTTAATAAAAATATTAAATCACAATATCAATTAGATATAAATAAATCTAAGTTTGTGGGAGTTACTCTTTACTTAGTTGGGATAAACCTACCATCTTTTGTGCCACCTCCTTAGTTGCAGGGTTGACAATTTCACCAGCTCGATTATTTCTAGCATCAATCCATGTCAAGTGTTGGGGTGGTTGCTCAACTTGAGTTGTACTAGATTCTTCTCCAGAAGATGATTTCTTCTCTTGTAGTTGGCGGCGGAAGGCATAACCACCGGGCCCCAAGCGATGGTCATGCACATTTTTAGCCCGTCTTTCCTTTTGAGCCTGGTGAATAGCCTGATCATTTAAAATGAGGTATTGCAATTTAGACTTGGCAAACATGTATAAAAAGATTCACCTCCTTAATTGTATAAAATTAAATATTCATACAATACATCAAAATCTTTATTACCTCAAACTCTTCCGATCTCCTAGCTACAACAAATCTTTCCCACACCTCAGGATCTATAAAAATATATACATCTGTAGCTTTCTTCTTTTGTTTAGGATTATTTATAAATTCTCTTACAAGATATGTCTTAAAACCCCTACATCGTACACCACAACGTTGTATCACTCTTTTCTTGTGATCTTTTTCATTTAGATGAAAAACACCCTATACATACAAAAGAAGCAATTAATAATGTTGTTTGGAAAAGGAATTAATTCCAAGCAAACTAAATTAGAATCAATAGATAAAAAACATATTAAAATAATATCACTTCCACTCACAGATATATCTTTCCATAAGAGGTCTTTTTGGGCATTAGGAACATCATGCCAATTTTCTATATCTATTTCCACCTTACTGCGTGCGGTCGCCCCTACATAATGCTTGAAAGCACTAGCATGTTCCCCAATAGGTTCTCCTATGATATCAAACTGGAATGACAATTTATCCCCTTTAGCCCTGAGCTCCTGCAGCCTACACATCAATGTAGGACCTCTACTTTTCTTAGCATCACCACTACCATCCTCATGGTGCTCATGCTCAGAATGTTCATCTTCACTCGCCATTTTAGAACTTGCAAGTATACATGATAAAAAAATAAGTGATAATAAAAGCACAAGTGATAAGTGTAAGGACCCTGACCTGCGTTTAGGGTTTACCCTGTTTGTTTTCCTTGATCTTGGTGCTTTGGTGCTTGCTAATCACCTTTAGTGGTGATTAGGGTTTGGTTGTGCTTTGTTGAGAGTTCCAGGGGCTACTTGCAAATAACCCAAGTTTAGGGTTTTGTGGGCAAGTTTGCCATCTTGTGAGATGTTTTTCCTCTTTGCTTCCTCTAGGGTTGAGAGGAAGGCTTGGGCTTGTTGTTTGAGTCCTTTGGGCCTGAGTTGAGCTTGTTTGGGCCTTGGAGTTCCTTGTTTGGGCTTGCTTGAGCCTTGTGTCGCCCAGGGCAGCTGGTGTGTCGCCCAGTTGCTTGGTGTGTCGCCCAGTAGCTCTTGTTGTGTCGCCCAGATGGCTTGGCTTGGTTGATGGACACATGGTGCACATCTTGGACAAGTTCCTTATGGCTTGCATGAGAGGTGGCTTGAGTTGGTGGACATGTGTCCCTTGGGTGGACGACACATAGCATGGTTTTACCTTGGTTTCTCCTCCCCTTCTTCCTATATAGGTAGCTCTTCTCCTTGCCTTAGTCTCCTTTGGTCCTTTGGTCTCCCCTCCACCCTTGGTGTACGATACCCCTCTCCATCTTGCTTGTGTTGGCCGATACACTTCCTTGGAGCTGAAGTGGTGGCCGATACACCTTCCTGGAGCAGCCTGGTGGACGATAGCTCTGGACCTTGGAGTGCTTTGGAGCTTTGGTGGCCGACAACCTTGGAGCTCAAAGTGCATCTTCTTCCTTGGAGCTTAAGGCGGGTTGCATAGTTTCTAACCCTAACTCTCTTACCTCTAGCTTTAACCTTGTTACATGTTAGTAGACTAGCTTAGTTCCCTTCTTGTACATCTTGCTTATATACCTTAGTGGCCGATATCCCTCTCTTGGGTTTTAGGGTTCCTTGTATACCTTGCTTTTTAGGGTTTGTGCTCTTTGTGTTGGAGGTTGAAGGTGACCTAGGGTTGGACGATATCCCTTCCTTGTGGGTGTGTTGGGCGACACCCTTGTCCTTGAGTTGAACGATGTCAGTGTTCTTGGTGTTGGGCAACACCCTTCCTCTTGGGCTGGACGATAGGTTGACCTAGTATGGATGTTGGCCGACATGGTGACCATGTTGGGTGATATGGTCCCTTGGGTTGAGCAACACCTTTGTTTTTGAGTTGGACGGCATGGTGTTCCCCTTGGTGGACGATATGGTAGCTGGTGTTGGGCGACATGATGAGTCCTTTAGGTTGGCCGATACCCTTGCCCTTGAGTTGGGCGATAGGGTGAGCTAGGGTTTGTTGGTCGATATGGTGAGTACCCTTGGAGATGGGCGATACTCTCTCTCTCTTGTTGGGCGACATGGTCTGATGGTGTTGGGCGACATGGATGTCCTTGAGTTGGACGATAGAGTGGGTGCTCTTGTGTTGAGTTATCTCCTTGTCCATGTGGTGGACGATAGGGCCAAGTAGTGCCATGTTGGACGATAGGCTATGTGCCCTAATGGCCGACACCATGGTGGGCGATACCCTTATGGTCGATAGCCATGTTGGGCGATACCCTACCCTATGTGCATGAGTGTGATGGTCGATAGGGTTAGTAGTGGGTGATGGCCGATAAGGATAGTGTGGTAGTCGATACCCATGTTGGGTGATAGGTTTCAGATGAGGGTTGTGAGGCTATAGTGAGGGTATGAGTTTCTTTGGTGACGGTCCCTTATGTGATAGAAGTGGATGTTTATACATTAACCAATAAAACGATGGTGGTGTTTGTGATATCATCAATATGTAATATGTTGCCTTGCAAATAATAAGGATGCTAATGGTAGTAATGTATATGATGATAGCCCTCATGTAATAGATGCATGATGTGACTTGTTATGCTTAATTGTTAATGATAATGAAGATGATGATAACTACTCTAGTAGTTTGTTCAATGATAATAATGTTGGTAATAATGATGCTAAGTGACAGTTATGTTAAAGGTTGCTTCATGATAAAGATGACAATAGTTGATGACATAGTAATGACCTTGTTAATAATAGTGTTGGTTCTGTAAACACAACATGATCTCTATATACCCTGATTGTTTGTACAATCTCGATATAAGGGTAAGTATCAGTATGGTTGTTTAATGATGTACTTAACATACTTGATTACCAAATAACTGTCATATTGATAAGAAGATTATGTTGAATGATATTTCATGATAGTGAGCATATTCCTTATGTTGAATCTACAATTATTGCATACCTTAACCTTGCAAGTGATGACTTAGCCATGGAAGGGCTATGTGACATATGTAATGAGTAACATTACTTTGATAATTGCTCTATAAGATTATGTATGTGATGTGTTGGTCCCATAATGATGATGTGAGCCTTAAGAGGCAGTGACAGTGCATGATGAAGGGTTGAGACCCTGTGGTATGTGATGATCCTTGAGATGGATCTGGATGGTTGGCAAGAGGCCAAGTGGTAACATGTGATGTTGGATCCTTAAGATGGATCAGGTTGATATGAATGGATCATAATATAATGTTCTTTACTTTCTGTTATACCTTGCATGTTATACAACTTGGTTGAATCTTGCAATCCATCTAAAAGATACTAATTAATCACAGTGAAATATATCATGTAGTTTGCCCTGGCCATAGATCCATCATCGTCAGGACTTGGTGATGGTGAAACAGGTTTTCCTACGGGTTAACCTGGAAGCGCATATTGTTGAATATGTGTAGGTTGCTCCTAGCTTGAAAATGAGGAGGTAAGAGTGTAACTTCAGTTGCAGACTCAGATATGTGTGTAGAGCATGGTGAACAGGCCCATGGCTCAGGATATGTGATGTATGGAGCATGAATGCGTTCATGGCTCAGAGCACGGTGATCAGGTCCGTGGCTCAGTTTTACTAGCGCCGTGACCTGTACCAAGGCGGGCTAGAGAAATGGGTAGCCTATGGAGCTAACCTTGTGGCTGAGACCACTTCAGCATGTGACTGCGGTCCTGCTTGTGTTGTACTCATGTACTGACCATGAGGTGGGAGGTCGTGGAGTCCGGCTCTTCCATTGACCTTGTATGGCACCGTCTTGGGTTTCGTAACCGAAGGTTGGATTTGAACGGTACGGTTCAAATCCTCAGGGCATAATAAAATGTAATACAGTCGTTTAGTATTTACTAGTCATATCAAATATGAAACATTGGTTGAGGCCTTGTTTGTGTAATATTTCGTTATACCTTGCAGGTCATGTGGTAATCTACCTTATCTGGATGATCAGGTTATATGGCATTATACCCTGTTCTAATAATCCTGTTACATGTTGATATATCTCATCTTGATAGTCATGTTCCTTTGAAAGACATCTGGTTTTACGCTTTAGTATAGCTGGTATGCTTGCCGGTAAGAATGATCTTGCTATATATATAACTGCTTCTGATATATCTGCTCATGTTATAATTTCTGTTATGGTCTATTTTGCTGAGGTTCTATGGTTGCGGTGGGGAGCTATGTTTCCCGCTGGGAAAATTGTTCAATTGTCTCACTCCGCTGGTTTACACCCTTTTTAGGTGGTCGAGGTAGACGTGGTTGTGGTTGTGGTGTTGCGGACGAGCAGCTTGAGGAGCAGTAGAAGGCAAGCGATGGACATGCTGCTGTTTTGGATGTTTTGTAGTAGAGTCTAGAGTCATCCCTGTACTCTCAGGTCCTTGGCAGTGTTTTGACGATGTTTCACGAAGATCGTTCGATGATATCTGTATATCCTGCTGTTGGCCGGATGTGGGCCTTTATGTATATATGAACAGGTGGTGAACTCATGTGATGGATGGACAGTTGTTCCTGAGTTGTGGACACGTATCAGATCTTGTGTATGTACATATTTATATGACATGTTTCGGTGCAGGATGAGGACTGCAAAGTAATAGTTTCACAGTTTACCAGTTTTCCGCAATCGGTTTTAATTAACCCGTGTTTTTGATAATCTGTGGTTATGGTGTTTTCCGCACGTTTTTGCGTAACACCTCGTTATCTGTGTGATAATCGGATGTGTTGCCACAATAAGGTATACATGATAATAAAATAAATAATTCAAAGAATACATGCCTTTAGTATTGGTTGAGTTGTTAGTCAAGGAAAATTCCTTCAGCATGGTCTTGACATTTATAATATTCATCGGTGTTATCTTCAACATTTACACTTGGCAAACCAACTGAGAATGGACTGGAATCATCATACTTTTCGTAGTATTCTTTTTCATTTATAGCATCTATAGTAAACTATCTTTTTCCATTAAGAACGACAGACCAATTTTTATTTGCCGGGTCATCAATATAGAATACTTGTTTTTCTTGGTCTGCCATGATGAATGGCTCATCTTTGAAACCAATCTTTTCAAAATTCACCAATTTGAAATCCAACTCATCCACTAAAACTCCTTTGTTGTTGTCAACCCAATTACACCTAAATATAGGAACTCGAAAATTTGTATAGTCCATTTCCCATATGTCCTCAATGACACCGTAATATGACATCTCAGCTTCGCGTGGTCTTTTATCTTTGGCACTAGAAAAATACAATGAACAAGCTTTAACAGTGACCCCACTATTTTGAACTACACTACTTTCATCTTGACGCTTTGTGTAGTATGAAAATTCGTTAATGTCATAACCTTCCTATGGCATGACATCCATTTTTGGCTTAAAGGCGAGCCATTTTATGTTCTCAACAACATTATTTGGTGATTCAGATAGTTGGTTAAATACTTTCTTTTCAAACCATCTAATAAATGTTCGATTATGCTCTCTTGCAAGCCACATTGAACTGGATCGCGGATGATTTATCTTGATAAGATCATTGTGTTCTGTGATGTAGCTACTAACTTCATCGATGTTGTGTAAAATATACAAATGCGCTTGTTCCCACAACTCACGACTGATTCCTTTCACTCGTCCTCCCAGAGTTCCTTTGCCACAATAAGATCCAGTGTGATGGGAATTTTTTTGATCGCTACAAGTTTCATTGCAATTCAAAAAATCAATACAAAAGTCCATCACCTCCCTAGCCACGTAACCCTCAACAATACTCCCTTCAGGACGATAACGATTCCGAACATCACCTTTAAAAACACTCATGTAGCGTTCAAATGAATACATCCAGTGTAAGAAAATTGGACCCAACATCTTCACCTCCCTTGTAATATGTACTACAAGATGAACCATGATATCAAAAAATGAAGGAGGAAAGTACATTTCAAGCTAACACATGGTAACAATTACATCTTTCTGTAATTTATCGAGAGTGTCAGGATGTATCACTTTGTTACATATTTCATTGAAAAGGAAACAGAGTCTTGTGATTGCAAACCTTACATGCTTCGGAAATATAGATCGAATAGCCATAGGTAAAATTTGTTGCATGAAGGTGTGACAATCATGAGATTTGAGACCTATCAGTTTCAGATCCTTCATTGATACCAATCTACGAATATTAGAAGAGTATCCTTGTGGAACCTTAATATTATACAAGCACTCACAGAAAGTCTTTTTCTCTTTCTTTGACAAAGTGTAACAAGCCTTTGACAAATATGTGCGGCGACCCCTGATCTCCACTAATAATGCTTTTCTAATACCCATTAATTCTAAATCTTTTTTAGATTTGATGCCATCTTTAGTCTTTCCTGGTATGTTCAATAGCGTACTGATGATGCTATCACAAATATTTTTTTCAACATGCATGATGTCAATGCAGTGTCTAATTGCCAAAGATCTCCAATAAGGAAGATCCCAGAATATTGACCTCTTCTCGTATAGAGATTTGTCACATGCGAGTGTATGACTACTTGAACTCTTTCCAAATTCATTAACAATATGTTTCACCCTATCATATACAATATTTCCTGGTATAGGTTTAGGAGCACTTTGTTCCTCATTTGACCCATTAAAGGTTTTCCGTTTCCTTCGATAAGGATGCACTGGTGGGAGAAATCTCCGATGACCAAGATATACAATTTAACCACCATGTTTCAGTCTGATTGAATCAATATTTTCCTCACAAACAGGACATGCTTTGTATCCTTATATGCTATATCCAGACAAATTTCCATAAGCTGGAAAGTCATTAATCGTGCAAAATAACATAGCACGCAAACTGAAGATCTCTTTACGTGAAGCATCATATGTCATAATACCTTCTTCCCATAGTTTCATTAGGTCATCAATTAGAGGTTGAAGGTAAACATCAATATCATTTCCAGGTTGCTTGGGCACTGATATCAATATTGACAACATCACATACTTATTTTTCATACACAACCAAGGAGGAAGATTGTATATAACAATCATAACAGGCCACGGGCTATGTTGGCTGCTTAATGTACCATTGGGATTCATTCCATCTGTACATAGTCCAAGTCTTAGGTTTCTTGGTTCTTTACCAAATTGAGGGTATAATAAATCAATTTTCTTCCATTGTGGTGAATCAGATGCATGTCGTAGGATGCCATCATCATTGACCTTTAACTCCCCATGCCAAGACAAATTTTGCGCATCTTCTGTATTAGCAAATAAGCGTTGAAATCGTGGTATTATTGGTAGATACCACATCACCTTGGCAGGAGAGCCATTTTTCTCCTTAGCTGAATTTGTAGTCTTATACCTTGACGCACCACATTTTGGACAATTTATCAAATTACTGTAGTCCTTCTGAAATAACACACAATCATTTGGACATGCATGAATCTTCTTAGCCTCCATTCCCATTGGGTACATTATTTTCTTTGCTTGATATGTTGAAATTGGAAGCTCGTTGCCTTCAGGAAGAATTTCCTTTAACAAAGAGAACAGTGAAGTGAAACTCTTAACGCTGCACCGGTTTTGAGCTTTAAGAGTATATAATCGCATCACAACACTCAACCTCGTGAACTTAGTACAACCCTTATATAATGGTTTTTCAGCATCATGGACAATGTTTGCAAATAAAGAAGGTGGATCAATGACATTGTCCCGACAACTATGTAGCATCTCATCAACCATATCATCCTGAATCTGGTCATCTTGAATCGGTTCATCATTAACATTATCGTCATTATCTATATCTTCTATGCCACAACTATTAGTATTGACATTTTCTGATCCATAATTCAATTTCTCTCCATGCCAATACCATTCATTATAACCTTGTATGATCCCATTGCATATGATATGATTCTTAATTTCCTCACCAGTATCAACTTTCAAATTGTTACAACAATTTCTACATGGACAATAAAACCTATCTGTAGGTAGTTTCCTATGTTCCTCAGCAAATCTGATAAATTCATCAAGACCTTTGGCAAACTCTGGACTGCAACGGTTCTTGATAGACATCCAACTTCGATCCATTTTATATATCACATTAAAATTAATTATAAAACTAACAGTTTAATATTGATATTATAATAATTTGCATGTTTTTATTGATATGAAGTTAATTACTTATATACTAAAGTGTACCACCTATCCCATTTTTGAATATTTAATCTCACTAGTAACTGTATAATGTATGTTTAGTTTTGAAGAAAATTTCAGCAACATTTCCCCTAAGTTCTCCAAGTACACCGATGTAAATGGAAAATAACCACTCACATATGTACCCAGAGAACAAATGAAGAAATCCTACTGAAATAATCTACAAAACTAAACATAAATTATATAGGTACATCCTAAGTAAGATTAAAATATCCAAAAACAGTCCCAAACCGGGGACTATCCAAAGTTTACTCCTAATGAGTAAATTTTGAACGGGTTTCTAAGTTAATATAGAAATGCATTATTTTCATATTTATATATTAAGTTAAACATCATGCATCAACCCTAAAGTATCAATATAGGAGTACACATGTCTAATCTAGTATTAATTTCTAAAATTTATATAATGATTACATATGAAAAAAGACATGTTTTTATTATTGGGTCATCAAATCATATAAAATGGAAAATACTTGTACAAATTAGCAAAGTAAGGCCGTTTCCAACAGTCCAAAGATTGAAATAATTATAATATTCAGAACTATTTGTGAACATTACAACAAATATGATTAAAACATTTATAGCTTCCACATAAATAAGGAGCAGGTCCACTCTCGGTCGACAATTAGTCGACCGAGATGGACCTGGACGCAGCAATGGCGGCGGGCGGCAATGAAGGAAGGCGGGAACGAAGGAAGTGGCGAACTTACTTGGAAATAGCAGCGACCTTCATGGAGGATGAGACGACCTTCACGGAGAGGCGGCGACCTTCATGGAAGAGTTGAGAGGCGGCGACGACGAGCTCTTTTCGCAGAGAGGAGGCAAAACTTTGGCAGCGCGGAGAGGTGGCAACGTCTTCACGTACGAACACCATGATCCTCTTGGCGGCACGGAGAGGTGGCACGAGCTTCATGATAACGTCTTCACGGAGAGAAGGCAAGGCATTCGTGGTGGAATGACACTGGAAAAAGCAAGGGTTCACGGCGCTGCAAGAGAGAGAATAGAATAGAGAAAAGGGTTTCACGAGAGGAAGAAAGACTGAAGTTTCGGCTTTTTCACGGAGAGAAAGACCTGTAGCGTCGGTTAACACCAAAAAATCGACGCTAAAGATAAACGGTGCCCATGTCGGGTTGTTTAAAAACACTCAAACGCATTCTCGGTCGATGAATTTGTCGACCGAAAAGACCTCTAGGGTCGGTTATAAGGAAAAACCGACGTTACAAGTGCTTATACGAAGGAAATATGGCCCCTTTCGGTCGACGATTTGTCAACCGAGTGGTTATTGGTCGACAAATTCGTCGACCGAAAAGGAGCAAGATTTCCTTTCTATAAGCACCTCTAGGGTCAGTTTTTCCCTTATAACCGACCCTACAAGTGCTTATACATGTGTGAAAAACTAAACTGGATCCTAAGTTTATCTCAGTCGACAATATTGTCGATCGAAGAGGACTTTAGGGTCAGTTATAAAGAAAAAATTGACCCTAGAGGTGCTTCTAAGAAGGAAATCTGGCTCCTTTCGATCGACGAATTTGTCGACCGATATCTATCGGTCAACAAATTCGTCGACTGAGAAGGAGCCAGAGGTGAAATCTGGCTCCTTCTAGGTCGACGAATTTGTCGAACGAATGGTTTTCGGTCGACAAATTCATCGACCGAGGATGCGTGAACTAAACTGGATCGAAAATTCATGTCGGTTGACAATAATTGTCGACCGAGGAGCATTTTAGGGTCGGGTATAAAGAAAAAACCAACCCTAGAGGTGCTTATACATGTGAAATCTGACTCTTTCTCGTTCGACAAATTCGTCGATCGAGGGAGCTCTAAGGTGCTTACACAACCCTAATAATGATGTTATGTGAAACCCTAATATATGGTGATGTCGTATGAAACCCTAATATGGGATAATGTTATGTGAAACCCTAATATGGGATGATGTTATGTGAAACCCTAATATGGGAATGTTATGTGAAACCCTAATATAGGGTGATGTTGTATAAAAACCCTAATATGGGATAATGTTATGTGAAATTTCAATATGGGATGATGATGTGAAACCCTAATTGATAAAGATGGGAAACTCTAACCCTAATGAGGGAATATTGATGTTATTTTTGTATTGCATGATGTTGATATGAAATTGATATGGTTGATATGAAATTGAGATGCTTGTGTAACAAATATCCTGAATACCTTGGTCAGATGACCTGAAGGTAATAGTTACCTGATAAGTGATAACCATGTTTAGTGATGAACTAAGGGTTTGAATACCCAGATCCAACAAATGAGATGATGGTGGTATTGAGGGATGTGAATTCCCAACAATGAGACAAAAGATTGAGATCCCAATGCTTTATAATGTTTTGAAAAGTAATAAACTCGATCCAAAATTTCTGTCGGTCGACAATATTGTCAACCGAGGAGCCCTTTAGGGTCGGTTATAAGGAAAAACTGACCCTAGAGGTGCTTATACACGTGAAACCGGGCTCCTTCTCGGTCGAAAAATTCATCGACCGATAAGAGATCTAGGATCGGTTATAAGGAAAAAATTGACCCTAGAGGTGCTTATACACGTGAAATATGGCTCTTATTCGGTCGACGAATTTGTCGACCGAGGAGCCCTTAAGGGTCGGTTATAAGCAAAAAACCGACCCTAGAGGTGCTTATACACGTTAAATTTGGCTCTTATTCGGTCGACGAATTTTTCGACCGAGGTGCCTTAGAGGTGCTTATAACCGATCCTAGAGGTGCTTATACATAAATTGGATCCTAAGTCCTCCTCGGTTGACAATATTGTCGACCGAGAGTGTCTCAGTCGACAATATTTTCGAATGAGATTAACCCTGTTTCAATGTTTTAAATTAAGTACCAAGTGTGTGTCTGAGTGTGCGGTTGTGACACTATTGTAGGGGATGACCTATCTAAGTGTTGTAAATGGCTAGGTAAGATCTAATGATTGATTTACATGATATCTAAGTACTTGTACAAGATTTTACATGATATCCAATATAATCATTTTGTATGACTCTTTAGTTCTCCCCCTTAATTTTATGCTATGCTCCCCCTTAAAGAGATATTTAATTTTAAAACCAAGTGATGCTTTGTCAAATTTAGGCATAATTTATTTTTCAATCATTTGAAATAACAATATTCTTATATAACATGTATATGTCCAAATGAAGCCATGGAAAACACTTTTATTCATAACAATTTAATGCCCATACACTTTGTAAGATGAAGCATGACATAATTTATTTATAAAAAGATATCCATTACAATCATTACAAAGATATCTCATAATCTCACTGAAAAGACCGAAGGATTACATCAATGTCTGGGTCTTTTCCAAGAAAGGGCTCAGCTCCATAATATTTGACCAGTGTCTGCCACTCCAAGGCACCTGTCTTGGTTAAGGCATAAGCCTCCAAGAAGGTGGGAACACGATCAAAGTGAAAGTGGGCAGCAATGTCTTGAAGTTGAATTGGGGAAAACTGAGTATGTGTGAGATCAGGAGATGGTGGAGGTGGAATGTGATAGTAGTTGTAGAAAGGATTGTATGGATTTATCATGCCAGGATTAAGGGAATAGGGATATTCATCAGGTTGGTTAGGAGAGAGAGTTTGCATCCTTTGGTTTAAATAAGTCATGGCATGGTGATTATAATCTAATTGCCTACTTAGGTGATATTGGGATCCATCAATGTATGTCAAGGTGTTTGTAATAGGATCATGGGGTAGGTTGGTAGGAGGAGGTGGTGGAGGTATGTCTTGGGTGGATGTCTCCCCTTCAATCCTAGCCCTTTTGTGGCCAAAGTCGATTCCCATCTTTTCCACTGATTTTTACTTATCTTTTGGGGTTTTCTATCCCATGTGTAACCTAATTCGTCCTCAATATTCTTCTTAAGAAAATGTTGAGTGATTTGGCATACAAAGTCAGCATAAGGTGGATTGCCAGAAAACTCAAGCATATTCTTAAGGATGATACGAATAAAGTTTATGGGAGTACCTTTGAGAATGGCATAGATAAGGTACATACGAAAGGTGGGTACTTCAGATTTGTTTGCTCTAGGATGGATATTGGTGGCAACAATGAGATTTATGATCCTAGCTTTAGGTTTTAAATTTATGGGATTAATAGGTACCCCTATCTTCATGGCAAGTCATATTTGATTGAAAGATGGCTCTTTTGACATCACTAAGGCTAGTTGTAGTGTCATCTTGGGAGAGTTTTTTGAGTGGATTTCCTGTGGTGAGATCAAGAAAATCTCTATATTCTTCTATGTCTATGTCAAGCATATCAAAAATACCCTCCTCAGTAAAATGGAATCCATACCCACCAACCATAGAGGAGAAGGAATCATGGTCAGGATGTGGGGTTAAATTGGCACAGAATTTATTAACTACTTTGGAGGAGTAGGAATGGAAGGAGGGGATCAGAAAATCAGTCAAATGTTGCACCTCAAAGAGTTCCTCCAAATCGACAATGCTGTGGAAGTCCATGACGTCGACTGGTCGTCGTGGAAGAGGAGTTCTTGAGGAGAGCCTGAGGTAGCGGTCGACTGCAGCTGCGTCGTTGAAGGGGATGTCATTGATGATCGACAGTGCTAGAGAGAACGTCCTTCCTTTCCTGGCTGCAAATTGCTTCTTTCCACGCGTTGATGAGGAAGCCATCTCGTTGCTTTGAAATGGAGAAGTAGGAAGCAAGACTTGGATGTATAGAAGCTAAAGATTTTCACAAGAATACACTAGAGAGGAGATAGAGAAGTGAGAATGTGAAGGTGTGAAGAAATGGATTGTTTTGGGTCTATTTATAGCAAAACAGAGCCCATTTCAGTCGACAATTTGTCGACCGACGCCCGCAACGGTCGTTTCTTTAGACGCTCCTCCCGGTCGGCCAATGGTCGATCGAAAACTAGCCGTTACGATTTTTTTAATATTTTTTTAAGTCATTAAATTTATATTTTAATCAGAATATTGCCTTTTTAATTCACGCAAATGGAGGTTCACAGGGTTGGCCTCGGTCGAACATTTTGTCGACCGATGTTGTCTCGGTCGAACAATTCGTCGACTGAGAATATAAGTACCTATAGGGTTGGTTTTTTTCTTAAAACCAACCCGAGAGGTACTTATACATGTGTGAAATACTAAACTGGATCCTAAGTTTAACTCGGTCGACAATATTGTCGACCGAAAATCCCTCTAGGGTCGGTTATAAAGAAACACCGATGCTACATGAGCTTATACGAACGAATCTGGCTCCATCTCGGTCGAAAAATTCGTCGATCAAGAAGGAGCAAGATTTCCTTCGTATAAGCACCTCTAGGGTCGGTTTTTTCCTTATAACCGACCATAAAGTCCTCCTCGGTTGACAATATTGTCGACCGAGATAAACTTAGGATCCAGTTTAGTTTTTCACAAGCGTGAACTAAATTGGAACCAAAATTCATCTCGGTCGACAATATTGTCGACCGAGGAGGACTTTAGGGTCGGTTATAAGGAAAAAACCGACCCTAAAGATACTTATACGAAGGAAATATGGCTGTTTCTCGGTCGATGAATTTGTCAACCGAGAAAATCTCTAGGGTCGGTTAAAAGTACAAATCTGACGCTAGAGGTGCTTATACATGCGTGAACTAAACTGGATCCAGAATTGATATCGGTCGACGAATTTGTCAACCGAGGAGCCCTTTAGGGTCGGTTTTAAAGGAAAAACCGACCTTAGAGGTGCTGAACCGAAGAGGACTTTAGTTTCAGTTATAAGGAAAAAACCGACCCTAAAGGTGCTTGTATACGTGAAATCTAGCTCTTATTCGGTCGAAGAATTTGTCGACCGAGTAGCCCTTTAGGGTCGGTTATAAGGAAAAACCGACGCTATAGATCGAGGCGCGAAGCCAAAATCAAACAAATTTTTGCCGTAGGAAACTTGTAATTGACTTTCTAATCCAATTGTCTATAAGGTCGCTTATTTTATAAAAACCGACCCTATAGAGATGCACTACAAGGTCGGTTATTTTAAGAAAAAGTGACGCAAGAGATCTTAAGTGGTGCCCATATTTTTTATAGACATAGAAGGTCAGTTATTTGGAAAACCGACCCTATAGAGATACACTACAAGGTCGATTTTTTTTAAAAAACCGACCTAAGAGGTCTTAAGTGGTGCCCGCATTTTTTATAGACATATAAGGTCGGTTATTTGGAAAACCGACCCTATAGAGTTACACTACAAGGTCGGTTTTTTTAAGAAAACTGACCCAAGAGGTCTTAAGTGGTGCCCACATTTTTTTTAGACATATAAGGCCAGTTATTTGGAAAAACTGACCCTACAGGTAGTGACGTTATAACCCATTTCTGTACTAGTGCACCCATATGTAAAATCATAGTGCACCCACTACAAAATCATAGTTTATCAATTATGTGAATCATAGTGCAGCGACTGTACAAATCTTGGTTCATCCAGTATGTGAATCGCATTGCACCCTACATTATAATACCGGTTCATCCACTTTGTGAATCATACGACATACCCTATTCAAACCCTGGTTCATACACTATATCAACCATAAACCACTATGTGTATCCTAGAGCATCACTATATGAATCAAAATAAACTAATCTCAACCTAGTGCTCTAACTATTCAAATCCTAGTCTAGCCTCTATATGCATCCTAGTGCAGCCACTACACTATATGAATCCTAGTGCACCTATTTTAAAAAAATTGGTTTGACCATTACTCGGATCCTAGTACCCCCTCTATTCAAATCATGCTCCCCACATTGCTCGAATCCTTTACACCCCTATCTAAATCGTGGTGCACACTTGATCATTGTGCATGTAACACTCTTAATATAGACATGAATCCTAGAACACCCGTTGTGTGAATCCTAGTTCATCCACTATAGGAATCCTACTTCAACAATTATGTGAATATTGGACATCTGAAATATGAATCCTTGTTCATTCACTACATGGATATTACATGCACTATAAAAATCTACATTCAACAACTATGTGAGCCTAGTGCATCCACTATGTAAATCCTAGTTCAGTTGCAATGTGAATCCTAATGCACACACCATACAATATCTAGCTTAGCCACTATGTGAATCTTATTTCACCTTTTAAACAAATATGGTTCACCTACACTAAATCCCAATACTCCCTCTATTTAAATCATCTTGAAGACATTACTTGAATGTTCATGCACCCTCTCTAAACTATTAGTGTGACCAGACTCTTTGTGCGTGTACGACTCCTAATAGATTGATTAATCACAGTGCACAACATTTTAGTTGAGGTGCACCGACATTCAAGCAACACTAAATTTTAGAAAATATAATGATATTTTGTAGGAGATGTTGAGAGAATCATATATTGGATGTATATAGGATCCCTTGATAAACCAAACACTATTTTTTTTGAACACTAATTGCTGTAGGAAATATAAAATGTAAAAAATCATAGAAAAGAAGGAAATAAGAAATCACAAATCGCATGAGATTTGAGTGGTTGAAACCCTAATATCATGCTACAAACCTAGTCGATTTTAACCACCACATTCTAAAATTATTATATTGTTATATTTGGAAATACAAAACAAATGCAACATGATACTAAACATTACATTTTGTTGTCAATAACAGATCACAAACCCTTTCTCCTTTCGTTTTGGATTCCATAGAACATCTTCTATCTCCTCTAAAACTATGAAAACATGAGCTTGCATAACCTTTATTCAGACTGATGGAGCACACCCCTTTAGGAGTACCTTCCTCAAGATTACAAATAGATCAATACCTATTTAATAAAAAAATCGTTTAGTAGAGACAACAAGTCATGAAGGAATTATGATGAAGGATATAATTTATGCTTCAATAGGGCAAGTAAAAAGAAGTGTAGTTCATCTAAAATTTAATTTGGAAGTTTTTTAAAGTCGTAAAGCAATACTTGAACACAACATCACTTAGAAAAAATGAATTATATAAATGTAATGGAAACTTTCTTAATTTGATTCTCTAGTGATCATGTGTTCCTTGAAGAGATCATGGAGGTTATCTAATTTTTGAAAAGGGTTACCGTTAGCCAATGTATCAATTAGAACTCTAGTAATGAAATCTAATTGTTTGATTAGTAAATTTTACTTTACAATAACTAGTTTTACATTATATCACCTTATCAGTCATATTATGAGTTTGATGGGCCATGTCTTGATTGACTTGTAGTTTGAATAAGGGTGTAAAATTGACACATCATAAGTAGAATTAATCCATTTTTAATTGAACATGTATGAATGTAAGTATCTTGATCAAAGGTATAATTTTGTAAAAAACTACTCAATCCAACATGTAATTTGAGAGAAAAGAGTCACAAGACTTACAATAACTTGATGGATATGTCACAGTTGAACTAACATTTTGACCAACCAAATCTTGGTTCAAATATAATTTTGATCATATAAGTGCCAATTGAACAATAAGTAAGTTCTAAAATTAAATTTGAAAGAAACTTTAACGAAATAGTTTATCTACTAATGGATTCCTATATGTACTTATGTTGGTACTAGAAGTTATTTACATATTTGTTTTTCTCCTTCACAAGAATAAAAGTGATTGATTTGTTTACAGAAATACCATCGAAAGATATAAAACAAATTACTTTGGCAATATAATATAAAATTTCCCGTGATATCACTATAATAATCTAGAATCACTTATAGTATTTTCATATAAACATGTAACTAATTGACTCATTAAAATAAGTTTATGTAATTTTTTGATGAAACAAAAGTATCCACCTTTTTATGATTGTAACTATTTCTAGAAGAAGAAATATTAACTCACATAATGTCAAAATCAGTTAAGAAAATTTAGCATATACTTTTCCATTAATTGAGGAAATTTGTGTTACTTCATAAAATGTAGATAATTTCCATTTAAGAAGAAAATATATCTAAGATGTTAAAATCAATCATTAATTAATAAGTATTGCAATGTTACATGTTATATTGGGATTCTCCTTAGTTGAATGTTATTTTTTTCTGATATTTTGAGGTTAGATATTTCACAGAGTGGGTGTGACATTGAGGCACTAGCGACTAAGGAGGACAAAGTTCCTCTACATGCAAAAGAAGGACATTTCCTGATAACATGAATCTAGGTAGTGTCGCAAATCCATGCATGAAATTTCCTATTCTAAGTGTTTTGCAATGATAATCCAAAGGTTCTCTAAGTATGCTTTTAATGAAGGATGATGAGATGGTTTACCCTAGGAGGAGTTTGACTAGAACATTCTATCTTTGAGGAACTTGGATGTTACATATATTATAGGTTAGAAAACCCTATAGCTCATACTGAAGAATTACTTTCGTATTTGAAGGTATAAGCAAAAATTCTAGGTGAAATGTAGGTAGTACTATTCATTTTGGTTGAAATATGAATCCATGGAAGATATGAGCCTTGCATTGAAGATAATCCAAGGTATGCTTGGAGAAATGAAATCATTCAAAATGGTGAAAACAAGAAGTTCCCTTGAGAAGGAACAACTCACTTGTATCCCAATCTATATGATTATATGATGTTTAATGGACCTTTGGCATGACAATATGTTCTTATGGATTGAGCCTTATCAGAGGAAACTTACTAGAAAAATTATCTGTAAACCAGCGAATCACCTTGAGTTGATAAGGATTTAGGTTGTCACACACTTTTCTTCTTCCTTCCCCTGTAAGGTCAATATATATATCTCTTATGATACTCACTATCCACTTTGTTCCCACTATGAATGAAATTGCTAGAAGTTTGATAGTTTGCTACATTTATCCATGACTGGGAACATTGTAGGGAGAATTAGTTAATTCTGTCACTTATTCATCAAAAAATCAAAGTAATAGAGTTCAAGCCCATAGGTTAATGCTAATAATTGTGTTGTAAATACTACCTTATTCATAATGGAAAACTAATCTAATTCGATAGGTCGATGAACAGCGTGATATGATTTGGTCTCTTTCCCAACCATGAGTGCTAGTCTTGTAAATTCCCCTTTTTCTAAATCCTATTATTCACAAACATTACTCCATATCTCTCCTCTTTGATTTTACTACTATGGGTGTTAGAGCTTTACATGTGGAGGAGAGACTGAAGCCAAGAACAATGATAGTTATGTTGATGGGTAATGTTAACGTGATCATTGGTTAAAGATATGGCTATGTTGAAGAAAAAAGTGACAAAATGTAGTGACTTGACTGTAGGTAATGGTTGGTGGTAGAAAATGACCATGAAAGGAGAACTCATTTGCAGAGTTGGAAAACACCCTCATCGAAGGAATCACATGCACTAAAATCTACATAAATGGAAAACACCCTTATCTCGCTTTGGAACGATCCCTGGTTAAATGGTGCTTACCTAGAATGCATTGTCAGTAAGACCCTCTCACTCCTGAATGGTTTTGGGAATGATGTTAGGTTGAGCAACATCATACACAATGGTGAGTGGTGCATCCCTGAGCTACGCAGAACTGCTGCTGTCATCCAAATTTGCTCTGAAATACCGCTGAAAAATAGAGACAAATGCTATCTAACTGGCATGCAACATTGGTCCTGCAGGAACTGTTGGAATCTCATTAGGAAAAAGAAAGAAGAAACCGACTGGGCTGTCTGAATGTGGAAGCAACACGATTTGCCAAGGTGTTATGTAGTACATTGTTGGAAAGCTTTTCACCTAAGATTACTGACGGAGGACAAACTACAAGGGCACGACTTCTCACTTGCCTCATGGCGCAGCCTATGCAAATATGCAACTGAAACAAATGAGCATATCCTTTGGAGGAGCTCCTTTTCTATTTCCATATGGGAACGAATGAGAAACAGACTCTTGCTGGTTCCTAAAACTTTTCAGGATGTACTGCATCTCGTAAACAAGTCTGAAAAGAGAATAGAAACCTCCATCATCTACCATATTTGGTATATGAGAAATAGAACAATTTTTGAAGAGGCAAAGCCAGACCCAAACCTTGTATGGTGATCTATAAGCCAAGACTTAATTGCATTATAAACTTGTATAGATAGGCTACTTTTTCTTGCTAAACCTACACTTGTATACATCTTTTTTTGAAAATGAACAGAGGAACACACTTAACGATAAAATTTTTTTCCAAAGATGGAATTGTTTGTTCTTGTGTATGGAATCAATTATTCCTAGAAGCTCTTTTACATATGGAATTCTAAGATAGGTCCCTCGTATTAGGTTTTTTTATTAATTACTAGAAGACATGCATATAGTTTTAAACTTTTTGATCATGAATACCTAGAATGATAGACCCATCTTGCCTTGTTTAGTGATTAAAATATGTTTATTTTTTATAATGATGTATGTTGCGTACATTATCATGTCTTCCTACTACATGTCTACCTACAAATCCTACATGACATGATCCCTGTCTAAAACCACTAAATATTCCATCCCAATGTCAAGAACATAGAAATATTTCCTACTAAATTTTATAATAGGCTTTTTGTTTCTGTAAAAGAGTGAAATCACCCCTTTACTGCATGGTATCAGATCCCATGGTAGTCGGAATCTGACTATTTCAGTTTTGTCTCCCTAATTAGAATCCCTGCCTTACATAGTTCCTTTAGGTGACATGGTTGCCCTATAGTTGATCTATAAATGATGAAAGGTTGATTTAGGATCATATAGTTCCACATTAGTATCATGATGAATAAAACTCTAAAATGCTCATAACTAAAATATGCATAACCTAATGTTGTTTAGGTTTGCCTTTAGGCAACTATTAGGGAATGAAGTTGAAGCAAAGGTGTCAAGAAAGGAGCTTGTCTTGGAGCAACCAGACCTTCTAATCTCGTAATCCTTTTTGTTTGAACCTTATTACCTTCCTAGAGGCAAGTTTTGTTAACCCCCTTCTCATATATTGCTTAAGTACATGCTTAAAACCCATGCTTCTATGTTGATAATCGACGATTTCCATCTCTTTTTACCATGTTCTTCTAAGGTTTTGGTTTCTTGCTATTTTATTTTCTCTTTGGTTATCTAAGAAACTTCAAACCTGATCTTGGATCAAATGGTGTTTTCTCCCTCTCCCTCTCTCTTTAATTATCTCGATCGGTTTGATGATGTGGCAATTTCCTATTGGTCAGTATTGCAAAATTCATATCTTCTAAACCGCTTATCCAAATTTGACAAATAAATATGTTTTGGAATTGGAAAATTAATCTATATCTAATAAAAATATTTTCAAAGTCTGATTTCATGGTTTGACGAAGGGGTGATTTCACCTCCTTATAGTTTGACAGAATTGTTTTCCATTTCCTAGTCGTTAATGATTCTATAGAATGTTGTGTGTAATGAACAATTTGTAGGACCGAAGAATGAATTCTGAACTGAAGTTATTAACCTATCATGTATATGTACCGTTGAGAAAATATTATTAGTTATGAGGAATTAATGTTATTTTTTATTTTTTGTGGGTATTTTTTTCTCCTTTACAAGGTATTATGTTGCACCTACCAGGTAAGTGAAATGGAGGACAATTCCTCAATGTGTTACACTGTGAAATTTGGGCTGATTATAGATTCTACTTAGACAATAGCTTGTGAGATGATTGTTAATGCCAACGGGGTTGAGTGACATCCTCTATGTCATTTACAACCACTCAAATGTGCTTCTTCCAAAGGCTAACTGTTCATGCTTTTCTCTAATATCACTCGTCGTACATATAAAATGTAATAAACGTTTGTCATGAATTATAATGAAATACGAACTAATGACTAGAATACAATTTTATTAGGTTGTCTATCTTTTATTTTTTTCCCTTATGTGCCTTCATATGTGAATGTTACTTCCAAATATGGATCATGCATGTACGTAGTTTTTTATGGCTATGTTGTGTGTTTCTTCCTATGGGTCAAACTAAAGATACTAGAAATCATATTATGTTTCATTTTTGTTGGAAACATGATTTATTTGTGTTAGGTATGTTATTTTAGTTTTATTCATATATTGTTAGGCTAAAAGAGAACCATGTGTGGTCTAATTTCTTTATTTCATTCTGAAAGATGGTTAGTCATGGATTTATAGTTTTCATTAAAAAGTGTATTCAATTTGTGATGAATATCTCTATTTTTCCTTCCATGTGATTTGATAGTTTAGAGCTTCCACTCGGTGTTGGATGTTTTTATTATTATTATAGTTTTTGGTATTGAAGAAAAGTTTTTAGTGTATATACAAAGAATAAGAGGAATTTATCAAATACACTAGTATGTTTGGTAGAAAAATCTTAAAATTATAATTATTGGCATTATTTGAATGTGACATTGGGTAACTCCATGATGTCAAATGGTTAAGTAGGAAAGATCATATCCATTGGATGTGTCTCAAGAAAAAAACATGAATTTAGATTTGTAAAAGATTGAGGGTGATTTTGAAATAGACAAAGTTAAGGTGCATTTTTATAAAATTAGGAAGTGCTTCAGAGTTCTTTGATTCCATATAATTTCAATGTAGATCATGATACCTTTCTGTAGTCAGAGTGGTGATTATCACATGGAAGAATTATTTTATTGGAGTTTATGAGAAGATTCCTTCCATACTATGTCAAGGACAAGAACTAGAAGGAATTTGTCAACCTAGTGTATAAGGAAATATCAATGGAAGAGTATATTTGTGTTGTCCACAAGTTAAATCTCTAAAATGCTACTTTATGTCAATCTATGGGGAGCGAGAAAATAAGTTCATTTACATTCTAAAACTAATTCTAAGTGCACTAGCTCTATCAAGTAGATGTGAGACACTTTCTACTATAATTGAGATGGATTCTCTAATAGAAGAGCATACATAGGAGATACAAAGCTATGAGAATAAAACAAAGATAGATACAACATCCACTCAAGGGATGTCAAGAGAGAATAATAGAGGGTCTTTAGGTGATCTATGTATAGAAGACTCTAAAGAAATGATAAGAAAGGGGATAAAAATGTCCTCTTTTTGAACTACTAGTTAATATTATATAAGATGTTAGTTCTAGTTCATGAAAAGAGGGTATCTAAGACGTAGAAGGGAAATGATACATCTTCCATGACTTTCTAGAGTAGATGAATTACTAATACATGCTGACAAGAAGGATTAGATACGGGCCTACTCCCTAAGAAGGGATAATATAGAGGAATCCTACCATATGGTATGAGGCATGCTTTAAATTTATGATTATTCTTTTTTGGTTTTGTTTGACACTAAATCTAGTCTATCTTTTATGTCTAATTTATTTTTGTAAATGAAATCTAGAATGAAAACCTCTAGATTATATGTGATTGATATCTTCTCCTTTTGATACCCAAAAAAATCATATTAAATTATAGAGGGATGTTCCCACAAAGTAGATAGTTAGTTTCTTGGTTTACCTTGTAGTTATCTAGATGGATCATTTGGTTATAACCATGGCCATACATTGGTTAGATCAAAATCATGATTGTGTTCTATGTACAACCAAAAGGTTCTAATATGAACAATTTTGAATGTGATATTCGTCATCAGATTTGTGAGACAAAAAGACAATCAGTAGTTTCTTCCAACTTTGAGGGAGCATAATTTTCTAGTGAGTGGTTGTAGGACTTATCTAGATTGTGTTTTGAAGATTGATGCATAGTGTTGACTATTCAAGATATATAGACTATGCCAATTTACCAAAAAAATACTTAATGATCAACTAGGGTTGCATACACACCAATAGAAAGAATTATATAATTAAATTATACTTAGAACTACTTTAATTGCAAAACAACTTTTTTGTTTGGCTCTTTCTGATCTTCTAGAGTTGAAGCAACATTCTAGAACTTTTGTATATGTGTTTCATCCAATCAAACATATTTTTATCTTGGGTATAGAAGGAACCTTGAAGAAATTGTTTATTACAAGTTGTTTCATTTTAGGTCGATGTGAAAAATATGTATCTACTTCCTCATATCACCGTCATATTTGACCGCTGCAATACGGTTCAATCTTCTCAAAGAATGGTATGAAATTTGGATGTTATCAACAGAAGATAGATGACTAAAATATTCCAAGGACTATTTTCATAATAAAATTTGAACATCATGAATTATTTGTTATGCCATTTTGGATAACTAATGCCCATGTTGCATTCATCTATATGATAAATCAAGTGTTAAAACCTCATCTGAATCAATTTGTGATTCTTTTTGTAGATGACATTCTAGTTTTTTCTCTCAAGGAAGAGAATCCCAAGGAAGATATAAGAATTGTTCTATATAATTAGAGACAATAAACTTTGTTGGTAAATATCAAGATCTAAAGTTTGGTTTGAAAAAAATTATGTGCTCATGATATGTGATTTCAAAGAATAAAACTCTTTGTACCAACTCATTTTGAATTTTTAAAGTATTGGAATGATCTAAAAAAATGTCCAAACACTGATTTTATGATGATGATTGGGTACTACAAAATTTTTAATGAGAACTTTTCTAGGATATCCCTTCCACTAAGTAAAATAATAAAGAATGTCATGAAGTTCTTATTGATGAAAATGTGAGATTTGGTTATTCAGAGAACAAGAAAAGACTGAATTCGACACCACTATGCATTCTTGTCACTTGTGGTGGAAATTTTTTAGTTTATAAAGTTGGGTTTGGTACTAGCTTGGACTATATTTTGATACAACATGGTAAGGTGGTTGCATGTGCCTCTCTATAGTTCAAATTTATAAGAGGGATTATCCAAAACACAATTTAGAATTGACAGTTTGTACACACACTTAAGATCTAGCATCGTTTCCTTTACAATGTGAAACTTCGTGTAATTATGACCATAAAAGCTTATAATACGTATAATCTATCATAAGGAGAGATACGAGGAAGCGTCCTTGTTTAGGTTCCTAAAGGATTATCATTTATACATCAATTATAATTTAAGAAAGGTCAACATTGTGGTAGATTGACCCACAAGTAAAGTACACCTGTAATGTCTTATTTGGTGATCCATGATTGGAAGAGACTAGGAGATTTACCCGGTGTCTTCCATATGTTACACACCCAAAGTACATTACAACATTAGCTAAAAATATGATTTTGGGGTCCCAACATGAAGGATAAAAAAGAGAGAATATGGCGAAGGAAATGGGGGAAGTATGATCTTTGTATTCAATGGGGATTGATGATAACATCATAATTGTCTTGCTATTTTATAGAGGAAGTGATCAAATATGCACACATGACATGTTCTCTATCAATTTAGTGAGTACAAACATGTATAAGATCCACAATACATTTTTTGGTGGCCCTGAATGAGATATATTATAGCTAAGTTTGTACAAAAATGTTTGGTTGGTCAATAGGTAAAGATTGGACAACAATGACTTTTTTGATATTTCAAAAAATAAAAGTACTTGAGTGGAACAGAACCTTTACACCAATCAATTTATTTGTAGGGATAATTTAGGTTAAAAAAAAGGACAACATATGGGTTCTAGTAGGTAGAGTGACAAAGAGGACTCACTTTCTTGCAATGGAAGTTGGTAAATCGATTGAAATTAGAGATGTATAGTAATGAAATATATTGAGACACTACATGGTGATCCAACACTAATACTTTATGATATAGGTCCACAAGTAGCCTCCTCTTTTTGGCAGATCTTGCAAGAGGCACTTGTAATAAAATTTAGTTCAATAAACATTTTCATCCACAAATAGATGTCCAATCAGATAGGAAAATTAGACATTAGAGTATATGCTGAGATATTTTGTTCTATCCTAGAAAGGCACCTGATTGGTTAGTACATCTATTATAATTTTTCTACAATAATAGCTACCATGCAAGTTTCAACATGGTACCTTATGAATCTCAATATGTAATACATTGTATATTTATCAACAGATTCGATGGTGTGGGAAAGAACATTAATATGAACTATTATTATTTATAATGTGCAAAGAAGGCTTATTTGAGTACGGAAAAGCAAAAGGACATATAAATTAGATAAAATAGCTACATATAAAAAAAATGACATGTCCAATAATGGGAGTCCCTTATTTTGAAATGTGAGGAAATCCTAGTTGAATATATGCAAGAAATTTTTAGAAAATGGATCATTACAAGGACACTATTTATGCATTTTGACTAGATTCCATGAATATCAATTATTTATTTAATATTTCAATAATGAGAATTAATATACACGAGGAAGATCACGTCATTGGGTAAATATGTGAAATCCTTCCTAACTTGTTGTATGAAGAGAGAGAAATCACCATTGTACCTTTATGAGATCACTAGATTTGGAGATGCATAGTCCCTATGGTAAAATCCACATGGAAAAATCATACACGTGAAAAGTCTTGACAGGAACTAAAGTCCAATATGGAAATGTACACTTACATTTTTCGATAAATCATTTTCAATGTCTATTTATTTGTGGTGGGAGTCACAAAATCCATTTAGGTGAAAGGATGTAAAAATGACCTTATATGTGATTCTATACTGAGTAGGCAACCAATGACAACGATGCTAGTTGGCCTCTCTCTTAATCATAGGTTGTTTCTTGATTTATTCACACATGATAACTCTCACTCACTCCATCTTTCATTTTATTATCATAGACATAGGAACTTATAGGTTTGAGTAGAATGTCACATGGGGAACAATGTCGATGGGAACTTTACACATGACATTTGAACCAATAAAATGGTTGTGTATAATTATAGGGTGACGAAGCACATAAACTTGTAGGCACTACATGGTTGGTGCAAGGTAAGTACCAGTCAGAGATAAACTATTATTTGTGTTTGGAAGTCACCCTTGACTAAGGTATGTAGTCAAACCTAAAAATTGATCAAACTAGAAAAACATTTCAAATTTATTTTTTGTTCTTCTTTATGTCTATTATGTTTCACTAATAAGAGGATATACTAGTTCTTTTCTCAATAAAAAATTGATGAAAACTACCCAACATGATAGACCCATCTTTTCTTGTATTATGGACATAAAAATATTATTGTTTTGCCAACTCTATACCAAGTGCATTATCGTGTCTTCCTTAACTAGATCCACCTACAGACCTATACACTAATCAAAATAACCTAAAATGAATGGATATCTTAGCCCAAAGTCAATTAAATATTATCAACTAAATTTTAGAATGGGTAATCTGTTTCACACTACCTATTTTTCCTAGTATGCATGATTAGGATGATGTATAAGTGTAACACACATGTATTTGGAGTGATGAAAACTTTTTGTATAATCATGTTTAAAGATAATATGCATATGTACCTCCGAACAAAACTATTGGTGTAAGAGAAATGAATGGATCTTTTGTTTTGTCTTATTCTCTGATGGACAACTGCCCTTTCTCACATGGCATTGAGTTGTACATATTTTGTCACAATATCCAAAATTTGGTAAGATAAAATGAAGGTGAATTCCTCTTTGAGTTACACTACAACATCTAGGTTAGTTATGAACTTTGGATCGACTCTAACTTGTGAGTTAACTGTCAATGCCAACCTTGGGGTGGAGTGACACTTTTTTCATCATTTGAAACCTCTTGGTCAACTATTCACTCCCAAAGACAAATCAAGCATGACTTGGAACCACTTCTCAGCTATAAAAATAATGGGATAATTATATCCCATGGTACGTAGAGACTAATTAATGAATAGCTTTATACTTCATTATATTGATGTTGTTTTCATTCCTTTTGTGTGCTTGCATATGTGGCCATGATCCCCTGCATATAGATCATGTAGATTCTTATTGACTATGGATATTTTAGTGTCATGCTTCCTTTGGGTCAAACTAAAAAAATTAGAAATCAACTTATGTTTCATTCTATTGTGATATGATACTTATATATTTTATTTATGACCTTATTATGTTATTTAAATTTATCAACTGAAAAAGACCCATGTAGGGTATAGTTTCCTTCTTTACTTTGATATACCACTTACTGGTTACTCTATAATACTTCTCTATTTATGAAAAAACTATTATTCTCTTAGATTGGTTTTATCTAATTATGTTTTTTTTAGATTTCATTCAATGTTTAGTATCTATTAGGGCATTACAGATTCATCTGTTATGTCATATCAAGTGGTATCCTTTGATGAGTTGTCTCTCTCTCTTGGCACCCACAATATTACAATTCTTCTAGTGGTTTTATTTAATGGTGAGCATGCCTCTTGTCCATATTCCAATTTGATTGTTCCTCAAGGACAACCCATCACTACTTTGAACTGTCACCAATAAAGCTTCTCAGATTGAGGGGTTCATAGTCCCAACCATTGATGAATTGGGAAAAACAAATCTAAAAGTGAAAAGATCAATTCACGTATATACCACAATGTGAGAATATGTTTAATAAAATGGACAATGAAGTGGTGGTATTTTCTTACTTATTTTTGCCAATAATGGTATAATAACTCAATCTAATGGTTGAGGCACTTGAACTTAACTCTAGGAAACATAGGGATCTATGGATACTTCTAGAAATATTATATTGAGGAGTAATTGATATCAATCCATTTGGATCTTGTTTTTGATTTCTTTATGAAAAGGTTGAATGAGTGGTCTATTGGAAAATATATAGGCATGGTATATCTGCATGGGAAAGGGGTTTATAAACATGGTTGTAGTGATTGAGGCCCTATTGTGATATCTTCGAGATAAAACCTATTTAGTTTTAGGAGAACCATGGATATTGGTCAATTGAACATTGCATTATCAAATATAATAAGGGCTGTGGGATGAAGTGACAAGGTATATTACACTAATGACAATTCCTCAAGGACTACTATGTGAAAAAAATCTAGAAAAGACAAAACCCAAAGTTCATTTTCCCTAGGTTATAGTAGGAGACTTCAACATTTTTGATTCTCTATTGAAACTTAAAATATCCCCATCCTTCCCATAGATATATGGAGGTATTAAAATTATCTATGATTATTGCAACCTTCTTGGACAACTTTATAAGTGTTCTACTTTATTCACCACAAATGGCATAGTGGAATTTGGTACAATGTAATTGTTCACTTGCTCTATCGTTATGTCACATTGTAGGTCTTCACAATGATGTTGTATAAGACATTTTTTACCATGGAGATATCATTATATTAATTTTGCACACACATATAGTTTTGAATATAAATGCATAGCTCTATTCATGTTTGCGAATGAATGGTTTGATTACCTACATTTATCACATATAGTGAATGAACAAATGTCAAGTATGTAAATGGGGGGGGACTACGTATAGGGTTCGTTAATATTTTCAATATGCCATGATTACTCTTATCAATTGGAATAGGGTTATGGTGGGAAATATTAATTGTTCTTCCATTAATATGAAAGGATAGTGATAGAATGCCAATCTCTCTTCTATAACCATCCGTTCAATATTTTGACTCTAGAGGATGCTACCGAGACGAGACCATTTTCTATGAAAGTTAGTAGAAGGGAGAAAATCTTAATAATGAATAAGTACAAAAGTGATATAAATTAAAAAGGAGTCTATCAGACATGGATCTTTGATACTTTCATTCCTTTGAGGATATATTTGAAATCCATTAGGAATCTTGAAATAGGATAGGTGTTAACTATTGTAGGATATGAGGGAAAAAATCATATGTTAGGTTAATACCAAAATATATTGAACAATGTATATTTTCATTTTCTTCTAATGAAGGGAAAAATGGAGAATACATAAAATTTTGTTAAGAAGACAAAATTGTAGTCTAGATGGGTGACTAGAAATATAGTAAGATAATTTGTACTAATTTCTAATTTTGAAAATGAATTGGGGCATGATTGATTTTATGTATCTAAAACTTCTTGGAGGTTCTGGGAGATGAGGTCAGTAGAACTTTTCTTGGCTTTTTTGGACTGGGAATCTTATTGGGAGCACGAATAATACACTGATCATCCTTATTTCTTACAATGAAGATATGAGAAATCAACTACACACCACCTTCTTTATTTGATTGGTGTTTTCTTGGTTCCTTTGTTATTAGGCTGAATGACTCCAATTATTTTGGGTGAATTTTGTAGAGTAGGTAACATTCAGTTTGCATACAAGAAAATTTAATAAAGACTTCAAAATTTTAAATGAAGAATACATTCTCGTTATGAAGAAGAACAAACTTCTAGATTTGTGGATAACATAGAAATACATTTCCTCTCTCTCTTTCAATGTTCATGTCAAATGGTGAACATTCAAATTGTATAATGTAGGCAATTCCAACGACACTATATGTCATTGTTTCATATATGAAGGACAAATTTATATGACAAATAGTGAATCCGATTAAGGATATATTTACTTTTAAAAGGATCCCAATGATTTTATTCTCTCCCAACTTATTTGTTCCTATGAGCTCATTTTGTTTGGCAAACATGATAAGGAGAATTATGTAAAGGTGAAGTTTATTCTTTTTTTCCCATTCTTTTAATTTCTCTTACTAGTTTTATATGTTTTGTGAAGTGTCTTTACAGTGCCAATCAGATATACAAAGGAGGGGGAAATAGAAATAAATTTGTACATCAAGTTGTGGGTATATCTGTAAACAAAACTAGGATTTTAAAAAATCAACCATCCACAAGCAGTTGCTGCAAAGATCATCAACAAAAGCTTCAAGATGAGAAAAAGAATTCCAAAATCAGGGTTCGTCCATCCAATTTGTGCATACTCAGGAGAAAATATCAGAACTGAGTGCAACCTAGAGAGAACCAATAAGATCACAAACACAAGATAGACAAAGAAATCCAATCAAAAAAAAAACAAGAGTCCCAAATTGTGACAAAACCTAGACAACATGCTAAAACATCCTTGGTAGTAATCAAAGAACCACAATGAAACATAGAATGTCCATCACAAAACCAACAAAAGATTCTGGCATAAGCAACAATGAGCTTCCAAATGAAATCCGATGGTCTAGAAGAGTTTTCATGAACTCTCTTATTCCTTTCCATCCAATGTGAAAGATAACACTTGCAATATAAGACATAACTCTTCTATTAATATTAGAGATGTTGTCTTCCCAGCCCTTGGGACAAGAAAAATTTGGAGATAACACGTTAATGTTATGCCATAGGTAAGAAACAAAAGAACAATTAAATATAATATGATTTGTACTTTCATGAGTTAGCTGCATAAGAAACAAGTGGAAGCGAATTGGATCCCTCTTCTTCTGGGGTAATCCAAGGTAGGAAGCTTGTTGTGGCCATCTTTCCAAAGATTCAAGAGAACACATTTTGGAGATTTACACTTCCAAATCAATCAAAGAGATCTGATTTATCCCCTTTTGCCTTCAACTAATTCCAGACATTTTTAATATTTAGTGTTTCTTTCCAAAAAATAATAATTGATCTTTTTCATCGAAGACAATATCAGGACTATGAATAGTAGAAGCAAGGCCCTTGGCTTTTATGGTACTAGGAAGGAGCCATGCACCATTAGTAATAATATAGCTGAGATATGAGTCTCTAGCTAAATTCAATTTAAAAAGATATTATTACCAAAAAAACTAGAAGAAATTTTCCTTTAACCCAAGGATCAGGCCATAGTTTGAACTATGAGCCATAACCAATTTTGAGATCAAAATAATGGAGCTGATTGTCTGTACTTCTAATCAGATTATTAAACAACTAGAAAAAATTCTTAGATGGGTAAATAGACCAAAAAGACTCTTTCTCCAAGTATTTTTTGTTTATCCACTTGACCTACAAAGAGTCTTTTTTATTTGTTATATCCCAAGAATTCAGAATGAGGCATGCAAAAGCGATGTATTTACTCTTCCTTAAGGCCAAACCTCCTTCCGCCTTTGGCAAGATGACTGCATACCATTTAATCAAATGCAAGTCTCTCTTACTCTTAAAGAAATCCCAAAGAAAATCCCTACATAGTTTGTCAACTTCATCCAAAATAGGGAAAGGGATCGGGAAATAAAAGAGCCAATGATGATCCATACTAGAAATAGTAGACTTCATTAGCTCCAGTCAAGCAGCCACCCGAAAGGACCATAGATTTTCAACTTTCTAATCTTCTCTTGATTCTGTCTACTAGATTAGTTCATTAGCTATTAGATAATTTTCTAGTGAGGAGTGGAACACTGAAATACTTAGAAGGGAACCTTCATCAACATTCAAAATACTAGAGATGAGTTCTTTATTAACACCCTATCTAAAGAAAGTTAAACTTTTATAGGAGTTAATGTGTAAACCAGACATGTTATCGGAAGAAGAAAGGACATTCTTCATAGTAGTAGCACTATGAGGATCCACTTTTGAGAAAATCATCAAGTCATCGACAAAGATAAGATGATAAATATGAGTATCCTTAGAATCTTGAATAGGCATAATGTCATTGTTATACAAGATACATTTCTTGAGGACAAAGAACCCCTACATAGCCAAAACAAAAAATAGAGTACAATGGGTTCACCCTGCCTTATGACATTTGAAGGCTTGAAAGAAATAACTTGCCTGCCATTAATAAGAACTTGATAATAATAAGAGACGAAAATTTCCTCAATCCAACCAATCAAAGAAATACGGAAATCCATCTTGAATAAAACAAAATATAAGTACATCCGACTGACTGAATTATATGGTTTTGGTATATCAACCTGTAAGCATATTTTGTTAGAGGATTTCTTTAAATCACTGAGAATTTTGTTTGTGAGAAGAATTGAGTCTTTGATAGATCTCACTCTAATAAAGCACATTGATTTATATCAACTATAGAGGGTAACACCAATTGGAGCCACTTTGCCAAGATTTTAGATATAATTTTATAAATGTCATTGCAAAGTGCTATTGGCCTCCAATTCCATATGTCAGTAGTATCACCATTCTTCGGAATAAGAGAAATAAAGGTGTGATTAGCCTCTAGGAGCATTCTTCCATGGATAAGGAACTCCTTAACAACAATACTAATATCAGAACCAATAATTGGTCAATCCTTCTTATGAAAAAAACCATTCAAACCATCAGGCCTAGGGCGTAGTCTTCCTTCAGATTAGAGATAATATAATCAATCTCAACTTTAGTGAAATGGGAAGTGACAAGATTTTTCTGCAAGTCATTTAAAATAGTCCCTTCCCATGGACCAACCCAAACAGAACCTACATTATCATTATTGGAAAGGGATGAATTGAAATCAGAAATAAAAGAATAAATTTCACCAAGATCATGTGTCATTGAGTCGCCAATATTAATACACTTGATTTGATTACATATCCTTTTAGTTTTCATAGAAGCATTGAAAAATTTAGTATTGCTATTGCCCTAATTCAACCATTGCACATTCGACTTTTGCTTGAAAAAGGATTCTTCATCAAGGTTTGTTTGATGAGAAAGCTTCTTCTTGACAATGATAATAACCCTTTAAGCATCATTGGTAGGATCTAGGTCAGAGTTGGATTGCACAATCCTAGGCTTAGAACAAGAGATATGGACAATAACACTAAGATCACCAACAAAAGACCATTTCTAATTCTTAAGTTTAACTTTCAATTTGTAAAGCTTTATGTAAACTTTATACATATCATGACCCTATATCTCAATATTCCAGGCATCACTAACAATCTCTAGAAAATCATCATGCCTAGCCCATACATTAATGACTCTAAAAGCGGAATTAATTTTCCTGCTAGAACCAACCTTCAGGGAAATAATTTTGTGATCACTTACTGTATTGGAGATACCATGAACAAAAATATCATAGTTAAAGTTGAGGAAATTAGAGTTATGAATGATCTTATCAATCTTAGTATTCATAAAATCCTAACCATGTTGATGGTTGTACTAAGTGAAGAACGAACCATGCAAATTAAGTTCAAAAAGACACTAGTTTAGGAGGCATTCGTTGAAATCAACCATAGACTTTTTGAAGGGGGATGCCTCCCAATTTTCTCTTCCTCCTTTCTAGCCATCTTAAAATATTCCATTATGGTCCATGGTGTGTTAATTCCATTGTAAATGTCTTCAATGAAAGTCCATAAACTAAGTCTGTCATTATATGCATTATGGACATAAACAATAATTTAATTCAGACTTCAGTCATCGTAAAGAACATTAACATGAATGAGCTGATCCGTCTCCTTTACCTTTATGATATCATAGGAGTTTTCCTTCCAAAGAATAAAAATCCTCCCCAAAATATGGGATCAATGATTAGCAATCCACTTGTAATCATTGAAGTATCTAGCCATAATTAGGAGCCTCTCATCTAAGCTTGGCCTCAATAAGAACAACTATATCACACAGTAACCTAATCATCACCTCTTGGATACCAATAATCTTCTTACTGATACCTCTAACATTCCAAGAGCAGATATGGAAAGGGGTACTCACTTGATAACATCAGCTATTGAGATGACATCCTCATCTTTCTTTTCATTGATAATTTCTCAACCACCAGGGGTAGAATGAATAGAATGAAAAAACAAAAGACAACAAAACATACATGAAATAACTTTCTTTTTATTTTCAAGGGAGGAGAAATAGTAGTATTACCCTGCCTAGAAGATGAAATGATGCTCATGTTCTTACTTGAATCGAAGACTAGAAATAGAGTTTATGGAATAAATTTCTTCCCATGAAGAAACTCAATAATGGAAACATTATGTTGCAAAACCAGGGGTTAGGTGAAGTTTATTCTTAATAGGTTGACATTCTCGATTCATATTGAATCCTCAAAGGAGTAGAATTTTTATGTCAAAAAATTCAAGGATTAGAATATTCAAAATTCCTATCAAATCCCTTTGGTTTCCCTTACAAACTAGATATTCAAGGCCTCTTTAATTTTTGAGAAGATTGATCAAGAAGATTTGTGCTCCCCTAGTTGATGTTGGCATATAAAAGTTGAATTACTAGAGGTCAAAAGAATCTATCCTATATCGGTAAAGATGGCCTTATCATTTTCAATATATTTGCATACCATCTTTTGTTGACTCAAACTATCGTTATTCATGTTATCAAAGATTAAAGAAATGTTAGTGACGAATTTCATGTGCAATATTATCGATGATTTCAATAACCTATGGGGTTTCTTGAGAGAAGCTAACTAGACCAAAATGTGAAGGTGGTGTAGGTATTAAGAAGTTATCGACATCATTTATGTTTTTTTCACAAATAATATGTATTATAATGTTAAGTAAAATAATATATGGTAAGAAAAGTAGGTTCGTGTTGGATACCTGAAATCCTCCTCTATACGGTTTTGAATCCTTAAAGTAAGTTTTCCTAGATGATGAGTCAATTTTTGAGGCATTATGCATCTTTATGGAAGGAGGAATTTATCATTTCCAACTTGAAGTGGTGGACATCTTGTTGGTCCCTTTTCGGGGTGGACTCTCTCTACCATACCGTTTTGGTGGGAAAGCATTGGAAAAATTAGATACTATTGAACCTGCTAGGTTGCAAATCTTATCAGCTCAAAATATGTATGGAAAAACAATTGAAGGGAGGGTCTGCAATGATATGATGTCATTAGACTATAGGTATTTACCTGTATGCTACAATTAACCAATGACTAAACATATAAAATCCATAGAGATAAAAAGTGGAAAGATGTTATGCATTTATAAATCAATAAATAGAGAAAAGAAGAGATGGTTTATATCATTCAAACCATGTAAAAAAAGAACTTGTTAAGATCAACTAGATGTAGAGAATGCATATGGATTAGGTCACTTTATTCACCCATCCACTTCTACTCACATAAACATGATAGCGTTGGTATATTCTCATTAGTCTGACAAGTTAAATCATTAGTGTTTATTCCTATTAAAATGTCAATGGTTACCTCTACATCACTTCCACTTTGTTATCACTTTGATAAAAATGGTATTTAATGAAATTATTAACCACCCACATATTCTTTGATTTAATATACTACTTCTATGAACTTCTGACTCTCAGCATAAAATAACCTCCCATATTCGAATAACACAATGAAATATAAAGAGTGGGAAACCAACCAATGAATTAAGGCATAAATTGGTTCAAGATGACGACACCAAGAGAAAAATGAACAAATATGAATATGTATTCACACTTAATTTGAATTAGTAATTAAAATGAAGGGGAAGGCCAGTTTCCTAATCCCTTTGGAAAGATGTTCAATTTTATATGGCTATGGTACAACAATAAAGATTTTGGAAAACATTTTGAGGTTAAAATGGAATAGTAGAAAGATGACAACAAGGGAAAAACTAATAATGAAATGAACTCATATCCGTTTGACTATACTGTGGATTTGTGAAATGCCTCATAATTTGTAATCTTCCCATTCCATGTGATTACTCTAGAAAATTTTGTTTCTATAGTGGGGAAATTGTGCTCTTTTGAGATTAGCTTCTTGTTTCTTTTTTGTAGAATCCCCTTCTTTTGTCCCAATTATGGCTTTTACGTTCCAAGGATGCTATTTCATTAGTTTCCTCAATTTTTAACAACAAGACATCAAACAATATCTACAAAAAAGTCATGAAATGACTTATGTCCCCTCTTGGCATCAAGAGGGTGGTATTTATATTTTTTCTCTCAATATATTATGATGTGAAGCATTGGTCAAGTGACACATTGTCTCAAATGTTTCATGTATTTTAATTGTACATGAATTAGGAGACATAATGTGTCAATGTAATTGGCACATTGTGTGAGAGTTTTGTTCTTTCTAGTTACATCTTAGGAGTTGATCTATTAAATCGCTAACAGTTCCACCCAATGTAAATGTAATCTATAATATGATATGTCACATTCCAAAATAATGCAATGTGTTATTTTAAAAATCTTACTCTACCCTATATGTGTGGCATGAAATAGTTTTAGTCAGAAAAAGGTATCCATAAAATTTGAGTAAGTTGTTTGTTGTCTTCTATGTTCATTGGACTCCAGACAAAGTTTTACAAAACTACAAAATTATTTGCAATAATGATTACATTTATTAAAAGTGGGATGAAATAAATAAATAACAAATGGATCTAACATGCATGTTAATAAGAAAAAACATTATGATAAAATGTATAAACATATTGTATGATATATATTGTGCTCAAAATTTATGCCACATTTAAATATTTTCTTGACCCAAATAAGATACTGATCTTGAAATACTAGCTTGCCAGGACACCCTTTATCCAGGACACCCTTATTAAGCTGGGACTTCCAGAGATTATTATCAAGCTGATTTTGAATATTATTTCAAGTGGGAACACATCGATCCTCTGGGAGGGTACACCACTCGAACCCTTCAAGTCCACCCAAGGCGTTCTCCAAGGGGACCCCTTGAGCCCATACCTTTTTGTTCTCTGTATGGAACGCCTATCACAGGCCATTAATCAAGCTGTGGAAGGTACAACATGGAAGCCCATTATGCTTACTCGCAAAGGAATACCTCTCTCCCACATCATGTTTGCAGATGATGTCCTCCTCATGGTTGAGGCTGATGTTGAGCAGGCGGATACGATCTTGAAGATTCTGAACGACTTCGCTGCTGTCTCAGGACAAATGGTCTCTAAAAACAAATCGAGATGTTTCTTGTCAGCTAATACCACAAGAGCCGAGAAGTGTGCCTTCAGCAGACGCTTAGGAATTGATCACACCAATGATCTGGGACGCTACCTGGGGGTGCCAATCCTTCACCATCGTGTCAACAAAGCCACCCATCAGCATATCAACATGGCCATCAGAGATCGCATGACGTCCTGGTCGGCCCGTCACCTCTCACTTGCAGGCAGGATAATGCTTGCCAAATCGACACTGCAAGCAATACCTTCGTATGCTATGCAGACTGTCTTCTTGTCTCCTAAACTCTGCGACGATATCAACAGACAGATTAGGAACTTTGTTTGGTCTGTTGGGAGAGAACAACATAGCATCTCGCTAGTCTCCTGGAAGAAGATCACGGCGCCAAAGATGGAAGGCGGGCTAGACATCAAAGATGCTTGCGATCAAAACATTGCATTCATGCTGAAGAATGTTTGGAATTTCATCAACCGGGGATCGTCTCTTTGGATCCAGGTGATGAGAGACAAGTATATAGCTGACGATCGTTTAATCAAGAAACCATGCTCCTCGGCCTGGGCCTTTATCAAGAAGAATATCCATAACCTCACGACATCATGCAGCAAGATCATCCATTCAGGCTCTGACACTAATGTTTGGTCTGATAGATGGATCCTTGGTAAGTCTGTCATTGATTATGACCCAACCTGGCAAATACCAGATGAGCTCGTGGATCTTAAAGTCAGCTCCATGCGGCTGGACGACGGGGAGTGGGACATGAACTTTATCCGCTCATTCCTCCCCCCTGCAGCCGGGCAGTTAATCCAATCCATACCCACACCTATTACCTCTCCTACTCCAGATTCATGGGCATGGCCCCACGAAGAAGACGGTAACTTCTCTGTCAAATCAGCTTATGCGAGCACCCGGATTGACAAGGCCATTGCTGTCCAAGGCGAGTGGACAAGCATCTGGAAGATGAGACTTCCAGAGCGCATCCACATTTTCCTCTGGTTACTCCAGCATCGAGCTCTCCTCACTAACACGGAGAAGCTTCGCAGGCATCTGAACAACGATAATACATGTCCTTTATGTCACAATGGCCCTGAGACAATCCTACACTGCCTTAGAGATTGTGTGCATGTTCGGAGAATCTGGGAAGGACTCATAGTACCGGACCACTTCAACGACTTGGCTGAAGACGATTGGATCAAAGCTATCATCAAACCTGCTAACAACCCAGAGCACTTTTTTCATCTGTCAGTCGCGTGTTGGCACATATGGCACGCTCGCAATGACAAAGTTCATAACAATCATCGACCTAATGTGCATTCCAGCATCGCTTTCATCAAAGAGAGAACTAGGTCGATCTGTGAGCTTCCTCTGCCGATGAATCGGAGTAAGAAGAATGTCCAGATGGATCATGCGCTGGTCTCCGACCATGACTTGATCATCTTTGCTGACGCATCGCTTATTACTGCATCCAGGAAAGCAGCCATTGGCCTTCATGCAGTAGACAATCTGGGAATGCATCTTCATGGTGAGGGCATTCCGCTATACTCCACCTCAGTGCTAGAGGCAGAGACGCAGGCTCTCCTCACTGCTATCAAGTTGTGCAAGATTATGAACACTAGGAATGCTCTCCTTCTATCGGATTCCAAGCAAGCGGTCAATCTGCTTAATAAGAAATCTAGCGCCTATGCACTGCTCCTTCCCCATTGGAGACAATTTCAACAGCTCAAGTCCACATTCAACCATCTGCTGGTGCTCTATATACCTAGGAGTCTGAACAATGTGGCTGACGGCATTGCAAAACACACTATTAGCAATTTTGTTCCTTGCAAATTCGATTGTAACAAGCCATACTGGCTAAATAATGACACTAATGTCAATTTAGATCTTATTTGGCCTGCACTAGAGAGCGGGATGAATTAAACATCTCTAGATAAACAAAAAAAAAAGAAATACTAGCTTGCCACACAAATCAAATTTTCAACATAATATTATAGATTAAAACATGTATAATGGAAAACACATTCAAAGACTCCCAGTTGAAGTCATGATAGTGTCTACATGTTCTAGTGATTGTGGCTAGAGAAACTGACCAAACACCTCATGTTTCTCAAGGGTTCTCATTCCTAGAGGTGATTCTAAATGAGTGATGTTACTAACATTTGTCTTGGGGTAAATTCACATAAATGATTTGACCATCTGTTTCATATACACATTAAAGTAAGCTATTCTACTAAATCATACATATTTGGTAATTTAATTAATATACTTTTTACAGATGTCGGCTTAGTAATAGTTAATCATATATGGGGCACTGACTGGCGTTGTGATGGCCATCATTCATTGAAAATACATATTTAGGAGACTTAATGGTGTTAAGTTGGTGTGTTAGTTAGGGTTGAGATAACACTTGGGTGATTCTCTTCTAGGGACACACCACAAATATCCTTATATAATATTATCAGTTAGGACGATTACCATGGGTCATCTTAGGGGTTTGGAATACCTATAAATCCATTAGAGTATATATTTAAAGAAACACTTGAATCTATTAGGTTTCCTTGATTATATAGATGTCAAAGAGGGTATCCTCATAATCTTAAAATGGTGATATGAAGTGGTTTTTGTGTATCATGAAGTTATTTAGGCACCATCATATTGATCTAAATTTATCTTAAATGCAATGCAAAAACCAAATTTGGCTATGATTGCTTAATGCACACAATCCAAAAACATTTAAATTAAAACATGATAGAAAGTAATATACATGATGAATCTAATACAATTTTGTAAGGGTTAGTCTTAATTAGAAAGAAGATGCTCATCTACCATGACTAGTGAATTAATAGAAAATGATAAAGTAGAATATTAAATGCAAGATGAGATGCTTTGTACATTAAAACTAGATTAGAAGAACCCAAAACTATATATATATATATATATATATATATATATATATAAGTGGCAATAATACCTAGTCTAGTTACTCCCGTACAACCTCAAACATGATTCCCACAATGTGTAAAATTTATGTCACAAGCTTAAGAGACACGTGTAACTAAACACTCACTTTGTGAATGAAGGGTTGGTGGAAAAATCTTATACTAATTTAGTGAGATGATGGAGTCATCAATAAGTGAGAAATCATAGCCTATCTTTGGTGGTGATGGGGTTGGAGTTATGTTCCGCTTAGCATATTGGGTTGGATAGTGCATCTATCTAATTTGTTTCTCATATTTGTCTTAGTGCCCGATGAGATATTTGCATGCCTATATACATGGAAACTACAAACTAGTACTCTATCTTTGTGGATGGATATGTCTAATGGACTTCACTCAAAAGTATTAGGATGCTAGGGATAATGATATTGCAGTCCCACCACTTCTACTTAGCCATGTCACTTAAAGAGAAGCATTGTAGCTTGAGAGCATGAAGGATGTCTTAGGATGGACTTAGATAGATGCCAAGTATATAACATTTACATTCTCTAGTAACTCATATTTGAATGCATTATTACATTTGCTTCAACAAGATAACCTACTTTAATTTGTGATGGTCTAGGTACCAATCCATGCTTCACAACAATGTGAGTAAACAACCCAACATTCAATTTGTCAACATACGTCTTTTGATATTTCTTCAAATGATTACCAATTGAGTGCATGAAAACACTAAGGTGTTGTCTAGTAACAATGTAGACAATGGCAATAAATCTTACTATTTCATGTGACCCATCCACCTCCTTATGATAAATTAGTATTCTTTAAAACTCAATATATGTAGAAAAACTTGATTGTGAATTTGTGACCCAAATTCTCCTTTTACATGTAATGACTAGATATCATAAATACTATTGGATAAATTCTTAGGTATTAAAATGTTATCAATATCATACACACATGGCATGTTAAATGATAAAATCTAAAGTTGGCATACTCATTCATAAAAAATACAAAAATACATTATTGTATTATATATTCCTTCAAGTGAAGTCAAAAACTTTAATGCCAAATATTAATATGTAAACATTTCACCCATGGAGAGGATATACACCATTATAATTTCTTTAAAAACAATTTCCATCACCTCTCGAAAGTCAAGTTTCTTCAAATTGTTAAATAAAACTAGCTAATTTGTGGAAGAACCATGGCTATTTGTCTTCGAACTAAATGGAGAAGTTCATTTCCTTAGAAAATGGTCCTTCATTCACTTAGTATTAAGAGTTTGTAGCTTTGGATGCAAGAATGCTTCACCTTCTTTGTGATACATGGTAGTTGATAGCTATGTTGGTGAATGGTGTAGATAGAGAAAAATGATTCTTTTGGGGTTGATATTTTTCTTGAATAGTTGTCATAGAAGGATATGAGGAGAGGAAGAAGGCTTTTGTTTTTTGGAATGATTTTTGTAGGTTGTTGGGACCAGGTTGTAACTTCTTATGGAATTATCATAATGGATGAGGTGTTCGAGGATATCGAGTGATGAAATGGGTGGAGGTATAGTTGGTAGTTTTGTTGAAATGTTTGATGATGAGGAGTCAAAGTAGTTGAGTGGAGGGAAATATGTCTCTATTGATGTCAATAGATTTAGTTCATAGTGGAAGGAGGAGGGCACTGAAAGTGGATATGGTTGAGAACCATGTTGCTGGGTGTCATTTTCTTGTAGAACTAGTGGTTCCATCCTCTATGGATGGTGTAATATACAATTTAGAGGTGATTTTTAGGAAAAAAGATTTACTCATGGTGTATAAACTATGGTGGTTCAGAAAGTACTTCAGTTGGGGGAAACTAACAAAATGGTAGGTGACACAAGTGGTGAAGCTAACCATTGGTCATCTTCTTATGGTATGTTGTTGTAAAATTTTTTTGGGTTACCACTTCTTATATACTCTAGTAGCTATACATGGTAGTGGGAAGAACCAAGGGTGGAGGACGAACGAGAGGAAGACATTGTAGAATAAGTATTGACACATCGTGTAAGACCCCTGACTTGTGTTTTGGGTTAACCCTATTTGTTTTGCTTAAGTAAGTGCTTAATAACATTTCTCTAATCTTTTGAGCTGATGTTAGAGCTTGTGGAGAGATACACTTTCCAGTTTGAGCTTGTTTGGATGATATTTATGCTTTTTGTGCATATTTTTGGTTAAATTGCAATTTATCCATTTGTGAGGGTTATCTTTCAATTTTTCTCCTGTAGGGTGTTTTTACTCTCTCTTGTCTTCATGAGAGAGAGTGAGGTGATTTGGGGCACCTTGGATGAATCTTGGTTGATATATGTCACCCTTAGTGGTGATTAGGGTTTTGTAGGGTTCGGTGTGCGTCGACCTATGTGTTTGTGGGTTGTCTCAACCTAGGTCGTGACCCAGGGTGTGTTTTGTGGGTTTTGAAGATGAGACACCTATCATAGGTGTGGTGGTCATGACCAAGATGGTCTTGGGTCGAGACAAGTTGGTTTTGTAGAAGTGTCTCAACCTAGGGGGTGAGGGTGGTGATCCTTTGTCTTGACCTGGTGATGCTTGGTGTTGTTGTCATGACCCTGGATGAAGATCCTTGGTGGGTCGCGACCGCGACCATGTTGGGTGACCTAGTTGGTTGAGATCCAACATATAGTGTATCACCATCTCATGCATGTGTGTTTTAGGTGGTTGCATGTTAGTTTCTTGGGTGTACAAGTGTCCCTTTGGAGCCCTATCTTGTTGACACCTCATCCTCCACCCTATTTCTCTCCTCCTTTGCTTTATAAAACTTATTATCTCCATCCTAGAAACTCATTTCAGCCATATTCTTCCTCCCTTCTTTCTTGGTTGTCCTTGGATCTTTGAGGAGCAAGAAGATCAATTTTGGAGCTGTTGGTGGTCGAACTTCCCTTACATGTGGTTCTTGTGGTGATCCTTTGTCATCTTCAACCTTGGTGAGTGTATGCCTTTCTTTTGTAACATTTTATTTGGATTTCCTACCCCATCTTACTCTCTTAGCTTGGGCTTAGACTATGTTTTGACATGGTGGCCGTTCTTGCGAAGAGAACTCCTCATCACAAGGGTAATAGGCCATGTTTTGACAAGGTGACACCCAAGTGAGAGGGATTTTCTCCTCTCTTTTCTCCTTCTTTCTTTGGATAGGCCTAAGGTTCCTTCTTGTCCTTTTCCCTTTTAATATCCTTGATCATGATGTCTTATCCTTATTGAGGTTCTTTGTGGAGCTTTTGTGGAGCATATTTTTCCCTTGGTGATCATGTGCTTGGAGCTTACAATCTTTGGAGTGATCTTCCTTAAGGCAGGTGATATAACTCTTAGCCATCTCTATTATTTCCACTTTCATACATGCATGTTATTGCTTTATCTCTCTAAAACGCACCCTAATGTGCTAAGAGATAATAGCATGCTCTATATCTTGTTTGGTGGTGATTAACTTGCTTAGAATTAGAAACCCAAATTTATGGAACCCGATTTCAATGATTGTTGTGTAACAATGGGTTTCTTCCCATTCTTTGCCTAGTGTTTTGAGAACATATATTATGTTTTTATACCAATAAGTTATGAGGATTTTTGGTTCTATTTTGGAGGTGTTATACATGGTTTCATTTATCCAAATAAAGCACTTTCATGGTGGTTCTTGATACAAGTCTTTAGGGTTTTTTGCGATAGGTTTATATGAGGTTTCCTTCCAATATTGTTGGTGGGGTTTCTTGGTTCTATATCCTATTTTGATTATGTTTGGTTCCTATTTTGGAAAAATTTTGTTTCCTTGATGTTAACTAGATTATAGAGGTTTCTTTGATATGTATTGTTTGAGGATGAAACAACTTTGTTCTCATGGTATGGGTCGAGATCATGGTTTTCCATTTGGTCGAGATACCTACCTTGAACTAGTTAGGACCTTGATTCTATTTTGGAAGGGATATATAAACTTATGATGAAGGTGACCTCTACCATTGTCACGTTCATGACATTACAACTACCCCTTTGTTGGTCATGACACCAAGGTTGGTCACGATTGAGATACTTTGATGAGTGGGTGGTCGCGACATGTATACGATGGATAGTCGAGATACTTGTATGATGGGTGATTGAGACATATATACTTGAACAAAATGTATATGAACCATGGTTTGTGCTGTTTGGGTGGTTTCTTAATCAACCCTAATCATGTCACCTAACCCTAATGTACTCCAAGGAAGTGGGAAGCTATGTACCTAAGGTTTGACAGTTAGATACAACTATAAAACCCTAATAAGCTATGAATGGAAACCCTAACCCTAAATGTAGAAAATATGATGTATTTACTTATCTTCCATGGAGTGGCTTCTATGTTATTCTATTTTCTCTCTCTCCACGATATAAACCTATAAACTTCTAGGTGGAAAGCATGCCATGGCTTGTGTATGCTGTGGTGATGATCATACGATATAGCAAGGTGACTATGCACATTGATGAGGCAAAAATGTGGTGATGCACATGCGGGGTTATGTGCTAGGGTTTGATGATTTGGTGATGGATTAATGGATATCGTGAGGTGATAGCCTCCAGTGATGCGATTGAGAGATTTATGTCCCACAGTAATGTGACATAAATGTTGTCCTTGTGCATGGTAGTGTATCAAGTATCATGTGGTGATAGTATGACAAGTTTACTCCTTATACATCTTATATATTCTGGAGTTGTACCATCCCCTTATTGTAGTAGAGTTTTTTATAGTTTTATACATTGTAACTTGATTGATGCTAAAAGTCGCCCAATTGGATAACTAATTAAGTAGAACCATAATCACGTAGGTGCCCTATGCCATAGATCCTTTCCAGTGTCAATTTTAATTGTTGGATCAGTGAAACGAGTATAACTTGGAGCACATATTTTTGAATATCTGAGGGTGCAAGTAAAGGTATTTTCTTACATCCATAATTATAGGTTATGTGAGACGGTCATGCATGAGCTGATCTCCTTGTGACATGGATGGCCATGCCTGAGCCAATCCTTCTTTTAAGAACGTCCATGTGTGAGCCCATTCTTCTAACGTCATTACCTATACCAAGGTGGTCTACGTATTTATATATTTATGTCCATTCATGAGACGATCCTTCTATTGACTATATGTCATCTTCTTTGTAGTTGATTGATATGTCTGAGTGGTGTTTACTCTTGTGCTGAACAAGAGGTGTGGATAGGTAGTGGATTCCAACTCTTCCATTTGACCTTGTATGCTTGACTTAGTAGTGGTCTGTTGGATATGGGTGGTAGGAATCAAATTTTTGGGGCAATAATAAAAGATGCAACCCAGTCGTGGAGTGTATCTTGCTTAGAGATAAACATGAATAACATGATTGAAGACTTTGCCTTATCTGTTTATTGATTTCTTGAATTATTACGCGGTAAGAGAAATCAACTATTATACATGTTCTTCATATTCCTTTTTAGAAAATAAAATTTTATCTACTATTCATTGGTAGCTATCTAGTCTTATTTAATATGTGTCATCTGTTGAGTACATATCATTTAGCTGAATCTACTCTACCTGCTTGGTTTGTGGTCTACTTCTTTTCTTACATGTGCTTTAATAGATGTTAGTGGAGAGTTATATCTATCACTGGGACATTTGGTATCACCCTGTGGGTTTACACATCTTTTAAGTGATTGAGCATGAGGAAGTAGAGATTGTGCCATTGGTGCTGAGAAGAAAGAGGACCAATAGTTTCTAGAAGGTTGGATATGCTACTTGTGTATAGAAGTAGTGTCCTATGTGCTGTCCCTGTACACTCAGGTCCTTGAGAGGTTTTTGTTGTATGTATTGATACGACATTTTGGTGTTATGTCAGTCATTGTATAGAAATGGAATATATGTATATGAATATGTTATCATGTGTGAACAATACCTTGTATAATGTTTTGGGTAGGTGATATGCAATACATGTGGATTTTGTGGACTCATGTGAAATATGATGCAACTCGTATATGGTTTTATGAATTAGGCTTTAATTTCCTATGTTTTGTGGTAAGCTGGATGTTTAGTTTTTGTTCCACAGTTGGGTTTTGAGTTATCTCTCTTGTTGAGGCATGAGGTGTCATAGTTTTGTTGGTATCACAACTTTAGGTTCTCTGAGTCTACAGGGACATAGGACTAGGGTTGTGTCTATTCTAGTGTCCTTCAATTTATCTTATGGTCACTTCTGCTTATGTATAAGAAGAAGAAGAAATTGAAAAGATGGCTGGAGGACACTAAGGACACGTTGCTGAAAGTGTTGTTGCTAGATGAGGTGGAGGTGTAGGGAGGCAGGTTGTTGATGGGAGGACACCTGGAGTGCCCCAGTTTGAACCAACCATGCTAGAAATCCCTACCTATCAGTCAAAGTTTGGGAAGTTTATGGCCACGATTACACATATGACAAATAGAATGCCCACTCCTCAAGCGAGATCAACAATTCCCAATGTGGAATCCTCAGGCATAGGGAAGACCTTTGAGAGGTTGAGGCGTGTTGGAGCTATGGAGTATGCTGGTAGGGAAGATCCAGCGGATGCAAATCTTTGGCAAATGGAACTGGAGAAGGACTTCAAGATCCTTAGCATCCCTGAGGATGATAAGATGAAAAGCACACAGTGTACCTTCTGAAGGGAAGTGTTCTCCATTGGTGGGCCATTGAGGAGGAGAAATGACCAGGTGTTGATATTAGTTGGGAGGAGTTTAGATGGGAGTTTGTCAGCAGGTATTTCCTATGCACCAATCTTAATGAGAAGATCTCTCTGTTTGAGAAGATTGGACAAGGACCCATAATGATCAATGAATATGAGGCGAGATTCATGGAGTTGCTGAGATATGTGTCTTACCTAGACTTGTGTTTTTTTTTATCTTCTCTGGTGACAATGAGCAACACTTGTCATGTGATGCACATGTCATCTAAGATAAGATTCTCTTGACACAAATCCCCTTTACATGACACAAAGCTTGGTATTAATGATTTTATCCTCTATATGAGGATTACATTTCAAAGGAAAACACAATATATAAAATTACTAACTCTACATCACCTTTCGCTCATTTGATTGGTGGTGGTGTTTTGTTACTTCATAATTAGACCAGGAGGATTGTAATGGGAAAACATGAACCTATACCACACTACTTTGACGGTACATTGAGTTTGATATTGTATAGTTCACAACATGACAACATGTTTTGTTCAAAACTAAACTATATTTATCACCATATTCAATATTTAAGAAATATAATATTGTGATTATTTGTTCAGAAGAATTTTCTTATAAGTATAACATATTTTTTTATAGAAAATCCCTAATGGAGATAAGTTCTAGAACGTGTGGGATAATATATGGAGATAATAACCAACATTTCAAACCCAATATATACAAAATGTAACTATGATAAAGATTTCAAGTAAATGTTTGGTAATGCTTTCTTATAATCATATAGACTTGGTTTAAATTCCTTAAAGATAAATTTGTAAAAAACACCATGATTTCTCTTAGTTTGAGATTTTACTAAACCTTGGAGATCAATTTTGGAAATATACTTCAGTGTTTACTCATGATTGTAGATGCAAAACCTTCTATTTAATTGGTTGGAATGTCTGTCCCTAATTTCTATGATGCATGACTAAAATTGAATTTAGAATTCTAAAATTGGTTATAACTTTAGAATTCCTCTTTGGAGACCCCTTATCATATTATGCTTGTATTATAAGAAGAAATTTAGTATGCTTAAAATACATGTAGGGCTTTGAATTCTACAAAATAGGAAGGGATTTGGCATTCTAGATTTCTAGAACCGTTCTTCCATGATTTTGTGCAAAGGTAGGCGTTAGACCCCTCGCTAACTATAAAACATTTTCATGTAATCATTACTAGATAGGATGAACGGACATCATATCCAAATCATGGACAACATATAATAGATTTTGACACTCTATTTTTTGTTACCAAATTGGATGCACAAATTCATAGAATCATGACAAATGTCATCTATAGATACAATGAATCAAATCAAGATATACAAATATATTAAAAATAAAAACAAATTTAGATTTTAACAATGGGTGTAACTATAGTTATCAAAATTGACGACAACCTCTAAAGCTTACACTAGAGTGAAAGAAAAAAATAATGAATATTTTAAGTTTGTGTAATTCCGTGAGGGACATCTAAGGATGAAAAGGTGATCCTATATAGTGCTCAACAAAACACTTGTCCACAAGGATACTAACTATATTTGTGATTAATTATCCAATGGAATTCAAGAATCATGATGGTTGATAGTCACCAATCAAATTGATAAAAAATAACCTAAATCTCTCTCATGATTGGATATCACATTAGTTTAGCTAAAACAATAAAATATTCCATTGGTGAAGCTAGTGATGGGAATAGACATCTAATTAGTTGATGTTCTTTCACATGATACATTTCATGGGTTTTCTCACTGTCTCCCTGGCTTAAAGACTACTTGAAAATTTCTATAACCCAATCTAAAATTTCCAAGCAAGCTACCCACCTCACACTACTGATACATACAACCATGTGGGTGCACCTCAAACATACACCCATTCTTAATTCATTTGTTACATCCATAATCATTTTCACCTTAATTTGATTGACAATTCATGAATATGGATATCAGGTTGGGCACATACTAAGTACACCCACACTTTGTAGTATTAGACTAAGTCAAGAAATGGTCAAGAATTTAACTTTTTGAAACATAAATTGGGATTCAAAAAGTGGTCCGCACCACACTTTTGCCACATTCCACATGGGTGAGGGAAATGAAATGACCACTATTGATGTCTCTAATGAACTAGGTTCCTAAGAGGTGAGTGGTTGCCTATTGCTAAGTTATTTTATTTGATTTATATGAAATTAATGTTCCATACAATTTGAACCGTAAAATAACCCACCAAAATCCTTTAATACAAACCCTCAACATAATTTACATGGGTTACAACCCATCAACCATGAAGAGAGAAAATAGACATGAGCACCCAAAAATTCATCTTTAACCTTAGAAATGCTAGATTCGCCCCTATGGTAATGATGTTTGGGACAAATAAGGTAAGAAAAATACACAATGGATCAAATATATATCCTTTGATGAAAAGTGGAGGAAAATAGTCCTCCTTTGTGTCTGAGAATGACCTAGTAAGGTAGACCGATTCTACCCACAATGTAGGTCCTTTCCTATAATGGCTTCATTTTCAATGCCACTATAGTGTGATTCAATGAGCGCATGATAACTACGACACCTCATAACACTAAATGAGATTACTCAAAACATAAAACACGATCAGCTACTAACTAATCACATAGTCAGAAAAGTAGAAGAATTAAACCTATTTTAACATTATAAACAAGCTCTGAAACATTTACATAAGGGTCGGTCTTTTCCATTTCCATATACAATAATAGGTATCCACATCTATGTCCATTGGCCTCAGCCACATGCTATATACAAAAGACATTCCACATGTACATGCCATATTTTACAAACACTGGCATACTGCAAAAAGCTTATGTCGATAAAAGTATATCATCTAGAAAACATATCCCATACTCGGACCTAAGAGTATAGGGATGACACTAGGACTCTACTACTAACATCAACAGTTGTCCAACCTTCTACGATTAGTAATCACCAAGTCGCAATTCTTCTATAGCATGACCTCGACCATGTTGCCTATAACAACCTAAGAAGATGTGTTGACCCATGAGGTGAGACCCATTCCCAGCGTGAGATATAACTCTTTCCAATAGATATTCATTACAATAGAATAAATAAAAGTAAGTAGATTGAGCATATTGAATATTGAATAAGCAATTAAGCAGATTGAACAATTTAATAATACTAGGGAAGTTAAGCAAATAAGCTTGGCAACAAGTATAATTACTCAGATTTCATAAGATTGCATCATGTAAGAAATGTGTAGCATAAAGATAAAGCAAGGGATAATAAACCAATTTGAAATGTATTCAACCCTATCAAGTCTACTACATGACTTGCATTACATCCTTTAGTGTATTTCCTTGAGGGATTTGAGGATAATCACTCAAGTCCCAATTGACTACTACTAAGTTGAAATTAGTGTGATAAAATATCTAGGATAACTGGATTCCTAAGATCTTCTACGCCCTCAGTCAGTACGAGTCCACCACAATGACACATCTGGTCAAGCTGCTAAAAAACTAGTCTATCTTTGGTACATGTCATAGCACTATATATAGGAGGTGGGTATACAAACCCTACCACCTGAGGTACAACCGCAACTGTCCTCGATTTGATCTCATATGCAAATACCAAGTCACAACTATAGATGTTCTCAAACTGAGGGCTAGGTATGACCACAATCATCCTCCCTATACACTTGAGGTCAGGATATCTAGTACCTTGCATACTCAACAATATGTGCTCCCAATTTCCCTTAGGAATACTCATTTCACCATCCATCAAGTTTTGACAATGAAGATGGTTCTATGACATTGGGTACTACATGATTAGGGTTTTACTTGATTGGTTATTGCCAATTTAGTGAATTAAGGCTTCATCATTCAAATGGACATACAAACCTTGATTTATCTCTTATGAAGAGTATAAGTGTTGCAACTTCACAAGACATAAAACGTTTGAGGTATGAATCTTAACAAAATTACCACATGATATCACTCATTGCAATTTAATGGACCATATTTGTTGCATCAGGGATTGTTCTCAATTTTGCAAGCGGGCGCCCGGTCCACGGACCGGCAGGAAGTCGCGCAACGTCGGACATGGACGTGGAACAAGAGGCCCCTTCAGGTTCGGAATTCCCGCCTCTGCCGATCCAGGACCAGGAGGCCAGTCAGGAAGACCACACAGAAGCCACGATCCATAAGAAATCCTATAGTGACACAGTAAGGAAGCAACAATCGGATGACTCCCAGGGCTACATTAGAATCGACGCTGAGGACTGCGATGTCTGTTTGAAGCCGGGGGACATTCTAGTCTCCACGGAGCAGGGGTTCCCAGCCTTCACGTTAAGCAAGGAAGCCAGGGACGACCTCCTCAAACCCTGGCAGTATACAGTGATTGTTAAACTCCTCTCTAAAGAGATCAGATTCCTCACCTTGCGAGATCGAATTAAACTGCTCTGGAAGCCAACCGGTGGTTTCAACCTGATCGACGTATCCAATGAATACTTCATCGTGCAACTCCAGTGAGAAGACGATTACATACATGCCTTGACAGGAGGCCCGTGGCCGATCTTTGGGTCATACTTAACTGTCCAACGACGGCATCCAGACTTCTCACCGGAGTCTTCTGCCCCACCAAAACTTGTTGCCTGGATCCGGATCCCTAGTCTGCCCATCCACCTCTATAGGGAAGTTCTGCTGGCCGAGATTGGTGACCACATAGGGAAAACCATCAAGGTCGACATGAATACCCGTCTCCAGAGAAGAGGAAGATTCGCCAGAATCGCAGTCGAGCTAGATCTGTCGAAACCACTGGTCCCGATGGTGTGGATTGAGGGAAACATGTATAGAATAGAATATGAAAATATCCCCTTCATATGCATGTACTGCGGAAGGGCTGGTCACCTAGAAAAAGACTGTACGAAGCGAATTACAGAAGAAAACGCGGCTGGGAGGGAAGGAACGGATACTGGAACTGCTGCATCGACTCAGAACACGCACTCTAGCATCTTCACAGACTACATGCATGCACAACCACTTCCGAGGAAGCCAAGGAAGATTCCGGGGAAGCAGACAAGCTGGAAACATACTAATCGGTTTCATCAACTGGAGAACGACGAGGAAGAGGAAGTTACATAAGTGGTCGATGTGGACCAAGTAGCCGAAAGGGTAACCACTGGCATTGACTGGAGCTCCAGGAAAAAAAACAACAAAGGCATGAAGAAACCTACCGAAGCCCATCATCACCGACCGCCGTCACAGGCCCGACATGCCACGCCCTCGACGCCCCCTACAGCAAATCTTCCTAAGCAAACCGCGGACACCCCATGTCTGGAGCACACTGCGTCGAACCCCACTGGTGATCAACTCCTCATAGGCCGACCAGACGAATCCCACCCGTTCATCACTTCATCCTTTTCATTGGGAAATTTCAACACAGCAGGGAAGCTGCCGTCCCTCCTACGCAGCCCGGGACGCTCGTCACCGGGGATACATCTCCGCAACCGGAAAGTAAGTCAGCAGGGGGAGTCCGCCAAATCAGCCTCTCGTAAGAGGGGGAAGACGTCGTTGTTGCAGGATCTGGAGGAAGAGGCGAAGGCCATGGGGAAGTCCACCCTCGTCAACTCGGATAAATGAACACCTTTACTTGGAACACCCAAGGTATCTGCGACAAGGATACCCAAAACACGGTGAAGAATCTTGTCAGCAAGTACAACATCTCGGTCGTTTGTCTCCTGGAGACGAGATGCAGTGGATCCAGAGCCTTGAACATAATTAAAAAACTTGGCTTTGCCCACTCTCATAGGGTGGAGGCAGTGGGGTTCTCAGGAGGGATTTGGGTCCTTTGGAAGCCCAATATCAACATCGAAATACTCTTTTCTCATAAACAGTTCATTCATTGCAAGATTGACCATCGTCTCTACACCTTCGTATACGCCAACACAACCATAAGTGGGAGGAAGTTGCTGTGGGGTCAACTGGAATCCCTTGCTGCTGCGATCTCTAGTCCTTGGGTGGTAGTTGGTGACTTTAACGTGGTAATGTATCCTTCCGAGAAGTTTGGTAGCGTCACCTTTGATAGCGCAAACAACAGGGATTTCATCGAGGCGGTGGAAGCCTGTTCGCTCACGAACCTTGGCGCTAGTGGTCCTCATACTACTTTTAGGCGAGGACTCCTTCACGAGAGACTCGACAGAGCCTTGGGGAATCAGACTTGGATAGACCAGTCTACCTCCAACTCGGTGCAAGTTCTAGAAAGGAATCACTCTGATCACGCTCCGATTCTCATCACCGAGAAGGGCCCTTTTGTAGGCAAAACTCCTCACCCCCGCACCTCTGTGAGATGGGAATCCATCCCGGGCTTCAGGCCATTTCTCCAAAGAACGTGGAATACAAATGCACCTCTTCATCTTGCGAGCAAATATTTCCTTGAAGCAGCTTCCTCCTGGGACAGATCACAAAGGAAAGCCGAACGCAGGGAGAAAGATAGGCTCTCTAATCAAATCCGGTGGAATCAACTCAACCTAGCTCTCAGATTTGATCAGGATCTCGCCAGGCGCACCATTGATATTCAGTCCAAACTAGATACTATACTTCGCAGAGAAGAAGCTGAGTGGCAACAAAAATCGCACTGCGATTGGATTAAACTGGGGGACGGCAACACACGGTACTTCCACTCCATTATCAAAACCAGGCGCTGGAGGAACAAGATTACTAAACTCAAAGACGCCGATGGATGCTGGTACGAGACTGAGCACATCATTAAATCTTTAATCCTAACCTTTCTTGCAAATGTATATCAGGAGGTGGATTCACAAGCCAGACTCATAGCCAGTCACAACTTTACCGGCACCTTTCCGCAACTCCAACCTCATCTTGCAGCAGCGATGAAACGACCTCCAACACCGGAAGAGATTCGCCAAACTCTCGCCACGATGTCACCTCACAAGTCGCCGGGACCAGATGGGGTTGACGTCGCTTTCTACCAGCACAACTGGGCGACTATTGCTAACCAGCTTTGTTCCTTTGTGACAACGCCTTTCCATGGCTCCCCCTTGCCGATAGAAACAACCAATTCGCTACTGGTCCTCATTCCTAAAGTCCCCACACCGGAAAGTTGCTCTCAGCTGTGACCGATCTCCCTAAACAACGTGTGTACAAAATTGCTTTCCAAAGTCATAGCGTCCAGAATTAAACCATATTTGAGCGACTGGATTTCGCCTTATCAGTCCAGCTTTGTGCCCGGAAGACGCATCGGAGACAACATAACCTTAGTTCAGGAAATCATCCACAGCATGGAGTCCAAGCAGAGCAAGAAGCATCACCTTGCGCTTAAGCTAGATCTAGTTAAAGCGTTTGACAAACTGAGCTGGAACTTTATTGAGGATACTCTTCAGAGAACACCCATTCCACCCGAGATAATTTCCATCATCATGAACATCATCAAATCAGGGGAATCTTCCATTCTCTGGAATGGGGAACAAATTGGATCCTTCCACCCTTCTTGCGGGGTGAAGCAGGGTGATCCGATCTCACCATATTTGTTTGTGCTATGTCTTGACCGTTTCAGCCAGCTTATTGAAGAGGAGGTTACCCAACAAAGGTGGAAGCCCATCCTCATTGCCAGGCAAAAACTTCCTTTCACCCATGCAAGTTTTGCAGATGACATCATTCTCTTCGGGGAAGCCACTACTTCTCAAGCGACCACTATCAAACGATGTCTCAAGAGGTTCAGCGCAGCTTCCGACCTTTTCCTGTCAAACGACAAATCGTCCATCTTTTTCTCTCACAACACGCCCAGGTCGATCAGAGGCCAGGTCTGCAGGAAACTGAGAGTGGCTGAAACTTCAAACTTAGGTCGGCATCTCGGAATCCCTATTATTCATAAAAGGAAAAGCAAAGAACACTATAGATCTTTGCTAGAAAAACTCCACCTGCATATTAAGCAATGGCACAACAAGTTTCTCTCTCTGGCGGGAAGGATAACCCTTGCTAAGTCGGTCCTTCATGCGCAATCTGGGTATACGATGCAAGCCACCCTTCTCCCAGTGTCCACCTGCGACAAAATTGATCAAACTGTAAGAAATTTCATTTGGAAAGGTGGCTCCAATAACAAGGGTCTTCACCTCGTCTCATGGAAGAAGATAACTCAACCAAAAATCTGTGGTGGCCTTGGCGTCAAAAGCGCTCATGATCATAACTCTGCGCTTATGATGAAGCTGGCCTGGGCATTTCTTTGCAAACATCAAGTTCCCTGGGTGGCTGTTATGAGGGCTAAATACACCAAACTGGAAACCGTGAAGAAGAATGGATCCCACATATGGCGCAGCATCAGGAAATTTCTTCCCTTCCTAAGAAGCAATTCGAGGCGTATTGCAATCTCAGGCGAGGACACTTCTGTCTGGGAAGATGAATGGGTGGGCGATGGCCTTGCTCCTACTATAAAGCCTGGCTTAGCTATCCCGGAGGAGATTGTTGATCTGAAGGTCTCCAGTCTCATTCTTGACAATGGCGAATGGGACAGAAGATTCCTCACCTACTGGTTTACAGAAGAGACGACAAGCCTTATCACCAGCATGCCTACTCCTGACAAACGGCTTGGCCCAGACGTCTGTATATGGAAGCACACTCAAGATGGCAGGTTCACCTCGAGCTCAGCATACCGCCTACTTAGCAGTGGCAGTCTTGAATCCCTTGATCAACCCCACATTGAAGCGATTTGGGAACTTCAAGTGCCTAGGAGGCAAGCCATACATCTATGGCTACTCCATCAGAATCGACTTCCTACAAATTGCCTTCAACTACAGAAACACCTCACTGATGACTCACTATGCCCAAGATGTAAACAAAACGAGGAGGACTGCATGCATGTTCTACGGGATTTCCCTAAAGCCAAAGCTGTCTGGTCAAAGATGATTCCACATGAAGCAACTCGTTTCTTCGATTCATCTCTCCCTACGGAATGGATCGCCTATAACATCAATGACTTGAAACACATACAAGACTGGAGAATAGTGTTCTCGGTCACCTGTTGGTTCATATGGAAGGACATAAACTCCTTTGTCTTCGAAAACAAGAACATGCCCTCGTCAGTGCTTGCAACTCTGTGTAAAGCTGAGGCTGCAATGATTACCCAAGCCCACACTCAGAGCACGCCCACCCGAAGCTCCATCGCCACCTCATGCAAGGAGGTTCTTCCTCTACACCACCTGTCCACCATTATCACAGTAGACACTGCTATAGCACATGCCCGAAACCTGAAGGCGGTCTGCGCGGTGGCTCGAAGCATCCAAGGTGAATGGATTATAGGCAGGTCCTCACAAACTCCAGGAACGGACCCTATGGAATGTGAATTGCAGGCAATCATGGAGGCTATCTTCTTGGCTCGTTCAAAGAAGCTAACCAGGGCCATCATCCTTACTGACTCCAAGAACGCATCCGATTGGATCAATGCTCGCATTCCAGCTCCTGACAAGTATCGCCTGTGGACTTCAAAAATTAGTTGTCAACTGGATCTCGGCCAGATCCAAGGAGTCCTCTACCGGCAGAGAAATCAGAACAAGCTCACCGACCTGCTTGCTAAATGCTGCCTCAAACAGCCAGACACAACTCTGGAGTGGTCATCCTGTCCCCCGCAAGCCCTCTCGCAATATTTAGAAGATCTAAATATTTTCCCTTCTCTCTTTGCCCCCTTAGTTATTTGATGTAACCGGTTCTTGGTATTTTCAAAAAAAAAAAAATGGACCATATTTGTCATCATACCATTACAAGGTTCCCATTTCTTATCACAAGTTCTGAGGGTTTTGACCCTTATTGAAACATGAAGATGATTTCACCTCAATAAGGGCTCAAACATGCCCAAAGGTCATTAAGAACATCACATCAAACCTTGTAAGATCACTATTACCATAGTATGCCTTAAACAAGGCTTAAAAGATCATCAACGCATATGTGTCCCATAGATTTTAACATGGCAAGGAACTGTGATATTCAATTAGTACTACATTGAGGTTTCAACACAAGAAGAGTGTAATACATTGTCACATTAATCATTCAAGAGGGATGATTATAACCAATCACCATCATTTAGTTACATTACAGTTAGGTGTAACAAGCTATTTCATTTTAGAGTTACACATCCACTTATTATGGTGATTTATCAAATATAATCATACGAGGGAAATGGTGAGACTAAAAGTTCATGGGTGTTATACCATCAAATTATCATTATTAGAACCAAAGTATTATACTATAAGATTCATACTAAACCATTGGATGTTTGAAGCATCCAATTTAAACCATTGAGTCAAGTTCATCATTTAAAACCATCAATTGAAGTATAGGTTTGACCCTTGAATTAATTGACTTAAGGAACCATTGGTTTAGGGTTTAAATGAAACAACCAATGGAACCTTAACCCACCATTGGTTGTAAGACATTGTGTCACTACTAGTTGATAGGGTCAGAACTACTATTATTTTTCACCATCGGGTGTTGAACTAATGTCACCATTGGTTGATAGCATCATTAGGGTACCAAACCATTGATCATTAAGCTTCCAACAAATCCAAAACCTGACCTAAGGTGTGACCATCGGTTTTCACCTTTGGTCACCACCATTGCTTGTCAAGAAGGCAACACCATTGATTGTCACAAGGATATTACCATCAGTTCATGTGTAAAGTGGAAAACAAGCTATAAACCTAAGTAGAGACCATTATTTGATAGGTGTTTAGCACCATCAGTTGTCATAACAACCTAAAATAAGTCATCATATTCCTTAGGAAGAATGTGAACATGATTTCAGGTTCATCTAGAGCTGGAAACTAGGCAAGAAATAGCATAAAAATCAAAACCCTAGGCAAGCATAGTTTCTAAGTGCTTGGATCTTCGTTTTAGAGCAAGTAAATGAGTAAGCAAGCTTGTAGTAAGCAATAAAAGTGAAGAGGGTTATAAAACTCGCCCCTAGGGAGAAGGTCAGATCCCAAATAGAAAGAAACTTGACCAAGTCAGGTAAGAAAAAAATCTAAGCAAGCTCTAAAATTGGCTAAGTAGAACCTTTCTCCACAAGAGAAGTAAATCCTAGGTAGAAAAAGAAAGAAAGGTATGTTCTTGAGTTCTAGAACAACCTTTACCATGGAAAGCCATGGTTCTGACTTGGAGGAAGGTAGGAAGAATATGAACAGTATAAGAAACAAAGAGAAGAAGAAGACACTTACTCATTTAGGTCAAGATCACTAAAAGGAAGCTTTATAAACCCTAAAAGAGAGCAAAATAAAACCCTAGTTGCTTAACCAAGAAGGTCGGTCACCTTATTCTTCCTTGGGTAGGTCCTTCGCCTACCAGTAGGGGAAAGATGAGCTATGAAGAGAGAAGAATAGATAGGGGACCAATTTTTTGATCGGATGCTTAAGGATAGGTATATAAAGCTTAAGGATAAGAGAGAGAAGAAGCTTGAGGTGTCCAAGCGACTCTTCGTGTGTCTATGGCCTAGAGCTTCCATGGACATGCAAGAAGTAGCTCCATCTGTTTTTGTGTTGCATAACCTTCGGTCCTTGATGTCTAGAAGGGCCATTAGTGATCAAGCATAGGATAGCCATAGGTCTCCACCCCTAAAAGGATGATCGACCATCACAGACTACCACAAAAGGGTAAAAAGGTACATTTTGCCCCACCATCGGTTGAAAGCCTTTACCCACCTCAACCGTCAGTTGCACTATTTCTAGGGTGAACATTCAACTTCCGTACATCAAGGGGAACCATTGGATGGCACCCCCACCAGCCAGAACCTTCGGTCTCCTTGGTTGCACACTTAGCAACTCCTTCATCCATGAAAGGTAAAACCCTAATTCACCATTGAAGAGAATCACCACCAAACCAAGGTGCAAGCAATTTCCCCATTATTAAACAAGCTCAAGAATGATAAGATAACATCTAAGAAACATAATGCATGTGACAAATTGCAAGAAAAACCTCATTTGGGTAAATTGTAGAAAGGTTCAAAATGTACATAAAATTGCGTAACTTGCTCCAACAATGTCTAAAAGGGATAAAACTTGAAAATTACTCTTATCACATGATACTAAAACATATTACAAGGTTATGATAAGGTTTTAATCACTCAATTATGATAATTAAGCATGTTCAACACATTAAACAAGGTCAGGGGTCTTACAACAACAATGATCCTTTTATATTATGTATATATAAACTCTTTTCCTGAGAAACTAAAATGTATGCACACTTTTTACTCATTTCTTACTATTTTGACTTCAATATAAAATGTTTAAAAACCCCTTTTTCCATTCTTGAATCAAAATTATCATTTTACGATACATGGGGATGCCTAACAACTTCCCCATGTGTAACTTGGTGCCTTACAATGAATCTTTTCTCTTTGAGTCATGGCTTATCATTTTCATTCCAAAGTGATTTTATGATTTTATTCATTTCCCTTAGTAAAGTGGTGTATACTCCATTTTCAACCCCATTCTAAGCATGTCATTTAAGGGTTTTTATTAGTATCTACTTTTTTGCATTATGAAAATCACTGAAATCACAATGGAAACTCTTTTTGGTGATAGATCCAAGTTTGCTAACGATCCTAACATGGTTGAGTTTTGTGCTTTTTAGGATTCTTCCCTGGGGCACCCGTAGTTGCACGCCCATATGTTCATAATTTTATGACATTTTGATTGTCTGTCATTGAAGTTTGTGAACTTTAAGATCCCAAAAAGTATTGTACCCCCATGTACCTACCCCTTCCTATTCGGGATGCTTTCCAACAATTTGATACTCTTAACATCACTTTTTATTATTTTCCCAATCTCAAAAAGTCAAACTCCCTTAGCTGCTCTCTCTATTCTACAATGGATTTTTTGGCATATAATTCGTTTTCTTTGTTGTTCAAATGAGATGCCTCCTAGGTGTGTAGGCCCTTGGCATTTTGATCATGTTCTATTTATCAATTGTATTTATCGAGATCCTCAGAAATATGGCATGCCCTAGGTGTGCAACCAATATTAGAAAGTTTTACATTGTTTGATTGAGCATAACCTCAATTTTTTAGTGAAATGGATCACCCTCTTGAAGCTCACCACCTATGAGTCACATGTACATTCATAGGTCATGGAAGGAAATTGGAAGTCCAATGGTTGGAATCTGGACTAAAGGAGAGGTGTCTGTCTAGAGATAGCCCATAGTTTATGTTGATCATTATATTAATGTTTTAGGATCAATGATTCTTTATATGTATGGAACAAAATATAGTTGTTCTCCATCCTTAAATCACTTCTTAGGCAACTACGAGAAGAGATAATGAAATATGGTCATTTGATATCCAAGAAATATGGGGTGCATTCCTCAAATGTGCTAAATTGGATGAGACATGACATCATTACATGTCATTCTTCTTATAGGCTTCAATTGATTTCTCTACAACTTCCTTGTTTTCATATTCTCTTATTTTAAGATGTTATTTCTTTCTAGCTTTGGTCCTAAACATATCAGGGTAGGTGTACACCTAGAGCACACCTATTCACTCTATTTTCATACCATTGTTTTTGTCATGTTGATAGTCTTACATGAAAGAAAGAAATTTGTGAGCCTCTCATATCGAGTCTACCCGTTTCTTTGGTTTTCAAATTAAATGATTGTTTATTTATGAATGTACATTTTTTGAGAAAAGAAAAAACTACGGTGATCCCTTGAAGAACATGCCCAATTCACTGATGATTAATTGCATTACAACTGATTGAAAATTATAGTGTAACTAAGTAACCTTTTGTCAAAATATGTTCTATTTCACTTTTTTTCATATTTTTGGTTATCCCTTGCTTCGTATGTTATATATAATTATATTTGGTATTAAAGTAAAAAAATATCACTTTTCACTATCCTTCTACTTAGGTGTCAAGTAGCACTCATGTTGCCCGATTGCAAAGACAACAACACATCAACAGTGGTAGGGACCCCATGCATGAAGGATCATCTAGAGCCTCAAACATGCCAACACCCTTATCCCAATAAATGATTATAGTTAACAATATTATGAGGTATATTAAGGGAAGCACCCTAACATAGTGAATTCAAAGACCTATATAGGATTAAAAATTATACCCTAGTGAAGCAATGAATCCCCATTTCATCCATTGTAGGTGCATGTATGGAAAATTTTATAATGTATTTGTTGAAACTCATGAGGGTAAAAGAAAAAAAATAAACTTGTTTCCATTGTGAATGAAAAAAGTACATTCACCCCTTTAGAAGCCAAAGGAAACGTTAAAGTACTGCCAAACCATAGGCTCCCCAATAAACATTTTTTGTCTCATAAGGGAAATTGTGTCCCTTTGGTGCAATCCTATCTATAACTTCAAGTGCATTATACATACATAAGGTATCGATTCATCAAATCCAATTTTTTTGCGAACTCAAATAGTATCAAAATGTTGCTGAAGCTTTGACCTATTTTCGTAATTTTTTTTGTTCAGATCCTAAATAGGTCCGAAATATCATATTTCATCCTTTTGGTAAAATATTTTTTGAATCCCAAAGAACATCAAGTCTACACATGTTTTATATTTTGATAAACCCAAATTTCCTCAAAGTAAAAAATAGCATTGAAATGCTGTCAAAATTTTGACATGCTGATAACTATCTTCTTTTTACAAACCCTAATAGGTTTGTAATCCCTAAACATTTTGACCTTTTTATAAAAGTTTATTTAAGACTCAAAGTACATAAAACCTAAATAAGCTTGATTTTGATACACTTTATTTTTTAAAATCCAATAAGAATTGGCATACAAAAAGTATTGGCAGACCAATTTGTAGCTCATGCATCAATGAAGGCTTTTATGTAAACTTAGCCTTTGTAAAAATGGTATAAAAAATAACTCACCTCCACAAAACAACACGAATATGCATTCAAAGTTTTACTTATTGGTAAAGTTATTTTTTCAAAATCCCAAATTGGTCAAATATCCTCAAACATTTTAACAATTTGGAGCAACCCTTTTCAAAATATGAATTACATCAAATCCATATGAGGTCTTTATTTTGGTAAACATTGTGGTAAACCCAAGTATTTTAGAAGAATAAGAGATAAAGCATCACTTGAATGTTATCACATCAAATATATTCACATTTTTGTCTTACCATTTGTTGATAACAAGATCTATTCATTAATATTGATTTTCATATGTCAATCATCCCCTTGAAAGATCCATGTATAGAAAAAGGTGATTTGTGTTTCAATATAATGGAATTAGTTAAAGGGAACCTCACGTCACAATTAAGTTGTGTTCATATGACAATTCATTTACACCATTCATGTTATTGACCATATTAGTATGATTACAACCTTGTACATATCTGTAAGGATAAGTGGTCGAATGTCAATAACAACCAATGGGTTGATATGTACTAAAGAATGTTTGATTTGATCAACATATTAAATATTCCCATTTTTACAAAGAATAAATATGATTTTTTGAAGAAATGTCTTGCCTCACTTCATCCCTCTTGTACCTTGCAAAGCAAAGGGTACATTGTTTCTTCCACCGAATCATTATTAAAAGGAAAAGTTACTTTTCTCTCTCTTAACTTGTGACATCAATAAATATTGGTAATCTTGGATCCTAGATAAGAAAGGGTAAACATATATTCATTTACCATATTCTTAATGAACATTTCAACACGATTTCCCGCTTGCCACATAGTGGAAAATTTTATTTCTTACAAAATGTGTATACTTGATTTTAAAGCCCTCTTGTTAGACAAACATAAATTTTTACTTACAAAGAAATATTAGCATGACCTATTCATATTTCTTACACTTATATACCCTAACACTTGCACACAAAGTGTTACAAGTACTATTATTAGAGGTCCTACATTTAGTAGTGTGTCTCACAAACAAATCCCTTATGTGTTTTTCTTATCTACATGCCTTGATCCATGTTATTGATTAATTTCAAGAGTTGTTCGCCAAGTCGTGGCTCATGACATATAGAAATCTATCATCCAATAGTCATGCCAAGGATACCAAATCACGGATGAATATCATCAACATGTTAGCCTTGAACCTCACTACAACAAACTTGTTCTTCAACTATAGGTGTCAGGATCTGTGAACATTTACAGTTGTGCTTACCTACCCTTCTATTCAGAAACCCAAAGGGACATCTTCATGCAATACAAGATGAATTTAACAGTTTGGACAATGAAGAAGTTCACAACACCATTCTTACCTACCTACTATAGAATCCTACAACTACCAATAGATGGTATTTCAACATGGCATTCTAGCCCTAAAACTATCTATTTGGGATGATGATAACTAATATGCCTTGATTGATACACCAACCACCTATATTTAGCTTTCAAGCTTTTCTAACAATGCCTCTAAAATCATCGATAGTTAAACTAACATAGAGGATTCAAGATTCAAGTATCATACACTAATTTAACAAAAGACGTGAAAGGTTATGTTGAGAATCATAAGAAATAGAAATGGAAGAATCATAATGTCCCTTAATTGACACAACACATATTAATATTCTCATAGATGCAGTGTAATATGTCCCATTGTACACATGCCCTTTTGATTTTATCAACATATGCATCAACCTTGGGAACTAGTTATGTCACCTTCCAAATTCTAGACTATCAATGCATATGGTACCCCAAATGAAATCAAAGAACCATTGAAAATCATTCTAGAGTCTCTATTAAAGAAATTGATAGAGACCAAGACTACAAAGTAGTATTTAAATAATTTGGGTATTCTTGCTACTTCCTAAGAGCTCATCTACTAAAGAAAATTCATGGTTCCATAATTATCCTAGATAAAGGCTCTAGGGATCTAGACCTCCAAATCTGCACTTACTTCTCTAACATGGGTTATGTTTGGAAAGATGACAAACTCCAACTTTTCCACTGATCTCTCTAGGTACCCACATTGACCTAGTAAAATCAATAGAAACCTAATATATTGAAATCATGGTCTGAACTTGACATTACTTCATCACACAATACTGATGAAACATTGACTAGTTACCAACAAGATATGAACTTGAATCACTCATGTTAGAAGATGATGAAACTTCATGGAGTTAGTAGGAGTATGGTCGATAGACGCCTTTTGAGTTTTTGGCATAAATTAAAGGGATCCACACAAATAAACAACTTTTTCTCATGTCTTCTCTTCTTCCTCACCTCCTTCCCTAAACTTGGAATCTTACAAAATAGATAGATAACAAGCCAATTGACAAAGAAGGCATGCACATGGTAATCAAATTTATGTCACTTGCATTGTTAGCCATCTGGACATTCCACCCCTGGAAGTCTTTCACCAAACTAATATAAGCCAATGTCAACACAAAGATGATCTCAACACACAAAAAATGCCTCACTCATAACATAGTTGCCAAGTATAGAACCAAAATGGGATTAAAACATGCAAAAAAGAATGAGAACACCTTTTATTTCCTAGGTGAAACAATGAAGGCCAAAGCATGTAGTAACTAGTCAATTAGACACGACTATGTCTATAGGCCGTATGCATCATGAACACTAGCCCCCACAAATACAACAAGGATGGAAAAACATCTTATGAACTAATGTAACTATGGGGAATGGCAATATCATCCAACATTTCAGCCACCATCACAATAGCCTATGACTCCAACAAGAATAACTCCTTCCCTTGGCCCAGATAATACAACACAAATATTATCTACAAGTGTTTCTTAGGGATTACACATTGATATATAAGCACTATGACAAGCCATGTATAATTTTAACCCACTGTGATGTACTCACACTTAGGTTGTAAATGGGTACGGTAGACCCTCAAACCCACAACCTTGGACCCATTAAAACACCTCATGTGTTTGAATTTTTGTACCCACATACCCATGGAGCTTCATACCTTGGACCTACATATAAGTGGGTTCACTAATGGGTATTATTGGATGCCAACACACTAGATCCATGTACCCTCTATATATTAAAAAAACTTAAAAATATGTTATTTGTATCATACTTTACTAGTCTAAATGATTTAATACTTGAGTTTATATCCTACTCAAATTATGGATTTTAAATAGTCTTATAGTAAGATACACATATTTTGAACCGTCTTATAGTGTGAAACCATACATTCTTCCAACTTTTCTTCCATAAGGGCAGTACAAGAAGGACTCTAATGAATTGGTTTTGACCCCAGTAGATATGTCCATGCAGCCATTTTTCCAAACACCTCTATCTGGGAGTAAGAAGAGAAAGATAAAGATTATTATTTAGTAACACTTGTAATAAAAGGTTGAAACATGGAAATAAATAATGTCGACACTAGTAATCTAATTGAGAACTTGCTATTCTATTTACAATCATTAGCAATAGATGTAAATTTAAAATAAAAAAATATGCATGAAATTATTATGACAATGACTACAAGAATGTAAAAAAATAACCCAACTAAACTTAAAACTACAAAGTATTGGATTATATGATATAATGATTGCATGTTAATATCATATCTAATAGAAATGTCTCATTGTATTAAAATATATAGAACATAGTCATAGTTTTTGTATATAAATAATATGATGTTGTATATAAAACTTGTTACCGGAATACTCGTACCGTACCTGCTATTATTGTGGGTAAAGATATTGTGTGGGTCTAGATTTTCATTATGTGGGTCTAGAATGGGAATCAGACACACTAAACTAAATGGGTATGGGTTCGATATGACCAAAACCACAATGCACCTGCACCATTTACATCAATACTCACACTTATATGTTCCCCAACATCAAGATAACACTAAATTTCTCAGATGTTGACCATGTATGCATGTCATAGACTATTTGTTGCCCTCATCTTACCCACACTAACTACAAAGTTGGTGGCAGTAGGGTTTTGGCATCCATGAATGGCACATAGTTTCACACAAGTAATATATATGAAAAGTAATAACAAAACTAAAGAGATAATAAGATTAATTTACAGAGATAGAGGTAGGTAACTATTTCTATTTCAAAAATATCCCATCGATGTTCCATTTTAGAGTTAAGATTCTTAAGTGCAGTGACTCTTCATTTGGAAACTAAAAATTCAATAAATACAATACATTAAGGTTAAAGCATTAATACTCTATGAAAGGATTTTAAGCACAACTTAATAGTACATATAAGTTTCTTGGTTAGAATATCATATCATGAAAGGAGTATAAACAATGGGAAAACACTTTAAATGTCATACTATTATACAAATCATGTTTTAGGCTTCTTTATCCACTGTATCAACATAGGCCTTTAGAACACTTCCAAACGAAGGGTCCACTTATGGACATTTAAGCCAAATCTAAGCTATGTACACTACCTAAATGTGAGGGATTCTAATACTAAATGTCATTAGATAACCTTATTTATATGTATCTTCATGGCCATCGTCAAGAGCTAACCTTTTTTCAACATGACTTGTGCCCCTATCCCTAGAATTTAGGTAGGTACGTAAGGATATATAATGGGTTTCTCTAAATTGTGTTCAAGGTTTGTCAACATAGTATAATCAAACATGAAATTAGTATTCATTGGAAAAGTATCTCAACAAAGTATGTAAGTAGCCAAACATTCATACAAGCATACTTACAAACAAGAAAATGTCATAGTTGGGTTAAAAATTAAGTGTACCTTTTGAGTAGTGAACAAGCTATGATCCTTGAGTAAGATTCAAGAGATGGACCAACTCATAGGGGGACCTAAGATGTACAAAGATATAGCATGCAGTCTTAGATCATATGTATCTCATAAGATAAACTTACAACATGTCATTGTATGTTATACTAAACCTGGGTATTTAATAGTTCAAGTGTAGTTCCATCTTGTATAAAATGCACGCATTGATTCAACATAATGCAAGTATCAACTCTAAACCTTAAGTATAAGTGAACCATCCACATTATGAGTACTACACTATAAGCATAAACTATGATTTACAATAAGAGGAGCATGAGAGTTGGATTATTTTTGAGGCATATTCATGCAAGATCGTAAATAGTGATATTAGATCCACATCATACAATAGGGTTATATTACCAAGTCATAAGATCATAAGGGAGAATTAAGGTTCACAAGCGATTATAGATATAGTATGCTAGAATACCTCTTTAAATTCATAATTATTGCATGTGTACCATTAAAGCATAATTTTTGCAAGATTAGAGTCTAACATTTTTTTTTATTTAGACCACACTAGGTGTTACATGGAGTCAATAGGGCACATGAGTATGTCATATGACAAATTAACTAACAAATCATGTGTGTGGTCTGATTTGAAAGTTAACATAGAGATCTGAATAGTTTGGTTAACTTTTTCATTATGTTTAAGGATTTAATCAAACAAATACCCAAACATCACATTTTAGGACATAATAGGGTACTATGGTATGTCTTTTATGTCATATTTATTAGTTCTAGAAAAGGGGAACAATATATAAATCAAACATGTCATAAGAAACAAAAGTTTTTATTTATTTTAGAGAGTAATAATTATATGATATCAAAATGGGCCAAGGATTTCATATTGATCAAGTTACATCATCAATACACATGAAGCAGTCATTTTTAGGTCAAGATAGTCATTCAGGGTACATGCAAAGGGTCTGCGGCATCAACCATGTCGAAAGAAAATTAAAGTTCACCAATTTAGAGACCAATCATATTTTAGAAAATAAGGAATCAAAGTTGGGCACATAGTAGCATTAATCATCTTCAAATGCTTCAAAGTAAGTAGTTCTGGTGAAAGAATATAACTACAAGCAATTTTAGGTCCCAAAACTACTTCGCATGAACTAATCTCATAATGAGAATAGAAAGCCATATTTTATGTGCTTTTTGGCCAAAGGATGTGAAGATATAAATTTTCAAAGATTTCACTTCAAAGTATATTGAAATCATGTTGATTACCATGATATTCATCATGAAAATCTAGGTAGTTGGCCTATGATCTGGTGGCTCTGAAGTGTCTGCCCATCGTCTGTCTTCACTTGGGCCTCACTGGACTAGATGGGACAACACCTCCCTTGCTGGTCCCAGGGACTGCTAAGCCGGACTAGTTACTGGGCTCTCTGATACTGTGCCACACTACCTGCGCGACCTGGGCAGGTGCATGTAGTGGTGAGAGATTTGGCTGCTTCACTAGGGATGGAAGTGGTGTGGATATGGTGTGGTTTATGCCAAATCCATAACTACACCATGGTTAATAATCAGGCACCCTATCTGCACTATATCTATGGTGGTGTTTGATATGAGAAACCATATCTACACTGCCAAAAAATCGTGGTTAGTAGCACCACATCACATTGGAAATAAAATATTTTTTACTCTTAGTAGAATTATACATAAAATTTGTGAAGAAGTTGTATGCAGAAAATAATTTAAAATTGTAGAAATATGAACCAATAATGTAACTTCATATTACATTACAAAAAACAATATTTTTTTGTTCAAGTGAGCGTTTGTACTAACCTTTCTTTAAACTAGTAAACTTAAATATAATCTTTTCCAACTACACACATATTTTTCCATTCAAAGTTCAAAATCATTGTTTTCTAAAATGCATCAAGTCCCCCCATTAATATTAATTCTTTTTTTCTAATGACATTATTTTATTCAATATGGTTTCTCAATTCTCTCTCTCTTCCCTATTAAGGTGTTCTTCTCATTTCAAACATGTAAGCTAAGTTTTCCTCTATAAATTTATTTATAATGTGAGAAATTAAATAATATTTAGAATTAAGTGTAACGATATAATTTAATTGAACGAGGGGAAACTAAAAATGATTTGTGTGGGATGGTGGTAAAATATTTAAATAATTATGGATAAAGATGACTAGTAATAATTGATGTAATTATCTCTTCTTTACTCTCTCTTTATCACTTCTATATCTTTTAGTTTTGTTTTCAATTGTTTTTATTTTACTTAACCTGATATTGTCTCTACTAATAACTAAATCTCTCACTAAATGCATACTAACTCACTTATAGTAATAAACCAAATTCTTATATATATATATCCTATTTTCTCATTGTTGCATGTTTCTACTCAAGATTGACATGAAACAAGTCAATTAAGTTTCCATACAATACATTAAATGGTTCCACCAATGGAAACAACTATCTACCACCATTATACATATGATTCTATAAATGTGTAAAAATACACATAAGTATGATGTGCTATATTTATATAATAAAATATGAATGGTAATATTTCTATATGTTCGGGCACATGTATTTTTGATAATTGTATAAAGAGTATAACCTACGTATTTAGTATTTGAATAAAAATGGAAGTTCCTACTTCTCTATATAGTAAACACCATTTGAAAATGGAGATCAAGTAATCTATGCAGGAACAAAAACAAAATAATATGATTAGAATTACATTTTATATGTATCAATATATAATTAAAATGAATTCATTGTGGTGCAATTTTTATCCATGATTATTTTCCCTAAAACCATAACCACTCCACATCATTACAGTTTTAAAATTTTAAAACTATTTCTACATTAGAACCATTTGTTGCGGTTATGTGGTGTAAAACATGATGCAGTTACCCACGGTTATGGGATTGTTACAATGCCATTATCATTCATATGCTCCTCGGTTTGGGTGATACTGGCCTTGGTGCATCCATGCGAGCTGTTGTTGCAGTTCGTGTGAGGATGGTAGAGCCAATGAACATTTTTGGCATGACCAAGGGTGAAAGAAGCATCAGATTCCAATATGTATGGTGGTGATGTCATGGGGGATTTATATGGTTTATAGGAAGAAGATGAAGTGTTGAGGGGTTCTAGGGTTCCCAAAAAAGTAAAGGAAGAGTGGAAAATGAAAGAGGGGGGGTTAAATACGAATGTTTGGGTGTTCAACATGCCAAAAGGATGTGTAAAAAGTGGTGTTGAATTTTCCCTCCTTGCCCAGGCAGAACGGTATTATGGAGGTTGAAAACAAAGTGTGGGTTGTCAGATCAGGGGTGGGAAGGTTTGGGTGTTTAAAATTCCAAAAGGGGTGTTAAAAATAGCATCCTATTTTGCCTTCTTACCCAAGTACAAGGGATGTATGAAGGTTGAAGACAAAGTGTGGGTCCTTAGATAACAAATGAAATTCATAGCCAACACAATGGATGGTTGGTATTGGCCAACAAATGAGGGGGTGGACCATTGGTTTTTGAAGGGGAGACTCTCCTTAAATGGGCTGGAAGCCCATATGTTTGGCCCAAAATGATGATTATTGTTTCAAAATGAGCTAGAAATCATGTTAAATCAATGAAATTGCAAACAAACATATCTCTCTCGTCCTAGCTAGAAGTTGAGAAAAATTTGATGTGTTGGAAACATGAGAGTGTTTGATACATGAATTAAACAAGGTGAGGGTTACAATAGACCCATATATAGTATCAAAGGGAATGAGAGAGGGATGTATAAACCAAATGCAGCTTTAATTTTAAATAAAAGTAAGTGTCACCAATTGTTATATGCACACATAATATTTGAAGGAAAATCTAAACAACTCGAATCATGGAAATCTAGCAAGAGTGAGAATACTAATGCAATTACAAAGTTTTTGTACCCATATGAGGAGAGAGAAAAGTCTAGGCTATCACAAAACATATTATGCAAGAGCTCATCGATGGAGACACACTCAAAACCATGCATGACTTTGTCACATGGCATGTAATTGTGCTACTTTTGAAGGGGCTGCACGACATTCCCCAATCAGCCACTTATCAAATTTCCTAGGGAACAAAAACACCCAAGACTAGTATGATGAATGTGAGAATTTTTGGTACAAAATTTCTACTAAGGAATTATGGAATACATATTTTTTGGTCTGAGTTTATATGTTCCATAAGTGCTGTCAAAATCATATTAATATGTTTTATAGGATGGGCGAGTGCATGGACCTATCTCATAGCTTACATCTACAAGAACTTGGAAGTACTGTACATAGAAAATAAATGATATACATTTTGTACCATGACATAAGTGATAGACATCCCTTGCACAAAAACCTACTCTACTACAATAGTCTCATCACATTTGAAAGTTCCATGACAACCCACTATTCCAAAAGGTCAAAGGATTTAAAGTCTCTCAAAGCAATTTTCTTACAAAATTATGGGAAAACTTGAAGTATCCCAAGCAGAAAGAATCTCCATTTCTTCTGAGAGAACCATAACCCTCCCCAATTCTTCTGCTTCCACCAAGGTGAAGGCCATGACATAGGTTAGAGTAAGGTTCAATGAATGTAAGTTATGTGATTCATAGAGGATAACCTTTATACTTCTCATTGGTTTAAAAAGTTCATCCTTTCTTGGTACCCTATGTTTATTGGTGCCATTGGAGTGACCATCCAATGGAAGTGTCATCCATGTAACAACCAATTGAGATCCTCACAATACTTTTAGCCATGATGATGCCAACAACTCACAACACTTTCGTCCAAGATGACACCAATGATCATTGTGTTTTTAGTCCTACTCTCTGAGTTCATGTAGGAAGTGTGTGAAATACATTTTTTTGTTTTGGCACTCAAATCCTAGGACATTAAAACAGTAGTAGATAAATGGAATTTGATGACATCCTCCTAATGTTGTCACATTAGACCTACATCTCTACTTGGTGCACACAAATCACATGGAACTCCATGAAATGCTCCTTGAGCCAACGAAGAAGGAAAAACATTTCTATAACAACGTGATAGCATTACGCTTCTCTCCATCTCTATCTCCTTGAGGGTATTGATGTCTAGGGTTCTCATTTGTCAAATCATGTAGTTGAAACCGTAGTCATCATGCTTCTTTAGATAGGGAAGGTAGAGAGTTGGGTTTCAACAATGAACCTAAGAAACAAAATGACAATGGCTGCATTTTGAAAAGCTTTTGTAGTCACACCAGTGAACAACTAGATGACGTATTAACAATAAGTATTCGCATCATTAATCTTCCAATTTATTGGGCCCATCATTCAATGGACATGTAGTATATTGATCAACTGGTGATTCTAGTCAATCTTATTGGTTGAATTTTTGGTTAGCCAATTGACTTATCACATGAGTCACATCTAACTTTTAGTCAATGGGATGGATCTTCCAATAGATCATATAGATATTGTGATACTCTAGAAATTTTCTAATTGATTATCTAACATTTTTAGTAATGAATTTCATTTGTTTCCATTATTATAGTCCTCTTAACTATGAATCTTATAGATGTGCCCATATAGGCCCAACATTATGTTGGTAGTGATGTCTCTAATCATATTACAACTTTTCAAGTAACGAGCTATATTTCACAAAACATCATTACCACGTAAGTAATTGGATTAGTTAGAGAACAATCATCAACATATGTGTGATGAGTGTTTTTGTGACCATATAATCCATTTGTCTCCAATATCTATAATGAATCTAAGGCATCAAATCATCATCCTCTTAATGATCAATCTATGTTCCTTGATCAATACTAGACAATTTGAGATACACATGAGCTCACTATGTAATATTTATTCCCATGGGCATGGTCATGAATTTCATAATCTCACTCATTAAGAGGTTGGGATATCACTCCAATAGGAGTGAAAAATTACATTACATTTCTCAATATAATCCACATAAGAACCCAATAATTACTTCTATGACAAACTTTATATAAGGTCACATTTAGTAGTGTGAAAGTGAACTAAACAACATGTGATGATTGTAATGACTTTACGTCTAAGGACCACTAGTCACCACTCTATGAGATAGAATTTTGACTACCATCTCTAGTTTCCATGTATGCTGATCAAAATGGTGTTCTATAGTAATATTTTCCATTAACAATGTCCTATTTGTGAATTAATATCAATTATCATGACCAATGAGATGTTGTAACTAGTCAACACACATACTAGTCTTATGTATTATTTTCTCCCTAATTTTCACAATAATATCTAACTAGTTACTTAGACAAGAATAAATACTCTTGGCATACACATGATACGATGTTCAATCCCTAAACCTTAAATCACTTGTTATTTAGTAATACACACTTAGGATTCTATTATCTTCAATCAGTAACTCATACTAGAGTAAACATTTCAAACACAAATGATTTTATTATTCATAAAATCAAGTACAAAATATTCTATTGCAATAATCATATGAGCGGCTCTTAGGTTATACAACAAACAACACATACTAGAATTTTTTGGCATGAAGTCCCCCTAGGGAGAAAGGGAAGTCACCTAACTTACTATTCCCCATATTGGAATCCATCCATAGTAAGTGTGAACCAAGAATATTTTAACCAGCAATGAAGCCAGATCTTTCAGAGGTTTATTATGAAATTATTTGAGTGCCAAACAATTAAGGACTTCACACACTTCCTTGATGAAGTGAGAGAGTACAACCACATACACTTCCATGGAAACCATCATTGAGATCAATGCAAAACAAAAAGACAAAGCCATATATGAGAAATGTAGTCATTTTTTTCTTCTAAAATAGGCACCAAGATTTAACAACCACTATGTCAAGCTCTGACCTATAGACATCATGAAAAAACATAACAATTAAGTCCAACCCGTTCCTATGATCACAAACTTTGAACATCAAAAAGTGGCCAATGACTTACAAGTAGGTCCCACCCTAACTCTTTCACTAGACTCCTTGATTCATACAACAATTCCACCACTATCACGATAACCATTTTTATGAAAACCCAAAAAAGTTCAAGATGACAATCATTCATCATATAAAACTACTCCAATATAAGATGCCAAAAATTTCGAAAACTTTCTCACTGAAGAACCTACTAAATATGTGAACATTTCCTTGTACATGACCAAATATTGCCATTATTTCCACACTGTGGAAATACAATAACAATTGACATCTGCATGAGCTCACTCCATCGTCATATGAAAATTGGTGCCACTTTGCCATCACTAGTCAATCCAGTCATGATTCAACCCCATCTACATTGATATCTCTGCCAAGAGCTAGAACAACATGTAAGGGCTTGATGAGTCAATTATTTTACATTGACTCATGAATACGCTAGATGTGTGGACCATCAAATAGAAAGCCACACATATTGGACATTAATGGTGATTAAAGATTTGTGAGGAACTTCAAAAGAATTTTGAATTAGGATAGATGTTCCCTATGTCATACCCTATCTAGCTGTCCTATGCTAGTACCTAATAAATAGGAATGTTATATGCATGCATATTGTCTATCCATATCTAAAAAAATCCAATCCATTGATTGATTTCCTACTATTGAATATTGACATTTGTATGGAGAATACAATAAAATATGAACTCTTGAAATCCATGGAAAGGTTCTTAGGATACAACCAGATTAAGATGTATTTGTCAGACATGAAAAAAAATAACATTAACCACATAATAAGAAAGTTTGTACTACAATTCTATGTTGTTCAGACTCAAGAATGCATGAGCAATCTATAAACAGGCCACAATAGCTATCTTCCATGAAATCTCATGTAAGAAAATTAAATTTTATGAAGATGACATGATTACCATCTCAAAGTAAGTAGAAGGTCTTGCAGTCGACATGGAATAGATTTTTGAAAGACTATAATGTTTTGACATTCAACTAAATCCAACAAAAAACACTTTTGGTTCACAATCATCATCTTATCTGTTTACATCATTAATAAAAAGTTTTATAGGTCCATTTAATAACAACACCAATAACCATATTACCCACTTCTTGTATGGATAAAGTGATTAGAGATTTCTTGATAAGATTCAAATATGTTAGTAGATTCATCATGAAATTGGCACTGGTTTGCTAATTTATCTATGTATTGCTACACAAATATTATGAGAACAATTTCAATAACTAATGACAAGCATCATTTGACAAGAGAGAGCTATAAATATCCAACTCATCAGTTCTTAGGCCGTTGGTACAAGATCACCCATGAACGTTGTCACTATCACTCACTAAAGAACTTATGGGAGGGGTCATAAAGTCATGAATCCACGACAATCATGATGCCATCTATTGTATGTACAAAAAATCCAAAATATCCATGTACAAATACACAATAATTAAAAGTAATTGTCTTTCTCTAGTTCATGCCACTAGAAATCTACTTCATTAGTTACTATCATATCATGTACTTCTAGTATCATTCCATGACCCATTTCATTATCTATGTAATCATCCATCTTTGATTAGTTGATGTTCCAAATAACAATCCATTTTTTATGAATTTGACATCATCTAGATCCCCAAGTGATCAAGGGTCCTTATTTCGATGAGAAATTAGAAGAAATTCATGAAGCATCTCTAAAAAATGAAGATTCTAAGTCCCCTAATGGTGGCATCATCCTGATTAGAACTCCAACATATAACATGTCCAACTCCACTATCACCTTTGTGCTCTTTGATGGTGCCTCAAACCGTCATGCTAATGGTGTAGGTTTAGTTGTCATCAACACAGTAGGAGAATGCATCTCCATTTTCCCACAACTACAATTCAATGCCCAAAACAATGATATAGAATATGAATCATTCATCTAGGCCTTCAAGCATCCAAAAGAATCTAAGTTTGAATGCTTAGTTTCATTGGTGACTATCTAGTTCTTATGTTAAAGGATTTTGTGAGTGGGATTCAAAGTTGGAGGAGTTTGAAAAGATCAAGTTTATTTTCTATAAGAGATATAAGAATACCTTCATCCATGCACTAGTTAAACTTTCTTCTTGCATTAGTGTTTGTAATATAGACAACTTTACATTTTGGGTCAAAACATTGTCTTAACCAGCCTACTTCATGCTGATTGAATGTGCTTCTTATAAAAGAAATGGACATTGGTATTATGACATTAATTGGTTACTCTATGGTCATGCTTCCCCTGAAGACAACTCCAGACTCAAACAACAACCAATATATTGTATGAAAACCAATTTCATCTAGGATCTACTAGGCTATACAAAATTTATTCCAATCAGACACTTCTGCATTACCATGACAAATCAGAAAATAGAGATGTTACATAAGAATTCCACAAAATAGTCTACAACAATAACGTGGATAGTATCTCCCTTGCCAAATCCATTCAACTTCTTGGATACTAATGGATCATGATAGAATTATAATTTATGTAGTATGTTTGTAGATCTTAAATTTTCCAAATACACACTTACTTCATACACTCACCACTAAACCATCTTCACAACATGGAACACTCTCTAGAAAACCACCTTCACAACATGGCTATACCATGAGCATTTGTATTTTGGGAGTTGAACAATCCATATGGAAGCCAGAGATAGCCACTAGTTCATATTGGTTTCCTTCGACTTGTTTACCAAGTGAGTAGAAGTTGTCTCAGCCTCCATCAAATCTACTTCATAGGTCATCAAATTCTTCTAAAACAACATCATTACTTGATATGAAATTCCTAGAAAAATCATCTTTATCAAAGACACTCATTTCAACACATTATTAGTGCAACAATACCTTGATTCTTTGATAATCAAGCACCACATGACATTTGCATATACACCTCATAAGACTGGAGCAATATAACTGGCAACAAGAATCTCATATAGATACTCAAGAAGACTATCTAGTTCATGAGTGATTAGCACAAACAATTACCAATGGCCTTCTAGTCATACATGACATCTATCCATACTTGCACGACTCCTTACTTTGTCATGAATGGGATTGAAGAAATTATTCTACTAATGCTTGAGATCCCTCCCTTGCACAAACTTCAACAAGATGACATCCCTAAAGTGTATTGGATTTAGTATCATTTATTAACACCCAATGATATAAAATAACAAAGACACTCTACTCTAATCCATGTGCGTTACCAATGAAGGCATAAAAGGTACACCCTTACCTATTTTACAAAGGTGAACATATGCTATGCATGTACCTCAACCATCATAGTCAAGAGTTTACACTTCATGCACGAAGTTCAAAGTGACAGAGCCATGAAACTAGAGAACATGGATGAAGATATGTGCTTGCTTTTGGTTAATTCAAGAAACATTAGGTAATTTTTCTAACGATAGGGTATCTACTCAAGAACAAGTTCGGGGCCATCATTTAAAACCTTTTTTATTAATAAGGTGATAATCATGAATCATTTAAGAAGATAAGGGTCAATCAACTTGTACTTTGAGTTTGAGACCCCAATGAGCTTCATTTACAACTTCACATTTTATTCAAATTTGTGTTGATTAAAAGTCACCCACTTAATTAGTCTCCTCTTAGTCCATGTAACATAACAAGAGATCATTGTTAAACATTTTGACAAATGTAGCCTCAGAAGCGTGTTACAAGTGTAGAAAAATGTGATCGATTGACTACATTTATTTAAACAATGATTATTTTGCTACACTTATAAGACTTCTACAGAGAAGCTTTACATTGGTATACATACCATTCACCTAAGAGAGGTCAACTTACAACTTCCATCAATATCCAATGGGTATAGAGTAACAATAGGGACCTATAACTATTATGATATACATTTGTGTTCCCCTTTGGTATGACCATTGTATTCTTTTACCCTACAGTTTCCAATTAGAGGAAGTTCAAATATGGGAAACCATAATGCATTCTGCAAACCATAGATTTCCCCAATAAGGCTATTAGCACATTAAGCAGTCATGATATGAACACCACTACGCATGTGCTTATGACAACATGCCCCACTACTAACACTTAATTTTATCATTCAACACATCATCAACAACTAATGAGGTCCCAACCTGCATTCAAAGGTTCTAAGTAGCAATACCACATTTTCATCTTGACTATCATAAATAGTATGACATGTACTTTTAGTTGAGTATTATCTGTAGAAGGGGCTACCACATGTTCAAAACCAACATGGAAAATCACTCTCCAAAGCTATATGGGAACCAAGTCTTCCTCAATCCCTTAGAGACAAACTTCCATCTTGTGTGAAATTTTGGGTAAGTCTTTCTCTATCCCTTATCGACTCATATTCCCTTATAGACAAATGGAAATAGTGCCCCTATCTCTCACATTGTGTGTATATGTCATCGTTCATGAGGCTAATGTAGGATGGTAACTATTGATCAATCCCTTATCGACCCATGTTCAATACGTCTATTAAATGACCACTTAGTGCCTCCCTACATTAGTTTCTTGATCGATAAAAGGCTTTGAATACTTGACTCAATGTTCTAAGATGAACATGTAATATAATACTAAAATTTTTTGGTCAACTAGCCACAAATAGAGATCACATTAGGTGCAAGAAAAATTACACTTTATTTCATAAACTCATTGTGTAACATCCCACTCTTTTTATGCAAATTTTCAAAATATGTTTTCTTTACATAATCTTTTTCTATAGCATAATTGTTGAGGACCTTCATGAAACTTGCCCATATTAGCTTTACAATTTCATTTCATATGAAAAAAACTATGTTCATTTACTTTCTTATCCATGGTTTACTTTTAGAAAGTATTTCCTTGTATATTTTATGCACTTTTGTTTAGAAATTAGAAACACTACTACAGAAACGGCATTCGGCCTATGTGGGCGCCGCTAAAGGTCGAACACTTCGGCGTCGGTTTTTTAACCGACGCCTATTTATTCTATAGGCGTCGGTCAATTAGTATATAACCGACGCCAAAAGTGTTCGCGCCACAGAAAAATGGCGTCATCTAGGGCACTTACTGCGTCGGTTATTTACTAAACAACCGACGCCTATATGGAATATAGCGTCGGTCTTTTAGTAGATAACCGACGCATAAAGTGCCCTAGATGACGCCATTTTTCTATGGCGTGAACACTTTTGGCGTCGGTTATATACTAATCGACCGACGCCTATACTTCAAGACGACACGGCCGTGCTTCCCTGCACGGCCGTGTTTAGTACTATAGGCGTCAGTTTTATATGAATAACCGATGCCTTTTCCACCACAGCTGTGCTATCCTGCACGGTCGGGTTGTTTGTACTATTAGGCGTCGGTTTTTATCAAATAACCGACGCTGTATGTCTTTGCTGACAGTTTTCTATAAATAACCGACGCCTATTTCTATTTTTTTTTTCATATCAGTTTGCAGGCCTGCTGTGGCTGGTCAGCAGGATGAGAACCTGCAGTTCAGTTTTCTGAACTGCAGGTTTACGACATCCATTGATATCAGCCTACAAACAGGCCGCAAACCTGCAAAAGTCACAAGGAAAATTTCACACAAGTACATACATTCAGACATCAAATCAATTCTCACATTCACACATATAGAAACATTCAAATATATGTATTAACATTCAGAAATATTCATTTACAAAGTATCATTCATTATCGCTATCAACATCCCAATTATATCTTACAGTTGCCACTGCTTGTATGGCTTTTGCCCATTCTTCTCTTACTTCATTTAATGCTTCCATCGTATATGGAGCATGTATATTTTTTAAGCGTTTACCTATAGTGTGGTCAGTTTTAAACACCTGCAAAGAGAATGATGTATATATATAAGTAATAATATAAAAATAAGATAAGATTGATATATTTCATACTAACTAATGAGACTATATATAATACCTCATGTATGGTATCGATGTCTAATGCGGCATATTTGATAATCATCTGCATAAATCACATCACATAGTATGCGCATGCCCAACCATTGTCTTGTGTAGCACACTATAAATTGAAACATACAAAATAATACAACTAAGCACAATTCACATCAATAATATATATATTCGAGTCGGGAACTTACTTGTACGTTCTGCCAATTTATTGGCTGGTTCTTTTTCCTTGGGACCGTTCCTCCAGCCTTTTTGAATGCATCTAAACCCCTACATGTTAATATAACACAATAAATTGCATAAGTAAATAGTAATGTAATAAAATATGTTAACGGATATAAAAATGAAATATTTCTCACCAGAATAATGGCATTCTCATTACGTGTCCAATTTTAGTGTTCAATGTACTCCCCGCAGGGTCTAGATAATAAACAATGAATGTCCCGGGGACAATAACTAGTAACTCCCCGCAGGATCTTACAATTTCAGTCGTGTAGACGACATCTGTTTTGGGCCACAATATGACCCCGCCTTCTGCCTCACCAAGTGTATCAATATCTGGGTGGGCATATGGCAACGCAACTTCCCTCCAATCGGGTAATACATGTAGCGGGCTCACACGAATGTAGCCCTGCGGCATTGGAGTCCCATGAAACGTTGCCCCAGGAAGGGACTGGTAAGCCTGCGCCTCTGCAACAACATAGTCTTGCATTCTTAAGCGGCATGGCTTCAATGCCTACAAATTTACGTAAAGAATGTTATACATATATACATATAATCTTGAAAACATATCATCTTGAAAAGACTAGCTACAATGTCATAAACAATACTTACAACAGACGTGCTAGGCGATGGGTCTCCAGGATTACTTGCAGTCTGTGCATCAGGAGAAGAGTGGGTCGCCATAGGCTGATTGGAAGCCTGAGATGCCTGCCACCGCAGCAATTCTTCCTTGACCTTCTCAACAACTACATCTTTGACCTTCTTAGCAACTAAATCCTCAACTCTCTTATTCTCCTATACATGGATAAAAGAAACATTAGCTTCTTATTAATGAATTTCCTTTTGTAGTAACATTCTAAAAAAAGAATAGGTTACCTCTTCTTGAGAAAGTCCCGCTCTGGGTTTGCGCTGGGATGGCCCAAAGAATGCTTTGATGCCAACACCAGCACCAGCACCTCTAACACGTCCAGGATGCTCTGGGTTACCCAGAGCAACTGTCAATTCATCCCTTGTGCCCTGAGGGATGAACGTGCCTTGTTTCCTCTGCTCGTGCAGCTCCCGCTAATCACCATAAACAGAAATTGGTAAGTTAACACCACAAATAATCAATATTCAAATGATTTCTCTAAGAGTTGTATTTTACCATTTTTGCAGCCGCCTCAGCAGTTACAGGCTTCTTTATTTCACCCTTCTTGTTTTGCCTGCCAGCTATCCAGATATCATGGCGAGGCATGGGTGTGGCAGACTCCTGAGTAGAAGCAGACTCCTGAGTAGCAGCAGACTACTGAGTAGCCGCAGACTCCGCCTATAGTCTTTGGCGAACGCTTGCATAGCCTTTTGGACCCACAGTGTGGTCATGCACATTCAGTGCACGCCTTGCTTTTTGTGCGTCACTGAGGGCCTAGTTAGTATGCACATTAATGATTTGGTTAGTAGCACTAAATGTTAATCTTGAATAGGTGAATACAATGTATATTAATTAAATTGGGAGTGACGCCTAATACCTTGAATTCTTCAGATTTTCTTGAAGCAACAGAATTGTCCCAATCTTCTTTGTCCAAGAAGTTCCGTTGTTCAAGGGCTGACTTCTTCTTCTTATTACCCTCTTTTATGTATTCTCTGTTCAGATTTGTCCTATAATTCCTAAGCATCTTTCCAGCACGTTGCATCACACTTTTACGATGCAACTTCTCATCCAATGCAAACAGATTCTATAAAATAGAAATGTTATTAACTAGTATCCAAAATAGAATTGCAAATAATAGAATTTGTAATCTACAAAATAGAATTGCAAATAATAATAACTCACGCATAAATCTTTCCATATCAAGTCTTTTTTCCCTTGAGGAACTTTATGCCAATTATCATACTTAACACCACAATGGCTCCGAGTGGTACACCCAAGATAGTTTACAAAATTATTGCGGTTCACTCCAATTGCATTTCCTCCATTATCAAACTCCACCTCCAATTTGGATCCACTACCACTTAGCGCTAATAACTTCTTCAACAGAGTGATGCCCCTTTTCTTGTTAAGTGTTTGGTGCTGCGCATCAAGTTGCTCCAGTGCTTCAGTGGGTACAGGTACATCATCAACCTAAAATTTGACAAAAATAAACACACTATATTAGCCCAATATAGAAATATAGGATATATGACATAACTAGAAGATAATGAATTTTATAGAAATACAGGATATGTTTTTAGAACTTACATTGGTATCCTCGCCATGCTCGTCATGGACAACATGCTCATCATGGACTTCATGCTCATCATGGACATCATGCTCATCATGGTCAGCCATCTGAAAATGTCATTAAAAAGGCAAACATTTAGCATTTGTATTAACTAGAAAAAGGCAAACATTTAGCATTTGTATTAACTAGAAAAAGGCAAACATTTAGCATTTGTATTAACTAGAAAAAGGCAAACATTTAGCATTTGTATAAACATATATGTCTCTAAAATTGTGATCTTTTATCAATTAAAAATCCTTCATTGTGATCTCCGCGCACATATAAGTCATCATTAGCTTCAATATTTTGTGGAGTTGGCAACCCAACTGAGAATGGACTGGAGTCATCATACTTATTGTAATGCTCGGGCCCACTGCCCAAGGCTCTAGTAGGGTTTCAGGAATGACGACTGGCCCCACAGACCACCACTAGCCTTAACTGCGCACTTTGTCCACACTGACGCGCAAGCCAGGATCAACTTCCCGACTGGTCACCCATCCTAGTACTACTCCAAGCCGAGCACGCTTAACTATGGAGTTCTTTAGTGATGGGCTCCCGGAAAAGGAGGTGCACCTTGGTGATATGGGTAGTCTAATCATTCCTTTTAAGATCATGTTATCCTAGGCCTCAAATCCTGGGATGTTACAATCTCCCCCACTTAGACTCTTGACGTCCTCGTCAAGGATCAACTATATGGCCTCATAATCTGACCCCATTTCAATGCAGACCCACAATGGCCCATGGACACCCAGCTCCCGTCCACGGCTACCAACGCAAGGGCGGCTCCATCTCGTCTCTACGGATAGCCCTTTCCAACTTGCCTAGACCACACGGCTCAAGTCTGGCATGCCACATGCCCATGTGGGCCCCACCTACTGGAGGGGTTATGGCTCTGATACCATTTGTAATGCTCGGGCCCACTGCCCAAGGCTCTAGTAGGGTTTCAGGAATGACAACTGGCCCCACAGACCACCACTAGCCTTAACTGCGCACTTTGTCCACACTGACGCGCAAGCCAGGATCAACTTCCCGACTGGTCACCCATCCTAGTACTACTCCAAGCCGAGCACGCTTAACTATGGAGTTCTTTAGCGATGGGCTCCCGGAAAAGGAGGTGCACCTTGGTGATATGGGTAGTCTAATCATTCCTTTTAAGATCATGTTATCCTAGGCCTGAAATCCTGGGATGTTACACTTATCATAGTACTCTTATTCATCTATAGGATCTTCAATGAATTGTCTTTTACCATGAAGAACAACCGACCATTTATCATTCGCAGTATCATCAATATAGAATATTTGTTTCGCCTATGATGCCAATATGAATGGTTCACCCTTCTCGCCAATCTTTTCAAAGTTCACCAAAGTGAAACCCAATTCATCCACTATAACTCCTTTGGTGTTATCAACCCAATTACATTTAAAGAGCGGAATTTTGAAATCTATGTAGTCAAACTCCCAAATGTCCTCAATGACACCGTAATATGACATTTTAGCTTCACGTGGACTCTTATCCTTTGCACTTGCAAAGTACATAGTCGACGCTTGAAGAGTGACCCCACTATTTTGGACGACACTCTTATCATCTTGGCGCTTTGTGTAATATGTGAATCCATTAATGTCAAACCCTTCATAAGACATAACATTCGGTTTTGGTTTAAAGGCGAGGCATTTGATAGTTTCTGTAATATCATTTGGTGTTTGAGATAGTTGATGTAAGACTTTATCTTCAAACCACTTAGTAAAAGTCTTATTATGCTCTCTAGCAAGCCACATTGAACTTGCTCGAGGATGTTGTCTCTTTATGAAATTGGTATGTTCCTCGATATAAACACTCACTTCGTCCATATTGTGTAAAATATACAAGTGAGCTTGTTCCAACTGCTCACGGCTGATTACTTTCACCCGTGATCCCAAAATTCCTTTGCCCTCCTCAAAATTCTTGTCATTATCAGGAGTGTCATTACCACTGAGAAAGTCATTGCAAAAATCCATAACCTCTCTCGCCACATAACCTTCAATAATACTCCCTTCAGGCCGATAAAGGTTTCGAACATCACCTTTAAAAACGCTCATGTATCGTTCAAAGGGATACATCCAATGCAAGAAAACTGGTCCCAACATTTTCACTTCCCTAGTCAAGTGGATAACAAGATGTACCATGATATCAAAGAACGAAGGAGGGAAATACATCTCAAGCTGACATAGGGTAACAACCACTTCTCTTTGCAAATTATCGAGAGTATCAGGGTCAATAACTTTACTGCATAGACTGTTGAAAAAGAAACAAAGTCTGGTAATTGCAAACCTTACATGCTTCGGCAATATAGATCGAATTGCCACGGGTAATATTTGTTGCATTAGAGTGTGACAATCATGAGATTTAAGACCTATCAACTTCAGATCTTTCATTGATACCAATCTACGGATGTTGGATGTGTAACCATGTGGCACCTTAACATTTACCAAGCATTCACAAAAAGTTTTTTTCTCCTTTCTAGACAACGTGTAACAAGCGGGAGGTAAGTATGTTCTTTTACTACCCATTTCACGTAATTCTGTTAATTCTGACCTTATTCCCATTTCACGTAGGTCCAGTCTGGATTTTATCCCATCTTTAGTCTTACCTGGTATATTTAACAGAGTACCAATGATGCTATCACAGACATTTTTTTCAACGTGCATTACATCGATACAATGCCTGACTGTCAAAGAACTCCAATAAGGAAGATCCCAAAATATTGACTTCTTCTTGAATGAAGAATTGTCACTCTGTGTGGCCATACTACATTATGATTTCTTACCAAATTCATTGACAATGTCTTTTACTCTTTCATAAACAACATCCCCTGGTATAGGTTTGGGTGCACTCCGTTCATCATTCCATCCATTGAATGCTTTGCGCTTCCTACGATACGGATGGAATTTTGAAAGAAACCTTCGATGACCAAGATATACAGTCTTGCCACCATGTTTTAGTCTTATTGAATCAGTGTTTTCTTCACATATAGGACACGCTTTAGCTCCTTTGACACTATATCCAGACAAATTCCCATATGCTAGAAAGTCATTAATAGTGCAAAACAACATAGCGTGCAAACGAAATGTCTCTCTTGCTGAAGCATCATAGGTCATCACACCTTCAGCCCAAAGTTTCTTTAAGTCATCAATCAAAGGTTCAAGATAAACATCGATATCATTTCCGGGTTGTTTAGGGCCCGATATCAACAATGACAACATAACGTACTTATTCTTCATACACATCCAGGTAGGAAGATTGTATATAACAAGCATGACTGGCCAAGTGCTATGTTGGCTGCTTAATGTCCCGTACGGATTCATCCCATCTGTACAAAGCCCAAGTCTTAGATTCCTATCTTCTTCACCAAATTTGGGGTACAATAGATCAATCTTCTTCCACTGTGGGGAATCAGACGCATGTCGCAGGATCCCATCATTATTTTTCTTAACATCTGCATGCCACCTCAAATTCTTCACATCTTTCGGATTTGCAAACAAGCGTTGAAACTGTGATATTATAGGTAGATACCACAACACCTTGGCAGGAGAACCAGTTTTGGACTCCCCCGAAGTCATCAATTTATACCGTGACGCACCACATTTTGGACAATCTTTCAAATCTACATAGTCCTTTTGAAATAATACACAATCATTCGGGCATGCGTGTATCTTCTTGGCCTCCATTCCCATTGGGCACAACATTTTCTTTACCTGGTATGTTGAGATTGGAAGCTCGTTTCCTTCAGGAAGCATTTCTTTCAACAAAGTCAACAATGAAGTGAAGCTTTTGTCGCTCTATCTATTGTTAGCTTTCAACTTATACAATCTCAACACAGCGCTAAGCTTCGTAAACTTAGCACAGCCTGTGTATAACTGTATCTCAGCATCATGCACAATGTTTGTAAAGACAGGAGGTGGATCGGTGTGCTCTACCCTACAACTATCCAGCATCGCATCAACGATGTCTGCTGGAACTGGTTCGTTCACATTTACGTCATCGGAGGCAATTTCTTCTTCCACCCAAGCACTGCTATCGACATCTACTGGTTTCGATTTTGAAATCTCTCCATGCCAGTGCCATTCTGTATAGCCTTTTACAATCTCGTTACACATGACATGACTTTTGATTTCCTCACCAGTGTTGACTTTCAAGTTGTTACCGCAATGCCTACATGGACAGTAGAACCTATCTGTAGGTTTTTTCCTATGTTCCTCGGCAAATCTAATAAACTGATCAAGACAAGATATAAACTCTGGGGTGCAACGATTACGAATGGACATCCATGATCTATCCATTCTATGATCAGATAAAACAAGTATATATTAGGAAACAAGTATATATTAGGAAAAGATTAGGGTATACACTTACATATAATAAATGTGTACCACCTATCCCATCCTTGAACACCTAATCTCACTAGTAAGTGTATAATGTGTATTGGGTTTTTGAGAAAATTTCGGCAGCATTTCCCCGCTGTTCTCTAAGTAAAAACCCAATACACATTATACACTTACATCATAAGTGAGATTAGGTGTTCAAGAACAGTCCCAAACCGGGGAATATCCAAGATTTACTCCTAATGAGTCAATCTTGGACGGGTTTCTAGGCCAACAAACACATTTGATGTCATTCTTATATATAATAAATGTGTACCACCTATCCCATCCTTGAACACCTAATCTCACTAGTAAGTGTATAATGTGTATTTGGTTTTCAAGAAAATTTCAGCAGCATTTCCCCGTTGTTCTCTAAGTACATATGTACTTAGAGAACAAACGGGCAAATGCTACCGAAATTTTCTCGAAAACCCAATACACATTATACACTTACATCCTAAGTGAGATTAGGTGTTCAAGAACAGTCCCAAACCGGGGACTATCCAAGATTTACTCCTAATGAGTAAATCTTGGACGGGTTTCTAGGCCAACAAATACATGTGTTGTCATTCTTATATATAATAAATGTCTATAAAGTACAGGCAACATGGTTAATCCTAATCAACAGAGCATTATTAAATAATAAATCAAGAAATCAATAGTTTCAAACAAAAGGTCTAGGAATCTTTACTAGACATTATATGTATCCCTAATCATCATATTTAACATACTACATTATTATGAACATCCAGATCAGATTAAGATCATACTATGTTATAACCATTGGTTTAATAACCCTATTTCCGCATGTACATGTTTATCAACTTTAAAACCCTATAATTCATGAAATCATTCTAATTCAATTTAATATGTTGGGATCACATAATTATATAATGACATCAAAATATATAGAAGAATCATAATTAACATGATTAACAACATGCTCATCAAACTAGGGTTTTCTTGAATATCATCTAATATTTGTGTACTAGACATTATATTTATCCCTAATCATCATATTTAACATACCATTATTATGAACATCCAGATTAGATTAACTCTAATCAAATACATTACATGCATTTTTATCACAACAATTTGATCGATGCATAAAAAAGCAGAGCAGCTAGCAGCGGGAAGACCAACCTTGTCAGAGGGAAGAAGGCAGAGGCTCCGGTGGCTCTGGCTGGAGAAGTAGCTAGCAGCGACGGCGGTGGAGGAGCAGCTAGCAGCTCCAGTGGCTCTGGCGGTGGTTGCGGCGGCACGACGACGGTGGAAAAGCACCAGGCGGCGCCGGTTCTCAGGCGCTTGGAGCAGGAGGGGCGGGCAGCAGGGGCGGCGGAGAAGGGGGTGCGGAGAAGGAGGAGTGGTGGCGGAGAAGGGGGCGCCGGAGAAGGGGGCGTCGGAGAAGAAATAGCCGGAGAAATGGCGCTGGAGAAGAAATCGCCGGAGAGAAATCGCCGGCAGCAGAGAAGGTAATTGCTCGCAATGAAACAGAAGAAAGGGGAAGAGTCGGGCGATCGCGGGTTATAAGTTCCCAAATAGCGTCGGTTGTTTAAAACAACCGACGCCTAAACATCTTTAGCGTCGGTTGTTTTAAACAACCGACGTCCAATTGGACAATATTTTCATGAAATTGTTTGGCGGGAACCACCTTCAGCGTCGGTTATAAAAGGATAACCGACGCTGAAAGTGACACTTTTCGCGCAAATTTTCATCGCACATAGGCGTCGGTTTATACCTACATAACCGACGCTGAAAATGACACTATTTTTTTATCAAAATTTGGATTTTGCGGCCGACTTTCAGCGTCGGTTTGTTATAAACAACCGACGTTGAATACAAAGCGGTACCCGTGTCTGGCTGGTCTTCGAATATAGACGTCGGTTTGCTTAAACAACCGACGCCTAACATATAAGGCGTCGGTTTTCCTTAATAACCGATGCCCAGAAAAGTGACACTGAATGCTATTTCTGTAGTAGTGAAATGAATGTTTTTATGTCGACTTTCCCCTCTCTTATTATCATTTGTGGTTTTTTATGCATAAAAGCTTTTTTAATATTCCTCAATGTGTTTATTGTTGATATTTGGATTGATCACACGAAATATCTTCATTTAGTGATTAATGAATAGCTGTATATGCTTTAATCTATTCATTTAAGTTTATTGAATGCATTTTTCCTAATTAGGAGTGATGGTGGGCTAAAATATGAAATTAACTATGCCATTGTGTTTTAATGCACTTAATTGTCCTATGGATGAAGTTTGAGGTCATTTGAACTTCAAATGACCCTTCTAATGTTAATTATATGTTTTATATGGTTTAATGAATACCAATCAATATATTATGTGTCACATTTATGCGATGCACTCTATCATGCAGGTTACTTTGTCTGTTTTATTTCCACGCACATTTGTGACTGTTGGATCAGGATCCAACGACGTATGTGTTGTCATCTACCTCAACCTCCTTCTCTGGCGACCCATGCCTCTCCCTGACTTCTCTGACCACCCCGGTCCAATCACGACCGCAGTGAGCATCCTCAACCCTCTCTCTTTGATTTCATGACTTTGGGTTGCCCCATTTTAGCCCATTAGAGGTCACCATCGATGCTAGTCGTTATGGTGCCTCAAGGATCCTCCTACCTGGGGGACAATGCCCCAACCTTAGTTTGATTGCGGTGAATGTTTCCTGACCCTAAATAGACGATTTTCATCACAATTTTTATGGTTTCTAGTACCCGACCTCCTCCCCTGTTTCTCGCCGTCATATCTACTCTTTGGCCACAATGGTCCTTTCACAACTATGTTTGTTACCTATGGTTCAACGACCTCTCACGAGTCTTTATAAATGCATTCTCATGGCCCATCCATTGTCTCGGCTCTCGCTTTTGTTGTGCCGCCATGGCAAAGGAGCTTCTCGAGCTCCTGTTCACACCTGAGCCCACGAAAAGGTTCTGTTCTTTTGTTAGGAGTTGGAAAACTCACTAGAAGCCTTGACTCCTTGAGAGGAACTCAGATCTTCAACCTTAATCATAGGTGTTTATCGGCTTCTTGCTCCTGGAGCAAAGGTCGAGCTATGTCTCGCAGGGGAAGAAACCAGGGTGTTCAATGACCCCTGAGTCCCCGTATTTTTTTAATTGATGTATTTAAACTGGAAGGGCAGTTAAGGTATTATCCACCCTACTTTCGTTGACCTCTGAAGCAAGTCTCGCTGCTGAGTTGGACAAGCTCGATTGGACCAACTCAGAAGCCGACCTATTGGTTTGGATTGAGATTTATCTACGTGGCTTTTCCCTAAAATTCCATTGGTCTCTTCTTTGTAAAATGGTAGTAATTCAGCGGATGCTTAGAAAAATACAAGTAAATAGTCGATGGAAAGGGTTTTTGATGAGGAATCTGATTTTATAATTTTATCGAATTATTTCCCTATTTTCACATCTCAATTTGTATATGAACGAAATAGGGTTCAAAGATGTATGATGAATGATATGCATGCTAATTTCAAGTGTTTAAGGGAATCCAATCAGTCAAATGAGGTTTGACTTAGGTGCTTTAGCTCAAGGTAAGTGGGCCATGTCCTTAGCATAATTAAATTTTCTTTATTGATTGTTTATGACTATGGTTATGCACTTTATGCTAAAGTCATGATAAGTACATGTTTTCCTCAAAGAAAATGTTTATTTAATGGTTGATTTCTCTAAATTAAGTCTAAGTATAGAAAATCTTATTAATGCTATGGATTATGATTAAGATTCATGAAATCAAGATTAAGAGGGAGAAATCACATTCATGCTTAAGAGGGAGAAATCCCATTCATGCTTAAGAGGGAGAAATCCCATTATGTTTCATGGGGAGAAATCCCAACCATGTTAAGAGGGAGTAATCCCATTAAGATCAAGTTTAAGTTATCAAGACTTTTAGATCAAGTTAAATGGGAATTTGATTAAGTTCTATATGCAGCTCGTTTATGGACTCTTTGAGTCATTATGGGCTTTCCGAGAACTATGGGGTTTCCGAGCATTATGGGCTCCTTATGGGGCATTAAGAGAGGCTTGCATACATTTCTTATCAAAAAAATTTTTGAAGGCTTTCTTATCAAATTTATTATGCTAAAAGATGCCAATATGTCAAATTTATGTTCATGTTTATGACAAGTCAATGTATATGTTATTTCAATGTCTTATAACATGCCGACACCACTTACTTACCATGAATGTCTTGTTTTGAATGGTTGGGGAAGATGTCCCTAGGTTTTGAAGCTAAAGGGAAGAAACCAGTTTGAGGAGTTCCAAGGACATAAGGATCTAAGGAGTTGTTGCCTAGTGGGACTTCCATCTATGGAGATCCTATGTTTCCACATGTTGTCTAGTTTATATTAAGCATATCTTAAACTTATGATGTAGTTTCCATTCCCAAGAACTTTCTGTATGAATCTATATTTTCAATGAAATGTTAAGTGTCATTTATTACTTGATATGAGATCATAAATGTGATAGCTCTCCCTCAAAATTCAAGCACCCCTCATTATGGAAAATGTTGGGGAGAATGTCTGCTTACGCTGACCATGTATAAAACCCTAGGAAGGGGTGTTACAAATTGTGTATACAATCACTTAACATGAAATGACAAAAAAGATAACAAAATCAAAACAATCAAAATATATGGATAAACTATAAAAATGTTTCCTCCTACAACCTACATTCATTTGTATAGGTGACCTCTAGACATGGATACTTTAGATAATGCTCTCATACACCTTAGAAACACTATAGACCATCATGTATGCATTTACAGTTAACATCATCTACAACTCCAATAGAATTTATGATCATGTAAACAAACAAATTAAATGCAAGATATGATCTTCAAACAAAGTGTAGGTAGCTCATCAAGCACCAAGTATTCATCCTACCTAAATCTTAGCAGTCAAACAATCATAATTGCATAATTGTTTAGACAAATCTTAATATTAGTAATACTATAAGATTGTGGTATCCCTTGGTCGCCATTACATGCATCTTGACATCTCCTCCTACTAAGACCCATCTCCAACATACGTCTCTATCAATAAAACTGTTAGCAATCTTTCCAACTAACCCCAAGCTCTAGGTATTCTAGCACTGAAAATCTTGGAGGATGCACAAAAGCGGTGTATGCTCACATAATGTACAATGGTTTATGAAATCCAACACAAACTAAGTGCATCACCATGAAATTTTTAGTGGATGAATTGGTAATGGATGAATTGCTCCACCTTTTGTGTTTACATTTTTTTTAGCACTCAGACACTAGTGCAATATCAACAACACAATGCACTCCCCACAAACGTTGGTGTTGACACCTCATTTTTTGTCATTCTATCAATGATCAAAACTAGATTGGATCTCTAAATAATGATGCTATTTGATTTATTCCACATTGTTGAACATATATGTTATGTTACCTATTTAATCCATGCATTTACCCATGTAATACAGATCTGGGATTCACAAACAAAGAGGATCCTTTCTTTGGACTCAAGTGCAACTTTCCCTTCAAATGAAACTTGTTTAAACCTTTCTCCACTAGTTTCCCAATTGAATTACTCATGAATAAAAAAATCAAATTCCAATCTAACTAAAAATTGAATTGTCCCTTTTATTCACTTTCCCTTAAAAGAACAAGTCATTATTCAGATGAAGAAGATATTTGAACCAACTCCTAATCCAATTTGAAAATCTAGTTTTATCATGCCTAAATTTCTTTTTTATAAAAAGGAAGGAGGAAAAGTAAGTCTTGGCACTGAAGTGTTTATCTCTCTCCTTGTTCCTCCATTTTTAGTTGTAAGTTTATTCCTTAATGACACAATGTTAAATAAAAATGTGATTTTCTTGTCTGAGATACATTTGAAACTTTCCATAAAGGAAAAAACTCTAATAAGTATAAGCCTTTGTTTCTTGCTTTGGGACATCGCCATAGATTGTAATGTTCCCTCTAGTGTGACACCTAGTGGAATGTAACTATTTACCAATGCGTTCCACTCACATATGAAAGCTTTTATTGTTTCCACATGGCATGGACTCTTATATTTATTTTATATTCCTGATAAGAAGGTATGTCTATTTGAGAAAGTTTTGTCTTGATGTTGAACACTATCACTCTGACAAATAAGAAAAATATCCCCCTTTTCCCATCATCAACATTAGCCCCTTTTGTCTCTCGTGAAGTTAGATGTGCACCACATCATCTTGTTTATACTCTTATGACTTTTATATAGAATATCCTTCTTATAGAGTGACAATTTGGATATTCTTGAGGGCTTCAAAATAGGTATGGAGGCACCAAGGAATTTTATCTAGTTATATTCTTCATACTGTGAATCTAATTTCAAGAGTTATATCATTACCTACATGTTAAAATTTTATGTATATTTGTTCATAATAAAAGTAGTCATTTTATGAAAATTACTAGAATGATTTCTCTTATGTCTACATGCTCATCATAAAGAACAACAATTACATTCTTAAATTGAAATATATTTTGTCTCATTTATATTCTCCATCACCGCATTAACAAGAACACCCATGTCAATCTCAAAGACAACATCAAAGCAAAAATGGATGGATGGGCAGTCAGGCATTTGTCCCTTGCCGGCCGCATCACCCTTGCACGGTCTATTCTTCAAGCTGTTCCTTCATACACCATGCAGACGATAACACTCTCTCCCACCCTTTGTGATGAGATAAACAGCCATGTCAGGAAATTCATATGGCAAGGTAGCACAGAACAGAAGAAAATCTCTCTTATTTCTTGGAAGAAACTCACCTCAAATAGAGATGCAGGAGGCCTCGGGGTGAAGGACGCCAGAGACCAGAACCAGGCTCTTATGTTGAAAAATGCCTGGGACTTCCTCCAAAATAGAGATGTTCTCTGGATTAAGGTGATGCGAGAAAAATATATGAAGATGGGAAAAGCCAAGAAAACACCTAGCTCTGCTGCGTGGAAATTCATCTGCAAATCGTTACCTCTCCTCAAGGTGAATAGCTCGAAAATTATCCTGAATGGCTCCACAACGAACGTATGGCTAGATCCTTGGTGTGGGAATTCTGCTATAGCTAGCTCAGAATCTGATCCTCTCATCCCTCCGGAATTAAATGACCTCAAGGTTAGTGAGATGATCACTCTTGATGGTCACTGGGATTGGCAATTTATAGAACACTATATACCTTCCGATTACTGGTTGGGCATATCTTCCATCCCGCCACCTAATCCTAATCTGGAGGACGATACATGGCAATGGCGTCTCGAGCCCAAGGGGCAATTCACATCTAGATCTGCCTACCGACTCATTCGTCAAGGTAAAGAATCTCCTGTCAGAGGCAACTGGAAGACTATTTGGCAAGCCAAACTTCCGGAATGAATCAAAATCTTCTTATTTCAGATGCAACACAAATCTCTTCTCACAAATGCGGAAATGGCTCGTCGTCATATGGGAACCAATCCGTCTTGCAAGCTGTGCGGCAAAGACCAGGAAACTATTCTCCACTGTTTACGCGACTGCCAACTTAGCAGGCCGTTATGGATGGAGCTAGGACTCTGGAACAGGTTGTATACTCTCACAGATGATGATTGGTCACCGTTCATACTGGGACTTGCCTCGGAATCAATTAACACCTTCACCCTCTGTGCGGTAAGCTGCTGGCATATATGGTCTGTAAGAAATAAGTTTATCCACGAATCTAAGCTTCCTACTCTCTCTGCCATGCTCACCTTCATCAAGGGCCGAGCTGAATCTATTCTAAACCTACCAGCCCAGGCTATACAGAAGAAGACTTTGCAACGTCCAAAAATTGGTACAACGAGACCTAATGGTGGAGCAATCATCTTGTTCACAGATGCAGCACACAAACAGGAGGCTATCACTGCTGGGTTGGGAATTCATGCTATCAACTCCTCAGGCCGCTGTCTGAGAGGAGAAGGCTTCATCACCAGAGCAGCTTATGCTGTGGAGGCTGAGATCCAAGCGATCATAAAAGCCGTCGACATCGCGGTTGACTTAGGTGCAACAGAAGCTACCATTCTATCGGACTGTAGCCAAGCAGTCGATTTTATAAATTCTGGAGCATGCCCACCTAAATTCAGACCCTTCGTGGCCAAGCTTAAAAAAGGCACATCACCCCTATTAACCTGTCGAGTAAGCCTAATTCCTAGGACGCTCAACAAGGTAGCGGATTCTCTTGCTAAATTCGCTCTGCAAAACCAGCAATTGGGCATAAATAGCCCACCTCAAAGCCCTAATCTTAGGTCTGCTTTGTTTTCTTTTAATTCTTTGAAACCTCCCTGGCTTAATGTTGAGGTAAATGTAGATCTCAATCTCCTTTGGCCTGCTAGAGAGAGCGGGATGAATACATAATCTCTCTTTCTTCCAAAAAAAAAAAATATCCAAATACAAATTGTATAACTAGATCTTTGACATGCACATCTACTTGTCTTCTCTACATACTCAATTGATTGCATATAAAGTACATCTTGACCATAATGGGCCCATCTCTATCTTTCCCTCTTACTGTTTGCCACATCTCATCCCAAAATCCTAGGATACAAATCTATCTAGGAGATCCCGAGGTGAACGTGACACATTTAACAAGCTAAATTCTTTAGGGATGATGAAAAGAAGTTTGAATATCATTATGATTCCTTGAAGAGTGACACACCTCACATCATCTCATTTTATTTGTTGTTTTGATGTCTAGACCAAATTGAGTTCTTGCATAGACTCAAGAATAAAATGTATTACTGATCTTTCTAGTGACTTGGCAGTGCCTACCAACTTCCCAAAATATAATACGATAGACTTACCTAATCTCAGGTCCATATTTTACTCATATTATCTCTCCTTACATCAGAATTTTGGGTAATTTTATTCCGAAGGGACAAGACAAATATCCAGCCCCTAGCACAGAGTGAACATACATGATAGGTTTAAAGATTAAACCTTTCCAAAGGACCAAAAGGCCAAACAATCTAGTTCTTAATCCATAGCCTATTGTCCAGACTAGGTCTGTTCTCTATGCATCTGTTTGAAGAAAAGGATTATCAAAGAGTGCTTGTATAGCATCTCTTCACAAGTACAAGTTGCATACTCAAAGTGAGTAGCCAGAAAACCAAGAAACAGATAGCAGCTCAAAATAGAAATTTGTAGCATGGGTTGAGAAAGGACTGATCATTATCCCCCTCCCCATGCAACATAAGCTCAATGAACATCCCAAGTCATGAGGATAGTACTAGGAAACGTAATCTTCCATTCTCTATGAGCAAACAGAACATTCCGAACTGCATTTCTAATCACTATAGCAATCTTCTCTGCAGTCAGAATCTCCCCACCATATCTTTGACTATTGCATTCTTTCCAAATGAAAAAGACAATGGCTGAAAGAACGAGGAGCATAAATTCTTTGGTCTTGACATCTTCAAAGATTGAGCTCAGATTGGACAAAGGATTCCAACCTTCTGGTGATGAAGTGCAACCCAAGATATCCCATACTCTCTTGATGAACGGGCATTGTGTGAAAAGATGTTTAGCTGATTCATTATCCATATGGCAAAGACTGCATTCAATAGGATAGTCTGGGAACCATTGGCTAATCTTGTCTGCAGTGCTAAGTCCCTCCTTTCTTGCTTTATAAATGGTCATCGCCCACCTTGGTATGTTATATCTGTGCCAAAGATATTTCCCCATGTCACAAGGCGGTGCACGACGTCTTACTTGTTCCCAGAAATTAATGTTGTCTTCAGCTCTAGATAATCTTCCATTAGCATCCCTAGAGTAGAGTCTAGTGCAGTGCACATACTCTTCCACCATCTTCCTCCATGTACAAGAATAGCCCTGACGCATATCACCTTGGTTCTCAAGAGTGGTGCCATATCTATTCTTCATCCATATAGTCCATATCAAACTAGACCCAGTAATGAATTTGTCTACCTTCTTCCAAAGAGCCCATCGTGCAATGTCCTTGAATTGTTTGATACCTAGACCACCATCCTCATAGGGTAATGCCATCTTGTCCCAAGAAATGGTATGTGCAGCTTCGCCCCATAAGAAATGGTTGGTAATTGTTTGTAACCTATCAAGAACATCCATCAAAATGTGGCCTTGCATGCACCAAAAGGTGAGCATGCCAGTAACATTGGATTTAATCAGTAATACTCTTCCCGCAAAAGGAAAGAATTTGAGAGGACATCGATCAATCATGCTTCTTATACTGTCAATGGACATTCCATAGTTATGTGCAAGAACTGTTCCAGCTGTAAGAGGTAATCCAAGATACTTGCAAGGGACCTCATGAACAGGCATGTCTAGTATACTAGAGTATAAACTTGCATTTCTTAGAGCTGACTTGGAGAGAAAGATCGAGGATTTACCCGGGTTAACATAGAGGTCTGTGCTATCTCCAAAGATTTTCAGTGCATTATTCACCTCCTGTAGGCATCCTGGGTTACCATTAAGAAAGAGAAGTACATCATCGACAAATATCAAATGACTTAGAACAAGAGTGCCTCTAATCTTAAATGGTTTCAAGATACCCTGAGCTTCCTTATTGTTAATCACCATCATTAATTGCTCCATAACAAGAGTGAAAAGTAAAGGAGATAAGGAGTCTCCCTGTCTTAATCCTCTGTTGCTATGGAAAAGACCCACATGCAAACCATTTACTAAGATTGAGAAGGAACAAGTCTGAACACATTCCTTAATCCAACGAATCCATCTATCACAAAACTGAATTTATGAAGAATGATCCATAGGATTCCCAAGAAACATGTTCAAAAGCTTTGGAAATGTCTAACTTGACACAAACCTTAGCTCTAGCTTTTTTAAGACCAAAGGCATGAAGACATTCACCCGCTAATTGTGTACAATCAGAAATGTTTCTTCCCGGGATAAATGTGCCTTGGTTCTGAGAGACCAGCTTAGGGAGAACAGATTTAAGCCTATTTGCCAAGATTTTAGACTAAATCTTATAGACCACACCACAACACACTATATGTCTGAAATCCCTCATGGTAGATGCATTAGTGGATTTGGGTATCAGTGCTAGGAATGCATGGTTGCATTCCCTAACCATACTTCCACCAAAAAGAGCCATTTGATTGCTTTAATCAAATCCTCGCCAATGATGTGCCAAAAATTCCTGAACCATCTATCATTGAATCCATCGGGTCCTGGAGCCTTGTCCACTCCAATCGAACAAAGAGCATCTTTAATCTCTTTATGGCTAATGTCACCACAAAGGAAGTTGTTCTCAGCCTCATCAATAGTGTGTGTAGGTGCAAGAAGCAGGTCTGAGTTACTGAAATCCGAGACATTATAAAGATTAGTGAAGAAGTCCACCACCTCCTTACCTAGGTCTTCATGAGCATGCAAGATTTCACCATAAGCATTGATTAACTCACGAATAGAGTCATGTATAATCTTCCACTTGACCGCACCTTGATAGAATTGAGTGTTGCGTTCAACATCTGTAATATAAAGCGTACAACTGCATTGATAATAGAAACACTCCTCCACTTTGGCTAATGCATCAAGACGAGTTCTAAGTTCCTTCTCAGCATGAATCAATTCAGCATTAAAAGGATCCAATTGTAACTTTTCCTCCACTAAATGAAATTCTTTTAGTGCAATTCGTTTGAGATTCGGAACATTACATTTGTTCTTAGCCCAGATCTTGATCATCTTCTGTGTATGTTGTAGTTTCTTCATAAAGATAAATAGCGGATTGCCCTCAACCTCAAAAGACCAGCTATCTTTCACAGTGTCCTCAAAATCATCCCATTCATTCTAGTAATTGAGAGAGCGGAAAGGTTTCCTCTTCTGCCTTTTTGTATCTTGAGTGAGATAAAGACATATGGTAGCATGATCACTAATGTCTATAGGGAAACGTATAGATGCATGAGCTCCTACAAATAAAATAGAAAAATTATCGTTAACTAGCACCCTGTCCAGTTTGCACGCAATGCGTCTGTCCACATCCTGAAGATTGGACCAAGTAGTGTCACCTCCATGCAAAGGCAATTCCAACAAGTCATATGTAGCTACAACTTGATTGAATTCCTCAATAGCTCGCATTCCTCTTTCTCTACCTCCCACCTTCTCCCATGAGAACCGTGTGCAATTGAAGTCACCCATCATTACCCATGGTCTAGAAATGGATTCATCAAGAGAATTAATGGTGTCCCATAGCATTCTCCTTCCTACAGTAGTGGTATTACCGTAAACAGTTGAAACAGTAATCACCATGCCTCCTTTATTAGCACATTTCATTGTGATTGCTTATGCAGAAGAATCTATCAGTGTGACATCCCAGGAATTTGGTTTATAACCACAGTAGATTCGACCACCTTCTACACTATCCAGATTAGACAAACTGTTCCAACCTCTAGGAAATAATGTGCTCACTTTAGCAACATTATTTCTAGAATTTTTTTTTCCAATATACATGCAATAGATGCGTCCATCTCCCTCAATACCCTTCTCATCTCTCCCTGGAGGTAGGATTCTACTCCTCCCCGCACATTCCATGCGAGAAGAGTCATTAATCACTACTAGACATGCCATTATCCATTGCGCAGACATGGGATCTGTTCTTCTTTCGAGGACGACCCACCGGTCTGGTTTGTTTAGTTGTGATAAGCAGATGAGCCTCCTTGTCTAAATGTTCAACCACCTCTTTGAAGGAAACGCCCTGTAGAGAACAAGTTGCACCCCCAGTAGAGCAAGGAGTGCGCACTGCACCCGACATCCAGGGAGGCTTCACGCTGCCCCAGTTTTTAGTTGAAACTTCTAGCTGTGCTTTCTCCTGAATCAAACCAATAGGGGTAGATAGATCATCTATTATAGTGATCTCATCTCCCGTAACCAATGGCACACCATTGTCCTGAGCACTATCAGTTGCCTGGGATGCATCAGAAGTTTCTTTTGCAAGCACACTATTCATCATAATGTTGTCATTAGCATGTGTGTTGTCACTAGCCTTCTCTGATTGCTCTATTATTGGTTCGTGTATCGGAACGTGTGGGACAGTCAGTACCTCCACCGTGATAGGGGCTATCCCAAGAATAATATATGGCATGTTCATCACCGGCTCATCTGATATGATATCATGATTCACATCTCCAACAATTTTGGAAGAATCCACCTGTACAGCCATAGATTTGGCTGCGATTTGCACCTCTTCTTTATTAGCATCTGACATGCATGCTGCTAGTTTCCTGGTACGCGATCTACCCACTCGATTGTGGGTATTGTCAATTTTTTGATTCCACAGACATCTAGAATCTACATGAACAAACACTTTGAACGACGAGCATCTCCTTGGATAGTATTCATAGTCAACCGGGCAATGAATCATCCCTTCCCCTTCAACCTTAAGTGGGACCTCCAGAGGAGCATCCTTCTCTGTCGAGAACTCAAAGATTACTCTTGAGAACTCCGAGTTAAAACCTCGGGCAGTGCGTTCATCCATACGCAAAGGTTTGCCCAGATAGCTAGCAACTACACTGAGAATAGACGTCGAGTTCATGAGGTCGAGGGTTGGAAAATGAACCCAACATGGGATAGTTGATAGAAGATTTGTCTCCAGAGTTGCCTAAGGTCTCCATTTCTTCATTAGGACTATGTTTCCATCAAAAAACATAGGTCTCAACTTCAAAGCATGGTCTCTATCTTTAACGTCAAAGAAAGATGCAAAGAAAAAAACATTTTCTTTTTTAGTTAGTTCCCAGTCACATTGCGGCATCCATGATCTCTGGCACCAAGCTTTCATGGGTATAAGATGGGGATTAGCATCTACCACATGAAAGATAATGGTGTTAGCCCATCTCTCTTGGACCTTGTCAATCTATTGGCATTTAATGAGAACTACTAGTCCATCATCCTCGTCTTCAACCAAAGGTATATGAGAACTACTAGTCCATGGCTTCCAACGGTTTTTCTTTAGCAGTTCCACCATAAACCCAAGAGACTTGATGGCCACTAAGGTTCCATGGTCTATAAGGACCAACTCAACCACGGCCTTTGCTAATCGATCTAGCAATGTTGTGTACAGGTATCTCCTTCGTCCCAGATGGGCCAGCGTGTAATTGATCATAAAACACTAAAAGACACTTACATGGAGACATTTTTAGTGTCTTTCAGTGTTTTATGATCAATTAATGCCAATCTATGGTATCCATATTTGCTCACAAAATAAGGTGGTCCATCTGAATTCACTCATCTGTATATTTTCCTTAGTTTACAGTGAATGTGTGAAATTGTCTCTTATGTATATCTTTCTCATTAGGTAAAATAGTTTAGAGACTTCTCTAGAGAGTACTACATAATCTGAGTTGTTTTTTTCTAGAGTTTCCTTCTTGACATGGTTTCCATAGAGGGTTTCCCTTTTGTTTTCCTTTTATGTTTGTTGATTTTTTTCCAATAAGAAAAGAAAAGGAAAGGACAAATACAAGCTTCCAATTGTGAGAAAGATGCTTTCTTCACTTATACATTCATCATATCTTACATCATCATTGGCTTTAGAAATATGGGGAACATTACATGTTTGCTTGGGGTTTCCCGGTTGCTCTTTACTTTCCCCATCTTCAAATATTGGAATTGCATTTGAAAATGTAAAACTTTGCCTGGTTTCCCTTTACAGTCCTATAAAGTCATGCATCTACATAATGACTACCAATAGTCAGGTTGGATATTACGATGAGGTACTTGGGTTTTAGTAAAGGTTCCTATGCAGTGCAATACACGATGTGCAAAGGTGTTGAGGGTACTCCCTCTCCTAGAATTAATGATTGACTACAAACACCATAGTCACAAGGTGTTTCTAAGTAGTACCAAAAATTTGAAGAAGCCACAAGAACGTCATCACACCATAGATAAGTTAACGATCAAATCCTACTCATACATGTCTGATAACACCAATTTTTGTGATGTTTTTGGCCCTTATTTCATTATCAAAACTGCCCTTTCTAACTGTTTTCCTCTCTCTTTTGTCATGTTTTTGAATAAACAGGCCACGCTACGCTATTAACTCAATTTTATCGTCTTTTGTAGAGTTTTCCTCATTTTTGAACTCATTTAGCAGCAAAAAGGCCCATCCCGGCCCACAAACGTGTTTCACCTAAATCGACCTTCTTACCAACCGGACCGGCCGATACGCTCGCTGCCTGACACGGGTGCGCGATACCATACCGCGCGATACAAGGATGTCACGCAAGAAGGATCGAACAAGCGACACGCCATTTACCCGACAGGGAGCCGGGCTTGCCACGACAACTGAAGCGTGTTGCACGATACATGCCACCCATCGGTAGGCGCCACTCGTCACGATGACCGACATCCCGCTATCCTTGTGCCGGGCAATACACATATTAGGCATCTCTAAAGCCGCAATAATGGAGCTGAAGAAAGAACATGTGGCATCCGGAGCACCATAACTTCCCCCAACCGCTACCTATAAATAGTAGCTACAGGACTCCGATGGGATGGGGTCGGAATCTCTCGAAATCCAACTAAGAAAAAGCTTCAGTAGCAAGCGTGTCGCACCTCAGGGGTGTGTCGGGGGATTCCAGGTGAGCACTTCCCCATCCTAAGAGGGAGGGAATGGTTCATTTAGGGTCATCCCGGACACCACTGCAGGCCGATATCGGCCAACAAGGATACCCGATACAAGTGACCGATACTGGAAGCAACACTCTAGCCTGACACGATACCGAACCTTGATACGCATCGTCAGTCATGGCGTGTCGCCCGAGAGGGTTCCGCCTGACGTGATCGTATCGGGCAAGGGCACCCCGCACGATATGTCTACCCGTCATGAGCGTGTCGCCCTAGAAGGTGCCGCCCGACACGGGCGTATCAGGCAAGGCCCCTGCCCAATATCGGGCTGAAGAGTCAACTGATGTCTTTCGCCCTTCTAGATCAAGGAGGCGACATTTATCTTTACCTATTTCTGTCATTTACTTGCTTTACTTATGCAATTTATTCAGACCCTTATATGTTAATGGAAATAGAAGAGTTTTAGTTATCTGCTGTTTTATGTTTGGTACCTTTGTTGGATGATGGCTGTGTTTAACTTCTGAATTCTAGCTTGTATGTTTAGATCACATTTCGATTAACTACCGAATCATGCTTTCCCATTGCAACAACCTCGATAGAGGTGTTGTGGCTCTAGTGTTTGGTCTGATTCTAGAGTACAAGAGTGCCCAGAATCGTAGTTGCTTTAGTAACCTTTCCACTCTAACTTAAGTCCAGCAGCCTCGAGAGGGGTGTTGATGCTTAGTCAGAGGTACCCTCTTCGAGAGAAGGGGTACATGATGTTTTCTACTGCCGCTTGTTTTACCAAAGTTTTCTCCTTCATTCCTTACTAAAGCAATAGTGTTATCTCTCTATTTTCGTTGCACGAAAACCCTAAAAACTGATAAATGTTTAAAACCTTAATTTTCCTCATAGCTCCAGTTGGAGATAGATTTCCTCTATTTTATCTATCTGATCTTGTTGTTCCCTTGGGGAACTTATATCATCTCTTTACCCTTACCGGAGTATAACGTGTCGATTCCGTGTTCTCAACACTACCACCCTTGTCCCTGTGTTCAACCCTGTATATCTACTTCGAACCCGTAAACAAAGTTGCGGGGGCCTAGAAGGTTTCGGGTTATAAATTTAAAAAGTCCGACTACTTCAAATCCACTCCACTTTTGGACGCGCGATTTAGGTCGGTCAACTTTTTGGCACCGTTGTCGGGGACAAGGAAGAACGGTACTATTGACGAACCTGAATCCACTAACTACACTCCAGTGCCTCAAGCTTAGAAATGAGCTTGAAAGCACTATCCTTTTCCCTTTTTTTATTATTATTTTTAACCTGAAATGATTGATACTTATCATTAATAACAGATTTTCTAACTTGATTTTTACACGATGTTCAGGTACTCAGAAGAAAGGCATTCAGTTCAACTGAGCACCGACACCATCAAACATGCCACCTCGCATCGAGCAACCTCTTTCAGAAGGTGAACGCCAAGGGAGAGCTAGACCTCATTCACCTCCACCTGAAGATAATGACCGCTACGACGTGAATGAGCAACCTGAAGACCCAGAAATGGAGCGGTTTGAGGAAGACCATCGCCGTGATAGACATCGTCACCACCAGAGGAACAGAAGAAATCACAATAATCAAGAACAACGCCAGGGAGGCAGCGACAACGATGATTCAAATGAAGAAGAGAAGACTCTAAGGGAGTTAGCTTCCACAAAAGCTAACAATTCCAGATGCCCTGTCATCATCCCACGATTCAACGCCACCAATTTTGAGCTTAAGCCATCAGTCATCTCCATGATTCAAAACAAAAGCTTTAGAGGGAGTTCTAAGAATGACAATCCCTATCACCACTTGGATGCTTTCAAAAATATCTACGACACAATCAAGATGCGGGGAATCCCCCAGGAAGTAATCTACTACAAGGGCTTCATCTTTTCTTTGGAAGATAAGGCTCTATCATGGTATCTGGGGCTGCACCACCAAACTCTAAACGGATGGAGCGCACTGGCAGATGCCTTCGTGAACAAGTTCTATCCTACTGAGAAAACTATCCGGAACAGACAAAGGATTACATCCTTCATGCAAAAGCCAAACGAGAACCTCCATGATTCCTGGGAGCAATATCAGGAATATCAGAGGGACTTCCCTCATCACAACTACAAGAAAGGTTTCTTGATAACTACATTTTACAACGGTCTAACACCTGAGGAAAGGGTTTCACTGAATGCTGCAGCAGGAAGTGACTTTCTGGGGAAAAAGCCGAGCAGGTCTGAGAAGATCATTAAGAACATGGTCGAGCTGCAAGCCGACACTGACTATGATAGATCTGAAAGGGGGCAAGCTAAGAAGGCTAGTGAAGGACCTTCTCTTGAATCCAAGGATCTGGAGACTATCACCTCTCAAATCCAGAGGATAGCAACTAATGTAAAGCAACTAAAAGAATCTGGTGGAAAGGGGAAGAAGCAGATCGAGAAGTTCATGAAGTGTGTCACATGTGGAGAGGGTGGACACGGGGTAGATAACTGCATCTACACCCAGCCTGACGCATCAAGCGATACTGAATCTGAGGCTGAGGAGACTGAGAATGTCTCTTTTGTAATTTAAAAGGCCGGACCACCCTGGTTTCAGTTATGGCAACAAGGATGCAGCTGAAAACTCGCATCGGCTACATAACTCCTCCAAACCACCTCAAGCTTTTGAGAAAAGGGGAGGACATAATCAGTTCACCAAAAACACCTCCTTCCAGTCAAAAAAAGGAAATTCCCAAGGACAAGTTAAATACCAAGGCCAAGCCAAAGAGCAGGGACAAGGCAAGGTTTCAAACCAATCAGATGTGGTTGGACAATTGTTTGACTTTGTAAAAAGACAAGATACAATTAATAACCAGCTAGCGCAGAGTGCGCTTTCAAATTCGGGGGTTCTGAACTCACTGTAGGTCCAGATGGCAGATATGTAGACACATCAATGCCAAATTGATCAGCAATTAGCTCAGATGGCCGAATTAATAAAGAATCCCTCGGACAAAATACCTTCCAACACCGAGACTGTGAAAAAGGCAGGGCTATGATCAAGAAAGATAGAGATCGAGTTGCAAGATATGGATGATGCTGGAAGCTAAAAGTGAAGATCCTGGAGCCGTCGAGCTGGAGATGCAAACAGCAGCGCTCCTCGGGAGGCAGCCCGAGCTTTTTAATTTTCTTAGAATAGGACGTTATTTACTTTCTTGCAAAACAAACATTATGAACATTTGGACTGTAATAAGGCCCAGGCCAGTACATGCGCCACATGCGCTGACTCTTCTATTTTATGGGTCACTGCTCCATTTTATAGACCTAGATGGGTAATACTATTTGAGGACAGGGACTTAGCCTTAGGCCAATGATGTTTTATCCATCAACTGCTTCTTCCCTCACTTTGTTTTAAGTTTCTCCTCTAGATTTTTTTGTTGATCTGAGGGGTTCGTATCGGGTGGCAGCTCAACCGGCACGCAGAACGCGCTCGTATCAGGCGACGGTATTTTGGGCATCACAAAGACCGTGACGGCTGGACTGCCTGTCTCGGGAATGAATGATCTCAACGGCCGACACGCGTCCTGGAAATTCCGGTTCTACCCCGGTTGGGATTGCTATATATATAGTATGGAGGTTTTACCGTATCGGGCTACTATTTTTACTCATTTCACCTACCTGTATCGTGCTGTGATTTCCTTCGTTGCTCCCGTGTCGCGCAAACATCTTCTGATCTTGTGTTGCGTGGAAAGCTTAAGAAAACAACAAAGGTATAGCCCGACAGCCGTATCGTCCTGGCTTGCCTAGCACGACCTTCATATCACACGCAACATATCGGATTGACGCCTCTGGCTGCTTTCCTTGTATCGCCCGACACATGTGTCACGTGACAAGTCTTTAGCGCGCGCTTGCCCGATACGCCATATCGGGCGATAACCATGTCGACCATCCTTGTGCCGCCTTGCTTGTTCTTGTTATCGGGCGACACCCTTTTCTACCGGGAAATCTCATCAGATGCTTTGTCTCATGCAACCGCATCACCCGACACACCCATGACGGGCAACAATTATGATGCGCTGCTTTCCCGTATCATTCAGTTTTGTATCGCCTAGATGATTCTTTTGGTAGATGATACCCGAACCTCGTATCGGGCATACACCTACGAGATTTCTTTGAAAGCTTCGTTTTCTTCTTCCCCCCCCGACACAAGCGTATCAGGCAGACATCCTATCGATCTTTGTTAAGACCCAATACGGTGGTGTCAGGTAGTTTTTGTATCGGGCCGAATATTTATCTTGTGATCAATCTTAACATTTAATTGATCGATGAGTTTGTTTAATGATAACAGAAATGGCCCGTACAAAGAAAACTGTCGTTCGAGTTGACGAACACAGAAGAAGAATCAACACCGAGGCCGTAGCTGAAACAACAACGTTCAGGCAGAAGCGCCCAAATCCCGAAGCGGATGGGCCATCAACCGCCGAGAAGAGGGTGAGGACAGAGGGAGTAATAACTCTAGCGACAACTTCAACTATAGTGGCAGAACCCCTGGATGACACACCAGGGAGATTCGTGCCGAGAGATGATGAGCATGGACGCCGGTACTCGGAGTTGGTAACGAAACTTTACAGGCTGAGCAAATTCTGCCACCAGTCATCCTTCTTTCAATTGGGGATTTTTGAAAGACTGGAGAATGTCCTAGCCGCGGCAGGACTAAGGAAGATTTGCCTCATCCGTTCTGCCTCCTACACCGAACTCACAAGGGAGTTCATGTCATCCCTCCGTCGGGTGAAGAATACGCCTGAGGACAAGGAAGTATATGGCGGAGCCGACAGGCTACAAGGGCGGCTGTACAACTCGAAGCATGTCATCTCTGAAAAGCTGCTCAACGAGATCTTCTCTTCCAGTGAGGAAGAGAAGAAGCTACTGAATAACGGTGAGAGAATCACCAAAGGAGACGGGTTCAACCCCGTGGAGTTCTGGAAAAGGTTGACCGGCGAGTCATCGTTCAATCCGGGAAGCAAGGTGGCGGCGGTGCACTCATGTTTCTAGAGAATAGTGCACAAGCTGGTGGCATGCCTGCTATTCAACAAGAACGAGTCCAGCAATATTTACACTGAAGAACTCGACGTCATGTGGCACATGATGGAGGGCAGAATGATCAACCTGGGGCGGTTTCTGCTGAACAGGCTGCACCCAATAAAAGATGCCACCAAAGCATACTGCATGAGTGGCATCGTCAACCGAATTGCGGCTGGGCTTGGGTACCCATGGGAGCTGCACAATCTTTTGAGGACAAGGGGCGACGAGTTGATCGACCTCAAGTACCTCATGAGGTCCAACATTATAAAGAAAGAGGGGCGGAGCTTCTTCTACAAGTTCGTAAGGACGAACACCCTCCTTCCACTCACTCAATGTGCCACCTACGACGCAGAAAAGGTGGTCTTCACCACAGCAGAAATCGAAGATGTGGCAGTAGGAGCAGCTTACGTTGCCACCACCAGAATTCAAGACAGGGTGACTGTGAGAGGAGAACCAATCCCTCTCGACCCAAGGCAGGACAAAACTCCAACGACCTTAGTCGAGCCAGTCGCCGCTCTAGAGCCACTGACGGCAGCAGTTGAGATAGCTGTCGTCGCTGCTACCATACCTGCCACAATCATGACGACACCTGCCGTGGTTGAAAAAGAACTGGTGATCATCGAGGCCGTCGTTACAACCGGGGCATAAACAATAGAACAGGCCCCAGAGGGAGCTATCGCGGAAGAAACATCCACAGCTCCCAAAGCTTATGTGGTGCCTCTAGAGGCAGATTAGGAAGCACAGCCGGACGCCAGTGATGGGGTGTTCGCCGAGATCCTTGAGATGGAACTCGGAGCTACACAGATAACGCCGACAGTGCCACCGGTGTCTCCTATAGTAGCTGCTGAAGAGATCACCGACAACATAGAGGTGGAGCAGCATCCACCCACACCACAACCATCTCCACCACGGCAAGAAGGTGAGGCAGTAGCGGCCACAAAGATGTCGACACCTCGCCCAGCAGCATCTACCTCGCGAACGATCGAGATCGGTTCTACCTCGTCGGGTAGACCCTCACGCGAGAGAAGTATCGCGAGGATGGGAGGGAGACCTGTGGGAGCCCCTCCGTCGCTCGGGAAAATGCTGGGGCACGAACTAGACCACTTGCGGGAGGTAACAGAAAGTCACTCAGCTATGTTTAATTCCCTAACCCGCATGTTTTCTTTTTTCCAGCAGAGGCTGAATAGCTAGGAAAGGGAACTACTGACTCTATTTGGGCTTCCTGGCCAATTAGAAGCACTTAACGCGACGCTTCAGCAAGCCCTCCAGCTCCTTGACGTGATCGAGGAGAGGCAGAACAGGGAAGATGACCATCCGCGCCAAAGGCAGTCGAGAAGGTCTCCATCGCCCCTGGATTAGGCTCTCTGTTGTCCTCATCAGTAGCCTCCTCAAGATCATTGTCCTCTTCCTCCTCCAGTGGGCCATCCACAACGCCCGAGGAAGGGACGCCCCAAAGATCGACCAACGGAGCTCCAGCCAGACAAGCGAGCTGCTACGGTCTGGAAGAAACAGCTCCCTCAGTCCCCCTGGACGTAGCTGAAGATGACATCGAAAACATCAGTGTCAGGGAAGACTCTTCTGATGAATCAGAGGGAGAGGGGGGGGGGGACATTTGCGCCGCCAACAAAAGACAGCCCCCCAGAGGAAGACACTCGATGGCGGATAAGTTCTCTGCACCGTCAGAGCTACCTTCCTTCGAGATGGCTGACTTCGACAGAAGGGCCATCGACTACCTGTCGATCGGGGACCATAAATTGCTGAACAAGGTCCTGAGGTCGCATGCAGAGGAAGAAGACGTCGTATGGAGCGACGACTACTTTTTCGTACGACGGGGAACACTCAAAAGCATGTTCCGCTCGCCAGCCATCGTTGGCAAGAAGCTATTTAGGATCCTAGAAGGTGCAATGATAGAAAACATCAGCGTCGGGACAGGTCAGAGAACAATATACAACGCCACCCTAACCTTGGCAAGAAGACTGATGATGGGAGTACCAGACTCCATCACAGTGGCCAACATGCTGCAACACATCGAAAAGCATAACACGAACATGGTGTTTGCCCCGTACAAGCACCACAACGTATGGTTCCTATGTGTGGCAGACCTCAAGAACGATGACGTCCAGCTGCTGAGCTGCAGCAACAACGAGGTGCCACGCTCCGGGCTTATTTTCAGTTGCCCAGAGGACAAACACCTGAGGCTTCTACCGCTGCGTCTTCTACGAGCTATAAAGAAAGGACTCAAACGTCACAACAACATCTCGAACTTCTTTTCTATCCGAGACTTCCCCGTCCAAGCAAAAGAGGGAAGCAGAAACAACACCTTCATCGTCTTGTGCGCCATGGAGCTGCTTAACATATTTGGATACATGAGGCACCTCCAAGGCCAAAACTTCTACATTCTCAGGAGCATATATGCACTATTGCTGATAAGAGACATGCACTATTTCCAAGACACGGGGGTACCTGAAAATCTACTGGACAGTGACCTAGAAAGCAAATCTTCACAACCCAGCAGCTCTCCAGAGAAAGAAGCGGAAATGGAAACTTACACCTATGGGGAAGGCAAGCAATTAGAAATCCTGTGGGAAGTGCACGAATTCGAAGACCCCGCTTTGCCTGATTCACCAGAAGGAATGATCGACAATTTTGACTGCTTCTCGTGCGCCATGCTAATGCAGGAGCAGGTCAACGAAATTCTTCTGAAGTTGGTTGATTCTACCCTGGCAGATGTCATCTATGAGGCAGGCAATGTCATAGTCCTGGTTGATGACTTAAGGGACATGGTAAAGGATGGAGGATGCTTAGAGGTATCTGTGGCGGCCGCCTACATCCAAACACTACAACCGAAGTTCGAACATGCATACATTGCTCATCCAATGACGTTCAACGACATCTATCTCGCCGATGAAACAGGAGCAAAGCAATCATTTCTAGCAGAGTTGGAGCGTAGGGTTCCACGTACAATCTTCCTACCTATCCTGCATTACAACCACTGGACGCTCCTGACGATGTACACTCGCCAACGAGCAGGAATTTTCTACAACAGCTCGGATAGCAACAAAGATCATCCAGTGCAGTGTACATCAGCAGCGTTGACATCCCTCGAGCGCTTAGTACGAAAATACTACGATGAGGTGTTGGTGCAAATACAACCATTCCCGGACATAGCAGCAAGCAAATGACACGAGCTACAGTTTTGCCATCGCAGTCCACAACAAATTCCTCTATCCAACAACTGCGACATCTTCGTCCTGGAATGGATATCAAATGAAGAGATGCCTGACCAACTCCACCACATCAACTACCACAGCAAACGAGGAGAATATGTGTGGGAGCTTCTATTTGGCACAGGCACACTCACCATCCTTTAACCCTCACTGAATTAACATTACCCTACCTTATCTACTTCACAACTCTGGGACAGAGTGTGGAGTAAGTTTGGGGGGGTACCATGTATCAGTGAGGGAGGTATAAAAATTTTGAAAAATTTTCAGACCTCACCCTTATGTTCTTTTGTTCTTCTTCTATAGCATATGTACATATACATGCTCATACAAAAATTTTGAAAAATTTTGATTTTTTTGTCTCCATGCATATGTACAAAGACACTATATAGTAAAAATCAATTATGACATCTTGCCAGTTTATTTTCTATGTGCCTAAGGAGATGCAAGTTTTGTTATGTATTTCTGATAATGCAGCCCCAAACGACAAAAGACTACGACTTTCCATGCAAAAAATTTTGAAAAAATAATTTTACAACAGCTAAGAGACGTGTATGCCGGAGGAAAAAGGTGCCCAAACAACAAAAATTTCTCTTATTTTCCCTTACCCAACAAAATCCCAAAAAGAGAGAATAGCCTTATGAGAGTGAATAAAAGCATGAGAGTTTTTCCAAATGAAAAAACAAATATATATATACATATACACACTTGTTTTCCAAAAGTACCCATCTTTAGGCATGGTATATCTGGGGCAGTGGTACGTAGGATGTGAAATCACTGCTCTAAAGCCAACTGGCTTGGACTGCAGGACCACTTGCCCGCTAATGGACCCTTACTTGGATGGACTGATGGGAAACAAGGAAAACCCAAAAAGCCTTAAGGATACCCAAGCACACAACTTTATGCTCCCAAAAGCTGTTTGGTGTGAAAGCTAACTTTGAAATCATGCACCAAAGTCTCGCTGAAGCTGTAGAGAAATTTTTTACTTAAATAAGACAGGAGAAATAAAGTTTGTTGTTCGTGGTTGGGCCGCATTCTCTATGAGACATCTCAATGCTCGCTCAAACCCATGGTCTGAAAATACCGGTAAAAAAGAAGCACCACAAAACAAAGTTTAAAGATTGATTGAGGACAATCAAAATGCTAAGTTTGGGGGAGTTGATAACACCAATTTTTGTGATGTTTTTGGCCCTTATTTCGTTATCAAAACTAGCCTTTCTAACTGTTTTCCTCTCTCTTTTGTCATGTTTTTGAATAAATAGGCCACGCTACGCTATTAACTCAATTTTATCGTCTTTTGCAGAGTTTTCCTCGTTTTTGAACTCATTTAGTAGCAAAAAGGCCCGTCTCGGCCCACGAACGTGTTTCACCTACATCGGCCTTCTTATCAACCGGACCGGCCGATACGCTCACTGCCCGACACGGGTGCGCGATACCATACCGCGCGACACAAGGATGCCGCACAAGAAGGATCGAACGAGCGACACACCATTTACCTGATAGGGAGCCAGGCTTGCCACGACAACTGAAGTGTTTCGCGCGATACAGGCCACCCACCGGCAGGTGCCACTCGTCACGATGACCGACAACCCACAATCCTTGTGTCAGGTGATACACATATTGGGCATCCCTGAAGCCGCAATAATGGAGCTCAAGGAGGAACACGTGGCGTCCGGAGCACCATAACTTCCCCCAACCGCTACCTATAAATAGCAGCTACAGGACTCCGATGGGACGGGGTTGGAATCTCTCGAAAGCCAACTAAGAAAAAGCTTCAGGAGCTAGTGTGTCGTGCCTCAGGGGTGTGTCAGGCGATTCCAGGTGAGCACTTCCCCATCCCGAGAGGGAGGGAATGGTTCATTTCAGGTCGTCCCGAACACCACTGCAAGCCAATATCGGCCAACAAGGATACCTGATACAAGTGACCGATACTGGAAGCAACACTCTAGCCCGACACAATAGCAAACCCCGATACGCATCGTCATTCACGGCGTGTCGCCCAAGAGGGTGTCGCCCGACATGATCGTATCGGGCAAGGGCACCCCGCACGATACGTCTGCCCGTCATGAGCGTGTCGCCCGAGAGGGTGCCGCCCGACACGGGCGTATCGGGCAAGGCCCCTGCCCAGTATCGGGCTGAAGAGTCCCCTGCTGTCTGTCGCCCTTCTAGATCAAGGAGGCGACATTTATCTTTACCTATTTCAGTCATTTACTTCCTTTACTTATGCAATGTATTCAGACCCTTATATGTTAATGGAAATAGAAGAGTTTTAATTATCTGTTGCTTTATGTTTGGTACCTTTGTTGGATGATGGCTGTGTTTAACATCTGAACTCTAGCTTGTATGTTTGGATCGTGTTTTGATTAGCTACCAAATCGTGGCTCTAGTGTTTGGTCCGATTTTGGAGTACAAGAGTGCCCGGAATCGGAGTTGCTTTAGTAACCTTTCCACTCTAACTTAAGTCCAACAGCCTCGAGAGGGGTGTTGATGCTTAGTCAGAGGTAACCTCTTCGAGAGAAGGGGTACAGGATGTTTTCTGCTACCGCTTGTTTTACCAAAGTTTTCTCCTTCGTTCCTTATTAAAGCAATAGTGTTATCTCTCTGTTTCCGTTGCACGAAAACCCTAAAAACTGATAAATTCTTAAAACCTTAATTTTCCTCATAGCTCCAGTTGGAGATAGATTTCCTCTGTTTTATCGATCTGATCTTTTTGTTCCCTTGAGGAACTTATATCATCTCCTTACCCTTTCCGGAGTGTAACGTGTCAATTCCGTGTTCTCAACGCTACCACCCTTGTCCCTGTGTTTGACCCCGAATATCTACTTCGACCCCGTAAACAAAGTTGCGGGGGCCTAGAAGGTTTCGGGTTATAAATTAAAAAAGTCCGACTACTACAAATCCGCTCCACTTTTGGACGTGCAATTTAGGCCGGTAAATGTCATGTTGGAGTAGGTACATATGTCACATATAAACTCATGGACTAAAAGGAGGAAAAGCTTTATCTTCCAAACTTACATCTTCACATTGTTGCTCACTTTACATCCTATGATTGTTATTTACTTTATATCATTAGATTTCTACATGTTAATCATATTTCATATGTTGTTCATTGCTTACCAATGCATTTTTTACAAACTAATCATGCCAACCAATACAAGGAATCTCGCAACAAATCTCTCATCCCACCCCAAGTTTAGATTGCCAAAATTTCATCAGAGAATATTAAAAATTTCAAAACTTTACCATGTCTCCAGGATACTAAAATTTACCCTTACACAATATATTTCCTTCCACTCTTTATGAACATCTTTTTGGTGGGCTACTTTATTCTAGAAGGATGTTGAAACTAGATATCAATCTATCACATGCCCCAAATATGCCAACCTTATTTCACCCAAATGATATCTTGATTGACTAGGATTTAACCTAGTAGCATGATGGTTTCCCATCTTTTCCTACTATGACACGGTCATGGATCATGACCTAAAATGGGAATTTCTAAGAATTATGGAGGCAACTGGCTTAAGGTGAGAAACAAAAAATATAGACAAATCCCATGAGCAGAATTGTCAACAATAATATATCAGGAATGAAGAATGTGATGTAAGCCTTATTGTAGAGTAAATCATGTGATGTTGCTCACAAGGAATATGTGGCAAATAGAAGACATAAACAAAGTCCTCCCAATGCACTCAAAAATCATTTGCATCTCTATATCATTCACGTGGATGAAGAGAACTCCACATGGTACTACAAGATCCTTCCAAGAAGGAGCTTCCTTTCTATCTGCAACATACTAGCCTTATACTATCTTTCCTTCTCTCACTGACAAGGAGTGGCTCCAGTGGTCAAGAATGGTGTCCCCTAACAAAGGGACCTAGATTCAAATCCCAGTTTCTGCCTTGGTTTACCACCCTCCCAGGCGTTCAGCCTCCTCCACGGGTGTGGGACAGGGGTGGGGAGAAATCTTTTCCTCTTAATCCCGTCTTTCCTTCCATCTCTCTTATTATGGATAATGATCAATAGGTTTCACGTGCCAAAAAGAGTAAACAATATGCTAATCGTTATGCCTCTTTATAGAGGAGATGCAAGGAAGTAGTCTTTTTAATAAACTTTAAAAATGAAATGGAAATGAACTGCATTTTAGTGGTTCACTTGTAGATAGCTAATCGAGCGACTAGCCAATTAAGTCAAGCAACTGGACTACATTACAACTTTTTGTAAAAAGTTAGTAGACTTAATGATCATTTCTAGTCGATTGATTGGGATATCTAGTTGACCGATTGGGATGATCTTATCTGTTTGGCTGACTAGACTATCCAGTCAATTGATTCAACTCATCTCGACCTAGTCAAGCAACTAGACTTTTCAATTGATCGACTAGTGTTTCTAATCAGTCGATTGGACTTTCCTTACGGTCGAATAGGTTTCTAGTTAATCCATGAAAGATATAATTCATGACCCAAACCTTTTAGCAACTAATAGTCTTGTGTCCATGTGTAACGACCTCACCTTTTAGCATCCTTCAATTAAGAAAGGACTCTAAGTTGATCGCCATTACCTAAAGTTCCCACGATCCAGATTTATTAAACAACAAATAATAACAAATAATTTCTATTTATTCACAAAAGTTGTTTACAATATGCTCATCTAAGGAGTTACATGAATTTCCAATATGGAACTAATACTTATGAGAGAAGTATCTCACTAATCCTCCTATACTTAGCTTTAATGTCTTCAGTGGATTTCATCCAAATTCATCATGATTTGAAATCTTCATATATTGTATCTGCCTAAAATTAGCATGAAATAAAATGTGGATCATTATATTCGTATACAACGTATGTGGGTGCATGAAAAAGTGTGCAAGTAAGATAACAACATATAATTTATCAATTACTTGCAGATAAGAACTAGAATTTTCTTGCATACTCCAACCATTGCTTGATATGCAATCTTGGGCATGATCAGTGTCCCTTCATGGGCTCATGTGCATCACCCCTTGATACATGTCATCCTATGGTTCAAAATATGATATCATACTTTATGTGCTACTCATAATGGCATTATAATTGAACAAAATGTAGATAAATATCCAACAATTTATCTCAACAATCCTTGAGAAATTATTGGCAAACAAATGTAATTGGTAATTGTGAGTAGTCATAATCATAATGACATACCTCAATATATAACCATGTTGTGCATGCAATCATACTTCGATTACTTTAAGAATATCATCCAATCAAGCAAGCGAAGACAAACCCAAGCAATCAACATTTAATCTACATGTATGTATATTTTGAAGTGACACCATCACAATATTCTAATTAAACCCAACTCAGGTGCTAATCTAGGGTTTAGGGTTATCTTGGGTTTGGATAAGAAATAAGGGTACAAACCCTAATTCCATCACATATTGAACATTAGATATACCCTAATAATTATATCCATCACATCCTTTCATTATGATCACTTAGATTCAACTATGTGCATTAATAAAATAGTAAGTTATGATCATTGGTTTGAAACCCCTTATTATACATGCATGTGATTATGGTCTAGAAACCCTAATTATTACCATCATTATCATAATCATCATCACTTCTCATATTATTCAACAATAATAGATAATAACATAAAAGAAATGTTTTTAATGTTTACAACACTTTAATATCAAAATATAGGGTTTTTAAGTATTAATTGCTTATTAATTATGTTCGTACTATTTTTAGAACTATGATTTTAATTTGGTCTCAATGCTATTTTATTCTTATTTCTCTCATTTTCTTGATCAATTCTCATATATACCTTGTCTTAATATGTCATCCTAGCAATTACTACAATTTTAACAAGGTAAACATACAAACCTCAAACAGGGCGTGAGGTACTGGCTCCCTATTGGTCCATGATTTATCCATCTCATAGTCATATTGGACGAGTGGGTCTACGCTTCTCTAGTTCAATTGGGCCTTGAACCAATGGCCAGGCCTAGTTGGACTATAGTTTGGTTGGTTGAGAACCCAGTTACGAAAGATGTTCCTCTTTCTCTACTTCATTTCTGTTGGTATATATGGCCATAGAGCCATCCCGAGTGATTGCATGGATTCATATATTAATTAATCAATTAATATAATTATTTGGTTAATTAATTAATTCTAGAATATTCTAATTAATCCACATGCATTTTAATTAATGCAGTCTTTCTGTTTACGGATGGGTTTAAGAAACCATGCTTCCTTTCATCTCCTATTTAAAGGGGCTTGATGGTCAATATCTCGACAAGATATTAAGTGAGGCTTTTCAGTTTATGCTCATGTATGTAAACCCTAGTTGTCACCATCCTTAGGAGAGAATGGAGAGCATTGTGATGCTAGCATGTCACCACACATAGACTACTCCTTCATGTCAGCTTAGGAAGCACGACATGGAGTTCCAATCCATCTACGTGGATGAAGTAGAGACACATACACTGATACACTTACATTCGGAGGACGTCAACGACCATCCATACACGATATGAGAGGTGCACATCACTGCAAAAAAGGAGCGTCGTCGGATCTTCTCACAATGCACTTAGCAAACGGGAGAGAAGTACCGCCTGTGTACACTAGGAGCATTACACACCATCATGCAGTGGGACATCGTTGGACTTGCTCTACAATAAGGTATATTCCACAAACACTCTTTCTGAATACACTATTGTCAATGAGATCCTATTTTTGGTTACGTGGAAATATAGTTTTATTGCTTCTGCCGTGTTTGTTTCCTCCACGAAACCCAATAGTTTCTACTTTTAAGTACACACAATGTCATGTTGCAGCAGTGACCTTATTGAGGCTATGTAGGGGAGGGAAGGCAAATCCCCTAGGTGGTGTAGGACAAGGTCTCTCTGACATGACTTGGCCTTGCAAAGCTACCCAAGCTAACGCCTAGGGATGGGGATGTCTAGAAACTTGGCTTCATAGTGGCGGCATGGAGGTACATGTACATGGGACAAAAAGTAAGAAGATGAGTATTTGGGCTTGTTTTCAACCAGAACGGTGTGATTTGAGACACTAGAGGACATGAAGAGGTTGAGGGGTAGTTTTATAGTGCGAAAGGGGTCTATGTCTAGGGTTTTGGTTTCTGGTCTCGCTAGTTGGGATCCAAGGCAGCTAGGTGATTCTTACTTGGTTACCAAGGCATCACCTTACCTCATACTACCCATAAGCATGGTCCGTTTGGTGAGATGAGTAACAACCCACAGTTTTTAGGGTGAGAAAGGGCCTAGAGAGGGAGAGAGAGAGGTTGGGTGAGAGGGAGTTATTATAGACAATTTTCCTATTTGGGTGGGAGGTTTAATATGATCTCAGGCAATTGTTCTATGATTAGATGATCTGCAGGACGTACGTCTTATTAGAGGGCTGGGTCTAAGGTCTTGGTCACATCAAATGTGAAAAATGTTGCAAATAAATAGGTAGCATCTCATTTTTTAGAAATAAATAATTCATAAGTCCTTCTCCTTAACTCTAATTTGCTCCAAATTTGGATTTTGTTTTCATTATCATATAATGTTGTGTTGGGTAGGGTTTGATATCCAAAGAATTCTTCTAGGTTCCCTAATATCTCTCTTAAAATAAGGGAACATAGTTTAATTATTACACATAGGTCCCTCAAAGTTTAATTATTACACATAGGTTCCTCATCCTTCATGATTTTCTATAGGCCAGTAGGAGCCACCTTTTGTTATGAAACATTGAAAGTAACTCTTCGATACCTTTTTCAACCTATACATAATTTTTGGGATTTATTGAAATATCTTTCATAGGAAAAACTTTCCCTTTATGTGTATCGTTAAATTAATTACCCATTTAACATGGAAAATTATTTTCCTCTTAAATTATTGAATCATCTTAATTACCTCATTATCTTTAAGTATCCCAATAGTCATATTGAGATATTCTTGTTTGATGCCTCAAAAGTTGTGTTGCCATGCATGGTTATATAATTACTCCTCTAATTATCTAAAATACCACTTATCTTATTTTCTTTTGGAAATTGACTTATTGTCTCATATTTCAGCTATCTAATAATTCACAAAGTCACTACCCTTTATTTATGTAAAAAATCTCTTATTTCTAAATTTTGTTCACAGATGACCGATATGTAATGAAAATAGTCTCATGGACCTCACTTGGGCCATGGGTTGCACCCATGCCACAAAATGTCTAACATTATTATCCCATTATTTATATTTAGGGAATTTGTTTATCAAATTCATTCTTGTATTTATATATTTCAAATTCACAAAATATGAGGATCTTACATCTACCCCTCAAAGGGAATTTTGTCCCAAAATTCACACATAGTAAGGTCAAGGTGAATTACAACTAACCATAGCTTCAAACCTTATGGGTAACAACCCTTATTGGATATATTTAACATCTTTTATTGATATGCAAATCTCTACATTATTACTAAGATAAGTACCTAAATTCAATTCATGATACATTCACATCCATAGAATTTACATAATATCATCTTTTGGTGATTACAACTTCATTTTGTGACTACCCTTTCCACCTAGGTTTCCAACCTATTATTCATTACTTTCACCTAAGGATGAGGTTACACCTCAAACCCTAAAATATTTCATTACAACTCAACTTAAGGTAATCATTCTCATGTATCAATTTAAGTATAGCATATGTCTACCCAATCTCTCTCACTTAATAAGATCAAATAAGCATTTGACTGCAGCCCAAATTCAAAGTTTATCCCCACTCCAAGAGTATAGATGGTGTATTCACACATTGTCTTTCAATTTTGCATCTTAGTTTGAATCACCCTCCACATGACTCTAAATCATGAATACTTTTTAATTCCATAATATTCTTATATTTCGTGAAGTCAAGTTCCTTACTCACTCTTGAGTTTGTGCCTAATTCCTTTAAGTCCTTCTTGTATTTTTTATATATGTACCTTAGTCTCATTAGCCTCAGTCACTACCTTAGGGTCTCTAGGGGTACATGTACCTTCAGAGTGATCTCCTATAGGCCTAATGAACCTTAAGCACTTAGGGAGTGCCTCTCACATTTACCCCTTGGGCCTCATGAACTCATGAAGGGGCTAATCTCCTGACCCATTAGCCTTGGGCAAACATGAATGGCTATCTCCTAATCCCATGGTCTTATGCATTTAGGGAATGATCACCTCCTAATATCATGGAACTTTTATACCTTTAATCCTCCCTACTTGACCTCAGGATTTACTTGGGGCTCTACCCTGCCTAGGGTTTGTTAAGATATCATAACTCCAGCAACTTTCAAGAACATTATTTTCTTATGTAATTCTTTAACCCAGATTTCCTTCTTCTCTTGGTGTACATATTATTCAATTTGTGTCCCTACATTGGGCTCATGGTGACCTTTCCTCCCGGGCTTGGTCTTTCATGGAGGCCTTTTTTCTCGACTTGTCCTATTAGTGACCTTCCTTTCCTAGCTTGATAACTTGTCATTGCAATATTTCCTTTTATAATGACCTTCCTTTCCCAGCTTATCCTATGGGTGACCTTCATTTCCCATCTTGATCATCTTTCATTTCAATGACTTCCTTTTACGTTAGCCTTACTTTCCTGACATGTCTTATTGGCGACCTTCATATACTGGCTTGATCACCTGTCATTGCAATGAATAAATTTTACGCTGGCCTTCCTATGTTAGCTTGGACTATTGGTTACCTTCCTTTCCCAACTTGATCACCTATGATTTCAATGAATTTCTTTTATATCGATATTCCTCTCCTAGCTTGTCCTGTTAGTGACCTTCTTTTCTCACCTTGGTCACATACTTTTTGTCACTTTCTTACTGACTTTTCCTTGTGTATCTCATAGATGGCATACTTAGGTTCAAAGAATGTATGTGCTTTCATATATTGTATACTTAATGATTCACACTTTTAGGTGACATTCAAGGTTACCTAAATTGTTAAATTGATTTGTGAACTCATCCTTCTAGGAAAGGTCCCAACCTAGGGTGCCTTCTTGAGTCACGGGAGGAGGTTAGGCTCTCTAGACACAACTTTCCCCCATGGTTTTAGGGTCTTGCCTCCCTCATAGGTCCTTTTCCCATTCTTGTGTTGACCCACCCCAGGTCGGGACACCAAACCTAAAAGTTGAATTTTCATTTTTTTATGTAACCATTGATTGCTTATGTTCCATATTCAAAACCCTCGACATACATCATGCATGAATCTTTCCATGTACCTGCATGGGAAATAGGGTGTCCTAAACTCACTTGCATTTTCTTATCCCCTTCTTACCTTATGTAGGGTTTATATGGATAGGGTTTCTACTTACCCACAATACTCCATTTCATAGGATTAGGGTTTTGGGTTTGTGTTAGGGTCTAGCTCTTCACTTTAGTGTTTTATGATCCTTTGACTCACCAAGGTTTTTCCTAAACCAACCCTATCTCCATCTAGTGTTTACCTTTGCAAGGGAAAACCCATAAAACCATTTTTCTTTACTTTATAATTAGTTCCACATTACATGTACATTAATTAGTAGAGAATGACTTAATCCAAGATCTTCTCAAAACCCTAACTTGACATGAGGAAGGAATTATCTTGTAGGGTTATTAAGCAAGAGGATGAGGTCAATGAAACTAGAGATGAGTAGGCTTAGAGGAAAAATTACTTCAAAAAAACCTTAGGTTATGGCCAAGTAGGAGTCATATTGGATAAGGGAGTCCTCATATACCAACTTAATGATGTGTAGGAAAAATGTTTCCAGTTCCCAAAACCATGATCTATTCTAGACACTATTACCATCAGGCTATGACCCAATAATTCTCCTTTTATTTTTACAAATTACTTGAAATTATTAAATAATAAATATTATTTGAAAAATCTGGGGATCTAATACCAAATGTAATGACCTCACTTTTTAGCGTTCCCCAATTAAGAAAGGACCTTAAAGTTGAGTTGTTACCTAAAGTTTCCAAGATCCATATTTAGAAAAAATAATAAATAATAGCAAAAAAATCCATTTCTTCACAAATCTTGTTTACAAGATGGTCCTCTAAGGAGTTACAGACATTTCCAACATGAAACTAATACATATGAGAAGAAGTGTCTAACTAATCCTCATGTAATTAGTTTTAATGTCGTCACCAGATTTCATCTAATTCATCATGTCTTGAAATCTCCTGATATTTTACCTAAAATGACGTGAAACAAAAGACAGATCAATATATTGCTATATTGTGTACGTGGTTGCATGCAAAAGTGTGCAAGTAAGATAACAAAATATAATCAATCAATTACTTGAAAATAAGAATTGGAATTTTACTTGCATATTATAGCCTATGCTTAATATGTTATCTTGGGTATGATCATTGTCCCTTCCAGGGCTCGTGTTCATCACCCCTTGTTACATGCTAGCATAGGGTTAAGAATATGATAACTTACTTTATGTGATACTCATAGTGACATTGTAATTGAACAAAAATGAAAATAAACATCAAACAGTTTACTTCAACAATCCTTGAGAAATTCTTGACAAACACTAGTAGTCAATAATTGTGAGTAGTCATAATCATAACCACATATATCAAAGTAGAACCATGCAAATCATGCATTCATACTTCAAGTACTTTAAGCATATCATCCAATCAAGCAAGCAAAGATGAATCCAAGGAATCAACATTTAATCTGCATGTATGTATATTCTAAAGTGTCATCATCACATTATTCAGATTAGACCCTACTGGGTCCTAATCTAGAGATTAGGTTTTTCTCAGGTTTGGATAAGGAATAAGGGTACAAACCCTAATTCCTTCACATATTATACATTAGATGTACCCAAATTCATGTATCCATCATACCCTTTCCTTATGATCACTTAGATTTGACTGTGTGCATTAACAACATAACAAGTTATGACCATTGGTTTCAAAACCCTAATTATACATGTATGTGATTATTGGTCTAGAAACCATAATTATTATCATCATTATCATCATTATATTTATTAATCATATTATCCAACAAGAATTGAATATAACACAAAAGAAAGGTTTTTAACATTCCCAACACTTTAATATCTAAATGAAGAATTTTCATGTATTAATTTCTTACTAATTATGTATTGACCTATTTTTTAGAACTATGATTACAATTAGGTCTCGATGGTATTTTATTCTTATTTCTCTTGTTTTCTTGATCAATTTTTACATATAACTTGTCTTAATCCAACCATCCTAGAAATTTCTAAATTTTTGTAAGGTAAACATACAAACCTCAACTAGGGCGTGAGGTGGTGGATCGCTATTGGTTTACAATTTCTCCAGCTCACAACCATGTTGGATGAGTGGGTTTTTGCTTCTCTAGTCTGGTTGGGCCTTGAACCAGTGGTCAAGCCTAGGTGGACTGCGGTTTGGTTGGAAATACACCCGAATAGGGAATATGTTCCCCCCTCCCTGCTTCACTTCTACTCATGAGTGCACACAATGTGCACTGTGGTGGTGACCTCAATGGGGTTGTGTGGTAAAGGGAAGGAAAATCCCCTAGTTAGCATGAGAGAAGGCCACTCTGACATGACTTGTGCTTTGTTTGGCAAAGCGGTGGTGATTTCTTGGGCAGCGATGGACAATCACAGACAGTGTGTAAATCACTCCCAATCGCTTTTCCAAACACACGGTTGCCCACCGCTCCCATTTTACATTGTGTTTTTTGTCTGGAGCATTCAACAAACTCTACCTGCTGCTCATGTCTCACCGTGAGAAATTATTGCAATGACTTATCTATGATGGGCCACTAGTAATGAACACAATCACGTTGTCAAATGCTGCATTGGCCTTGTGACGCCACGCAACGTGTCTCCTAGGGTTGGGGAGGCTTGGAGGCTTGTCTCCATAGCAGCAACATCAAGGTACAAGTACACAGGATGACAAGGAAGGATATGAGTATTTGGGCTCATTTCAGACCAGAAATGTGTGATTTAAGTCATTAAAGGAGAGGCAAAGGTTGAGGGGTATTTTTATAGTGATAAAGGGGTTTAAGTCTAGGGTTTTGGTTTCTATTCTTATTAGTTGGCATCCATGGATGTTGATTGATTCTTTCTTGGTGCCCAAGGAAATGGCTTCCCTCATCCTACCCATAATCTCGGTCAATTTAGTGTGAGGTGTAAGAAGTTGTTGTTTCCGGGTGAAAAAGGGTCTAGAGAGGGAGAGAGAGAGAGAGAGAGGTCAGATGAGAGGTCAATTTTCCTATTTGGGTGGGAGGCTGAAGAGGATCTCAGGGTTGTTGATCTGTGATCAGAAGGCTTCAAGGACACACATCTTAATACAGGGTTGAGTCTAAGGTCCTAGTCACATTAAATGTGACAATGTCACAAATAAATAGTTAACCTCTCACTTAATGCAAATCTAAATAATTCATAACTCGTTCTCCTTAATTTTGGTATGCCCCAAATTTGTATATTTTCCTCATTATCATATAATCTCATATTGGAAAAAGTTTAGTATCCAAGGGATGTGTCTAGATACCCTTTTCTTTCTCTTCAAATAAGGGAACATAATTTAATTATTATAATTAGGTCCTCATCCTTCACAATTTTTCATAGGCTAGTAGGAGCTACCTTTTGATATCAAACTTGGAGGGTAACTCATATACCTTTCCCAACCTATATATAATTTTTGGGATTTATTTGGATATCTTTCATAGACTAAACTTGCCCTATATGTATATACTTAAATTAATTATCAATTCCACTTGGAAGTCCTTTTTCTCTGGAATTATCGAATCATCTTAATTCATCATTATCTTTAAGTTTTCCAAGAGTCGAATGAGATATTCTTGTTTGATGCCTCAAAACTTGTGTTTTCATTCATGGTTAGATAAGTAATCCTTTAATTATCTAAAATAACACATATCTTATTTCCTTTTAAAATTTTCTTATTATCTTATATTTCAGTTATCTAATAATTCACCAAGTCACTATCCTTTAGGTATGCATGAAATCTCTTATTTCTTAATCTTGTATCCCGAGGACCAAATTGTAAGAAAATGGTCTCGTGATCCTCACTTGGTCCATGGGTTGACCCATGCCAAAAAGTGGATAACATTATTGTCCCATTAATTATAATTAGGGAAGGGAATGCCTTTATCAATTTGAGTCTTCTAGTTGTATATTTCAAATTCACAAGATTTGAGGATTTTACACTATGATTATACTCTTCTTCCTTATGCATCCTATGTGTGTGACCCTATAGGATCTGAATTACGCTGGAAGTGATGTATATGACTATAATTTGATTTCACAAACAATGCTTGGTATGCAAAAAGACGTCATTACACCAAAGTAACTGGAGAAAATGGAAGAAGTGTTGTGACCAGTGTAATAGTGACCGTATAATCCCTTTGTCTCTGATATCCTGATGGAATCTGAGGCATGGAAACATCATCCACTAAATGCTCAATCCTCTTCTCTTGAATTTAGAATACACTATTTGATATAATATTATCTCAATATTATAAATTGCCTCACACGAGTATGACCTTGCATTTCCTAGTCTCACTCATCAAGTGATTGCCATATCACTCAGATCAAGAGGGACAAGTTTCTACTACATCACTCACAATAATCCACGTGTCAAACTGCACCAAACCTCTACCTATATGGAAAACCTTATTCAAGATCACAATGAGTAATCTGAAAGTAAACTGAACAACATGTCATTGTTATAGTGCCTTCAAGTTTAAGCACCACAATCACCAATGTCACATTGACTTATTATTGTGACTGTCATTTATGGGTTTCATGTATCATACTCAAGTATGATTTATACAGTACCGTTCTTCATGATAATTATCTATGTGTTTGATTTGATATCTAATGTGATGACTAATGAGATGTATTCATCCGTGAAGACACATTCTAGTCTTAATGTATTATTGTCATCCTAAAATTAATAATTATATCCAAATAGAGACCTAGAAAAGAATGAATAATTTTAGCATACACAAGATCTCATGTTCAAGTATTTAACTCATAATACATGCCATTGAGTTATACATTCTCTGAAAATTACTATATTTAATAATTATCTCATTTTTTAAGAAAGCATAATAATTGGAAAGACCATTATTAATATAAAATCAAATACAAAATGTGTTACTACAATCATCATCTGACTGCTCTTAGGGCATACTACCAACACGAGTATTAACCATCATGTTCACTTCTAATGGTCTTGGATTATGAGCTTAAACTAGACCGCTTGGTCTTCCTAAGACCCTTAAAATGGGATCCCTTTTTCCCACTAGAGTCTGGTCTATATGAAAATAAATAGTTCTATCTCGACTACCATATGTCCTGCCTTTCCCTAAGTTGGATGTGGACCAATAGGAACAAAGCTGAAATTGAGTAAGAGATAGAGTAATTCCTATGTACGCTTTAGACTGGGAGCCACGTTTCCCTTGATATCTCGAGAATTCCATCAGGGTAGGATCTTAACCAAACATCATCCATGGTTTAAATTAGATACCCTAACACTTAAAAGCTTTAAGCCAAATTTGACCTCCTTCATGAATGTTTGTCAAAAGGATGCCTACTTAAAATATAAAGGAACCAACCTTACTACACGTACTATGGTGCTACTAGGTACACCCTAAAATTGTTAGAAGCTCCTTCCATCCCATCAAGGCTAGGTACATGTATCCTCTACATATCATATATACTCAAAACTAAGAAAATTATGATTTACTTATATGAGAGATCTAGAAGGACTATTAAGGTCCAAACATATCCTTTTGCACTTTGCTTAGAACGGGGGAAGAATTTACTTTGTGCATTATAACGTTATGACAAGGGACTACCTTGAATTGAAATGTTCTTACATATTTGGAATAAACCTTGCATTTGAATTTTTTGTCTAAATTGTAGGTCAACATGGGTTCTACTCGAAGTTAATATTACAATCATTGTTATAAGCTTCTAATTGAAATGCCAGCTAAATGCATTCTGGACTTGATGCAAGAGGAAGTCTCCATTCAAGACAATAGATATAAAGCTATCCAAGAGGTTTCCAAAATATTACAAGTGGAAAATGAGACTCCTCATTCAGATCCACCAGAAAAATCATTTGAAGTCCCATACATGAACCCATTCAACTTAAATTATTAGTTGAGCGTATATTATTTTCGATGACCAATCTAAAGAGGAGCCTACGCAAGTCATCAATGTTGGTTTTTGTGGAGGAAAATTATGCGGCGGAAGCAACAAAAATAAATTTCCACGCAACTTGAAATATGATCTCATCGATAACAACATATTCAGAAAGAGTGTCCGCGGGATATACCTTATCGTAGAGTAGGTCCGACAATGTCCCACTGCACGATGATCTGCAACGCTGCTGGCCTACACAGATGGTACTTCACTCTTTTTTACTGAGTGTGTTGCAATAAGATCTGGTGGCGATCTTTTTGTGTGGTAATGTACGCCTCTTGTTGCACATATAAATGGTCATTGACGTCCTTTGAATGTAGGCGTCTCAGTGTCTGCATCTCTACTTCATCCACGCAGATGGACTGGAACTCAACGTCGCACTTCCTAAGCTGGCAGGAAGGAGTAGTCTTTGTGTGATGACGTGTTAGCATCACAGATCTCTCCTTTCTCTCTTGATGAAGCTAACAACTAGGGTTTACGTACGTGAGCATAAATTGAAAAGCCTCTCTCAATATCTTGTAAAGATATCGGTCGTCAAGCCCCTTTAAATAGGAGACGAAAGGAAGCAGGGTTTCCTAAACCCATCAGTAAACAAAAAAATTGTGTTAATTAAAATGCTCATGGACTAATTAGAACATTATAGAATTAATTAATTAACCAAATAATCATATTAATTGATTGATTAATATTTGACTCCATGTAATCACTCGGGATGGCTCTATGGGCATATATACCAACAGACTCCCACTTGTACTTAGAGCCAGTCACTCTGATTAATTGGTTCCAACATTTTATATATTCCAATGTTATTCTATTAGATTACATAAACATTTTAGTAATCAATGTGATTCGAAATAATTCCAGTCAAATCCACAATTATACTCCTATTCTAACACATCCTATGCATGTGACCCGATAGGCTCCAAATTACGTTAGCAGTGATATTGTTACAACCCCAATTTTTTTTGGGTTCATTTGGTGAGAAAATGTGATTTCTTATAATAAAGATGTTGGAACAAATAATGATATAATTTGTTTGAATAAATGGATTTTGTTTACAATAGCCTTGATGATTGTGTTGTGGGCTTTATTATCTATTGGGCCGAAATAACAAGAAAATTCAATTAGTTAATGAATAATTGAATAAAAAGAGAAAAGAAGAAAAATCCAAATAATGAAGAAAGGTACAAGATAATGGAAAATATTTGGAAATATCTAGAAACTGGCAATGATGGCCACTTTTGTTTAGATTTCGTTTACATGTGTTTACTAATGGAGAGAGAAGTCAAAATAAAGGGAAATAGAAAAGAAAAGAATAGAGAAATAAACGAATATGTTGCCACTCTTACACGGTTTGGTATACATAAAAGATGATTAATTAATTAGATATACTGAGTGATGTGTTGGTTACATGTGCCTATAACAAAGGAGTAAGAGGGGAATGTCTCTTCCCTTAATTGGTATTAGGATAAATGATCGTCTTTTACTGCCTAAGGAAAGATGGGAACGTGGAGATATATATTGGAAACATAACGATGCTTTTCCTTGTTGGATCATGATACTCTGCAATAAAAGAGGAAAACCTAGTTGGCTGGGAGAAATCCGCATATGTATATATAGGATGACTGCCCTGGTACGAGACTCACATCTCTCGTCTCCCTCCATCTTCTTCCTTTGTTGTTTCTGCCAGAATCCTTGTTTCTAGCACGAAGAACACACCAGGGTTGCTTTTCCTGTCGGGCACTTGCCTACAGATGGTTTTCTGGCGACCTCTCTCCGTCTGGGTTTGATGCTCGGCAGCAACGTGTAGTCGACGGGGGCGGACTGGGATGAGCCGGATCGACGCAATATGCCTCCCAAGAGTGCACGACTCTCTTCTATTACCCTAACGACTCATGCGAGTTTGTTCGTGCCTCGGAGCGCTGATGGATGGACCACAGAAGCATCCTCCCCGCCTGTAGCACTTCCGTGGAAGCTGGGCGCTCTACGACACCAACCGACGGCTAAGGTAGGTCGAGGAGCGACCTTGGGAAGGGCCTCTGGGTGGCTAGAGGGACGTCGCCATAGCATCTGGTGGCTGGACGTGCGAGCAACAAAGCTTGCCAAGGTGTGCACATGGTGGATGGCTGTCTGGCGGCGATGCGATGCCGCAACAAGAAACGCAGGCTCGCGTTCGCGAGGTAGGAGATGAACCAGGGTGCATTGGACCTCTTTACCCTCCGCGTGCTAAAGAACCAGCCACTCAAGTGAGGGGAAAAACCATCTTTCAATTATAATTCTCAACGGACTGCTTTGCATGGAATCGATGACGTGGCAACACGCCATTGGCTCAAATAGGTAATTCATACAAAATTCATATCTCAATATTCGTAACTCCGATTAGGACAAGTAATATATGAATTTTGATCACGAGAATGAGAGGAATGCAATAAAAATGATATAAAATCTTGATTCCGTTCCTAATTGCATAAGTACTATAAGTTGATGAAAACTACATTAAAGTTGAGTTAAAAACCCTATTTGTGATTAAAGGTTGAATCTAGAATGCTTAATGGGTTAATTGAAGTGTTAATAACATGTTGAATGATAATGTTAGATTCAAACCTGATTTAGATGTAGAATTGTATGATTTAGGGCTTTACCTCATATGAGAATGATTAAATAATTTAGAAACCCTAATTTAGGGTAAAAGAGGATAAAATCATATTTAATTTGAAAATGTGAAAATATGATTAATTAATGATGGTTTTAAGTTATTTGTATGTAAAAGACCTTAATTCTGGATAAAAGTAGTAATTAGGATAAAAGGTGGAATTAATAGAAAATCGAGTTCATATGTGATTTAGACCGTAGTGAACTATGAATTTATGATAAATGTGTATAATGATCTTGTCATTGATTAAAGAGATAAAAATAGTAGCTTTAATGAAAACGAAGCTTAAATGATGATTAATGTGCCTGTAATATGAAAATAGGGTTATATGTTGTTAAGATAACCTTAATGTTGAAGAAAAGATGAAGTAATTAGGGTTTATGAGTAATGGCATAAAATTAGTGTTTAATATGGTAAAAGATGAAGGGAAACCCTAATTGCAAAACGAAACCCTAAAATGGATACAGAAACCCTAGAAAGTGAATCCAAGTCAATAAAGTAGGTTCTTGATAAAGTGTGTAATAAATAGAGTACATATTCTTTTCAGGAATCATGAATTACTTGGATTGCATGCTTGGTTGGATTTTCTTAATGCTTCTGAAATCATCAAATCAGGTATGTGGTTACGCTTATGAATATCTCGAGATAGATTTCCGAGGTTTTTCAAGATTTTCACGGATGACTTGAATATACTGTTGGATGAATTTAGTTCATGCAAACTATAATGTGAATATGACTATCACATAATATTTGTGCCTACTAGCTCAGATCCTGGTCTCCTCTGTGTTTTAATGGTTGACCTAGTACATGGCTACCTAGAGGGTAGGTCCATCAGGTCGTGGAATGACTTAGTAAATGGCTACCTAGAGGGTAGGTCCATCAAATCACAGTGAGTTAGATATTGGGCTAACTTTGGGTGGTGCCATGCGACTCTACCTTTACAGAGGTATTATATAAGTCCTTACTGGGACATCACAGAGTTGTGGATAGGTATGGATTGAGTAGTTTGGCTTACAATGTAATCTTAGTTGTTAACTGATTAATTGAATAATTACGTTGTTACAATATTTGCATGATTATTGTTTCCCCCCACATACCAGCTTCTTGCTGACCGACGTTTTGTTTGTCGGCGTTTTAGGTAAAATGAAAAGAACAAACAGTAAAATGGCATATGTGGTACAAAATGAGAATTAAAGTGCAAAGGAGGATTAGATAGATTAGTATCTGTGTGGATAGAAGTTTTGAAATCCCAGTTTTAAGAGGTACGCAAAAGTTTGTATTTTACTCCATATTTCAGTATAGTTGGTAGATTTTAATAATTGTTATTGATTATTTGTTGAACCTTTGATCCGTGTTATTGGTTAACGGCTCTGACCTTTCAGTCTCCCTTAATTGGGGGTTACCGGGAGGCGGGGTTGTAACAATTGGTATCAGAGCATAGGTTCCTCAATTAATCTTTAATAATTATTAAATTTTACAAACTCCATAGAACCCAAGGGAGTTATTAGAGGATTATCCGAAAGATGGAGGTGTCTAGAAAAGGATCACGACCGGGGGCTGGCAATATTTTCCTCCGCACCGCTAGTCAGAATACGAGGACTCCCGGATCCGTGTGACTGCCTGGCCAAAGTCTTAGGGTATGATTCTAAATAAGATACCTTTAGGACTCTCTCATCTTGTTCATCCCTTCTCAACTCCAATTCTGTTAAGGACCTTAAGGATTAGGGTTTTCTCTCTTCTCCTCACCCTCTTGAGGTATGGGTAAGGTTAATAAGGATTAAGGAATCCTCCACCAAATTAATAAAAAGCATGTAAATAAGATGGCATGGACATAAGTTTAATACAGTAAGCATAAAGGAATAGAGACATGCTTAGGTCGTATGACACGAGTTGTCACTGCCCTCAGGAGAGTCCTGAGGATAGACCTCCTTGGTAGGAGGATGAGTAGAGAGAGTAGTCTAGGAGGTAGATACCTCCATTAGAAGTAGAGACCTAGCACATCCTTTGAGGATGATGTGACCTAAGTGGATGATAGTGGTTTCCTTATGCTTGACCTCTGGAGGCTGATGATATCTTGGTTGCCTTTAGAGGAACCAATCCTAAAGAGAGGATGATGTTTCTGGTATAGAAGTTTACCTGTGGTGTTGAAACAAAGAGTGCCTTAGACCAGGAAAAGGGTTTATTAATAGTTTGTGAGGCCTTGTACCTTGTTGTTTGTCCTTGAGGAGGACTCGACTCAGAGATGTACTCCAATAGAAGAATGACAAGGAAGTTCGTGTCATGCCTTTTACATGCTTGGTTCGTGGTTAAGAGATAGAGCATGCAGTTGGACACCTACAAGTGAACCTAGGGTTCCTAGTCCTAAGAGGGGAAGTGGTATACCTAATACTCATGATGAGAATTAAGTTGCTATAGTTTCGAGCATGGTACTCCTCATGTATAGAGGAAAAGGGAAACCCCTTAAGTTTAAGGTATGTTTGATAAACCCCTCACGACATAGTTGGTCTAATGTTGAGGATGAGAATAAGTGTGACCTAGCATGGTTTGGTAAGTGTATTCTTGTGCCTTAGTAGCTTACTAGGATTAAGCATGCTCATGTGAATGTAAACCCTAAGGATGCTTGTGACCTTTGTTACCAAGGTGTAGTTTCCTCCCATCCTGGGAGAGGGACCCTTTGGTAGGGAGTTTACCCGTTTGGTTGGTTTCGAGGTAACCTGAGGAGGTTTCATAGGATCTTGAGAAGCTAAGTGAAGAGTACATGGCATGAGAATGAATCTATAGACCCATAGATAATCATCTCTATGGATGTGTTACCATGAAGGTAACCGGTATGGGGCTTGACCAAGGTAGGCAGGTTGCCATGATCCCTATGAAAGGATGAAAGTCAACCCATGAATACAGAAAGAGAGATGATGAATGCTCGGGTAAGGTTCTATGTTGGACATGTGCTATGATATAATCCTAAGTCTATCCTAGGGTCAGGTAGGGGTAAGAACGATGGAAGTAGGAGTTTCCTAATTCCCTAGTTGCACAAGACCATAGGGTTGGGAGGTAACAACTATCATTGTTTGAGGGCCATGGGTTAGGAGATTGATCACCTTCATGAACCCATGGGACCCAAAGGGAAGATGAGTAGGGCACTCTCTGATGCATGAGGGAAGAGGGATGACCCCAAAAGTGTTGTCACCCTATATACCTAGAGGTGATGACTAAGGATTGTGTTTGGACCAGGTAGGTTCGAGACTAGTTTCCCATGGAAGTAACTTTGATATCATGATGTTTTTGATGTAGAGACATGTGTTGCACGTTTCAACCTAGATTTGAAGGTGTACTGGAAAGGTGGGATGTACCATCTCTACTCTTGGAATAGGAAGAACTCTGTATTTGGACTGCATCCAAATGCTTATTTCCTCTTGTTATGGGAGTGAGAGATAGGATGGTACGCATGACATACACCAAGGATAAAAGATGATGTGGTTTGGAATGTTGCCACGGGATATGGGGACAGAGAAGATAACATACCCTGGTAAAGTGAATGATACATGGATGGTTTACAAACACTCAGAGAAGTAGTGTAATCAGGTTAGGAGGATGTTTTATCTGGAGCTATGTGGAAATTTGCAAGTTAACCAAGGTTGAGTTTGATCACCATGAGGATGAGCTCAGAGTTTTAATGAAGACAAACTTAGAGTTTGAGATGAGAGGATAAGTATAATGTATAGAGGTGTAGGTCTTTGACATTACCTAATACCTAAGAATGTGAAGTGGTAATGGATGCTCTGGTTGAGATATAACTGCCTAGTTTGGCTAGAAGAGGTTGTTAGGTTAACCCTAAGTTTGGAAAGGAGGTGTGTTTAGATAACACTCATATGTAATGAGATCTGTTGAACAAGATTAGTGGTTGGTTGGATAGCCAACCTAGTCCTTGATGCAATGAAAGGATGGTTGTAGAACCTCAAATACACTTCTGTGGAAAGAAAGGTGATGAAACCCCGCCTAGAGTGGTTTAGGGTTTCTAAGGAATCGATCTTGAGGAATCATGACATTTAGGGAATCATGATATTAAGATCACCATACACCACGGTATTACTGAGATATTGAGTGGTAGCAGTACTATGGATGCTGGAGATGAGGCTGCATGTGATATGTTGCCATGCATGACAAAAGGTGAAGGATGAACATCGGTAACCCAGTGCATTGATATAGAGGATAAAGAGTTCCTGAGAGGGAATGAGAGTTCATCACTATGGATGATGTGATAAGTCTCCTCTAGACCAAGGAAGGTCAAGATGTAATGTGGGTTATGGTAGATCGCTTTACCTAGATGACATGAGAAAGAAAGAGTACTGTCAAGGGACAGATCGAGTTGAATACATATGAGAGATGGTTCAACTACACCATGAGGTTGAGTATAAAAGTTCTTGAGTTTGACCTAAAGATTCACTTCCATAAGGTGGAAGTAGGTACATGAAGAACTCGATGATAGTATAGATTTTCACCCCTAACTAATGGTTAGTATGATCCAGACTAAAGGGTCTGATGAGAGCATATGTGCTCATTCGGGGTGATAGCTAGAGACCGTTCTTGTCCTATGTAAGATGTGAAGTTAACCACCATAGACAATATCAGGATTCAAAGAAGCTCTATAAGAGAGGTTGTGTCAGTCACCACTTCAGTAAGGTGATGTTGGTGAAGGACCACGTGATGGTTAGAAAAGGACCACAGTGTGTGTAGATGAAGTCGCTTTGATCGTGCAATGGCTGAAAGGAGCCTAGAGACGATAAGAGTCGTGAGCAGATGCAAAGTAGACTGACATGCAGTTCACTGTGGGAGAATATGTGACATGAAAATCCAACCCCTCTAAGTTATAGCTAAGAGAGCTGAGTTCCCGATATATGGGTCCTTTTGAGATGAAATTGTAGAGAAGGTTATGATTGACCTTACCCCTCAGGATAACGTAATGAGTGATAGGTTCCATGTGTCCAATTTAGAGCACTATGTGAGGTACCTAGACCATGTGCAGAGCAACGAACCTAGTGAGCCCCAAGGGAGGCTGAAATGACCTGAGTCATCTGAGCAGTTTATAGATGCCAGAGAGAAAGAACTCAGAGAAAAGAATATGTGATGATAAAGGTTCTTTGGAAGTGCCATGGGTAAGGTAAAGCCACATAGGGGCCAATGATGGACATGGAAAAGTCTTATCCTGAATTGTTTGATGGAATTTTGAGGACAAAATTCTTATAAGAGGGGAAGGATGTTACAACCCCAATTTTTTTGGGTTCATTTGGTGAGAAAATGTGATTTCTTATAATAAAGATGTTGGAACAAATAATGATATAATTTGTTTGAATAAATGGATTTTGTTTACAATAGCCTTGATGATTGTGTTGTGGGCTTTATTGGCTATTGGGCCCAAATAACAAGAAAATTCAATTAGTTAATGAATAAGAGAAAAGAAGAAAAATCCAAATAATGAAGACAGGTACAAGATAATGGAAAATGTTTGGAAATATCTAGAAACTAGCAATGATGGCCACTTTTGTTTAGATTTCATTTACATGTGTTTACTAATGGAGAGAGAAGTCAAAATAAAGAGAAATAGAAAAGAAAAGAATAGAGAAATAAATGAATATGTTGCCACTCTTACACAGTTTGGTATACATAAAAGATGATTAATTAATTAGATATACCGAGTGATGTGTTGGTTACATGTGCCTATAACAAAGGAGTAAGAGGGGAATATCTCTTTCCTTAATTGGTATTAGGATAAATGATCATCTTTTACTGCCTAAGGAAAGATGGGAACGTGGAGATATATGTTGGAAACATAATAATGCTTTTCCTTGTTGGATCATGATACTCTGCGATAAAAGAGGAAAACCTAGTTGGCTGGGAGAAATCCACATATGTATATATAGGATGACCGCCCTGGTACGAGACTCACATCTCTCATCTCCCTCCATCTTCTTCCTCTGTCGTTTCTTCCAGAACCCTTGTTTCTAGCACGAAGAACACACCATGGTTGCTTTTCCTGTTAGGCACTTGCCTGCAGATGGTTTTATGGTGACCTCTCTCCGTCTGGGTGTGATGCTCGGCAGCAACGTGTAGTCGACGGGGGCGGACTGGGATGAGCCGGATCGACGCAGCATGCCTCCCGAGAGTGCATAACTCTCTTCTCTTACCCTAACAACTCATGCGAGTTTGTTCGTGCCTCGGAGCGCTGATGGATAGACCATAGAAGCATCATCCCCGCCTGCAGCACTTCCGTGGAAGCTGGGCGCTCTACGGAACCAACCGGCGGCTAAGGTAGATTGAGGAGCGACCTTTGGCAGGGCCTCTGGGCGGCTGGAGGGACGTTGCCATGGTGTCTGGTGGCTGGACGTGTGAGCAGCAAAGCTTGCCGAGGTGTGCACATGGTGGATGGCTGTCTAGTGGCGCTGCGATACCACAGCAAGAAACACAGGCTCGCGTTCGCGAGGTAGGAGATGAACCAGGGTGCATTGGACCTCTTTACCCTCCGCGTTCTAAAGAGCCAGCCTCTCAAGTGAAGGGCAAAACCGTCTTTCAATTATAATTCTCAACGGACTGCTTTGCATGGAATCGATGACGTGGCAACACGCCATTGGCTCAAACAGGTAATTCATACAAAATTCATATCTCAATATTCGTAACTCCGATTAGGACAAGTAATATATGAATTTTGATAAGGAGAATGAGAGGAATCCAATAAAAATGATATTAAATCTTTATTCCTTTTCTAATTGCAAAAGTACTATAAGTTGTTGAAAAGTGCATTAAAGTTGAGTTAAAAACCCTATTTGTGATTAAAGGTTGAATCTAGAATGCTTAATGGGTTAATTGAAGTGTTAATAACCTGTTGAATGATAATGTTAGATTCAAACCAGATTTAGATGTAGAATTGTATGATTTAGGCCTTTACCTCATATGAGAATGATTAAATAATTTAGAAACCCTAATTTAGGGTAAAAGAGGATAAAATCATATTTAATTTGAAAATGTGAAAATATGATTAATTAATGATGGTTTTAAGTTATTTGTATGTAAAAGACCTTAATTCTGGATAAAAGTAGTAATTAGGATAAAAGGTGGAATTAATAGCAAATCGAGTTCATATGTATTTAGACCATAGTGAACTATGAATTGATGATAAATGCGTATAATGATCTTGTCATGGATTAAAGAGATAAAAATAGTAGATTTAATGAAAAAGAAGCTTAAATGATGATTAATGTGCCTGTAATATGAAAATAGGGTTATATGTTGTTAAGATAACCTTAATGTTGAAGAAAAGACGAGGTAATTAGGGTTTATGAGTAATGGCATAAAATTAGGGTTTAATATGGTAAAAGATGAAGGGAAACCCTAATTGCAAAACAAAATGCTAAAATGGATACAGAAACCCTAGAAAGTGAATCCAAGTTAATAAAGTAGGTTCATGATAAAGTGTGTAATAAATAGAGTACATATTCTTTTTAGGAATTATGAATTACTTGGATTGCATGCTTGGTTGGATTTTCTTAATGCTTCTAAAATCATCAAATTAGGTATGTGGTTATTCTTATGAATATCTCGAGATAGATTTCTGAGGTTTTCCCAGATTTTCACCGATGACTTGAATATACTGTTGGATGAATTTAGTTCATGCAAACTATAATGTGAATATGACTATCACATAATATTTGTGCCTACTAGCTCAGATCCTGGTCCCCTCTGTGTCTTAATGGCTGACCTAGTACATGTCTACCTAGAGGGTAGGTCCATCAGGTCGTGGAATGACTTAGTAAATGGCTACCTAGAGGGTAGGTCCATCAAGTCACAGTGAGTTAGATATTGGGCTACCTGTGGGTGGTGCCATGCCACTCTACCTTTACAGAGGTATTATATAAGTCCTTACAGGGACAACACAGAGTTGTGGATAGGTATGGATTGATTAGTTTGGCTTAAAATGTAATCTTGATTGTTAACTGATTAATTGAATGATTATGTTGTTAATATATTTGCATGATTACTGTTTCCCCCACATACCAGCTTCTTGCTGAACGACGTTTTGTTTGTCGGCATTTTAGGTACAATGAAAAGAACAAACAGTAAAGTGGCATATGTGGTACTAAATAAGAATTAAATTGCAAAGGAGGATTAGATAGATTAGTATCTGTATGGATAGAAGTTTTGAAATCCCAGTTTTAAGAGGTACGCAAAAGTTTTTATTTTACTCCATATTTCAGTATAGTTGGTAGAATTTAATAATTGTTATTGATTATTTGTCGAACCTTTGATCCAGGTTATTGGTTAATGGCTCTGACCTTTCAGCCTCCCTTACTTGGGTGTTATCGGGAGGCGGGGTCGTAACAGATATTCAAAATCATATTATGATTACACAAGCAATTATTGGTATCTAGCAAGGCTTCATTACCACCCAAGTAATTGTAGACGTTGGAGAACAACTTAACCTATAATTCATGACTGGTGTTATAGTGATTGTATAGTTCCTTTGCCGCTGATATCCAGATTGAACTCGAGTCATGGAACTATTATCCTCTTCAACATTCAATCCATATTCCTTGTGTTGGTATATATGCCCTGAGAGCCAATCATGGGATGATTGATGGGATACATTAAGATTGATTTGATAAACATCAAAGGCAAGCTTCCAATTCTTTCTGGTTCAGTCATATGAGATAGTGATAGAACAGATTGAATGTCTAGAGAATGAAAGTACTCAATGACGTATGCTTTCAGGTTGAGGACCTGAACGATGAGATCATATAAATGCTAAGAATTTGTACATTCTTGTTATGTCCCTAGTCGGATGTCATTGTGGAAGGTAGATAGATAGCAATGACACACAAGACTAGATTGTGGTGTTGGTTGATGATAGAATCTCACTAGTCATGATATAGAGATATCAAACCAAACACATAGGTACTTGTTAGAGAACAAGTGTACCGAACAGACCCACCGTGAGTTTGACACATGGAACCATGACATGGTAGTCGCAGTCAGTACTCACAGTGATGGTGGTGAGTGTGAATCTTTGACCTGAAATCACTACACTCAACACATGTCGTTGGGCACACTTTGACATCATCAAACGCAATCCTGAAACATGGGTTGTTATAAAGGTGATGATTGGGTGGCTTTGACACATGGGGCTTTTGAGGGGTGAGCGATAGATATGGGATTTGTCCCTCTTGAGGGAGTTTGATATCCATGGCCACTTGATGAGTAGGATTGAAATAGGCGTGCGCACGCATGTGTGAATCAATATTTGATATTCATGTCATACATATCTCTTCCAATATACTCTGAGATCAAGAAAGTGAATGAACGTTGATAGGATGACTGTTCCATGCCTCGAGTTCATTCGGGATATCAGTGACAAAGGAATTATACATTCACTGTAACACCATTCATGGATTGTAGGATTGAAAGTTGTTCTCCAACTTTCTACTTTCACTTGTGTAGCACTGATGTGTGACTAGGCACCGCTCTTTGCTTGTGAAGTCATCAGTGTTATGGACTTTCACTGCCAACGTGAAATGGACCTGTAGGGTCACACACATAGGATTTAACCTGGAAGAGGAGTTTTGTCCACAAACAATGTTTAGATTGATTACTAAAGGAGTTTAGTAGTTCAATTAAACACTCAATCAATTGATAGCTCAATTTCATAATGTTCAAGGTGTTGGACACATTGATTTGAGTATCAGATTGATTGAAATCGCAATTGACTGATTCTGCACAATCTGCACTCCCAACCGATCTGCTCATGTGATGAACCGATCGGCTGAGCTTGGTGAACCGGTTGGCTCAAGTGTTGAGTCGATCGGCTCATGGTCAGGGTGAAATAATTGCTTCAAGTGTTGAAAGGATTAGTCCAACTGATGCAACCGAGCAAGTTGGGAAAGTAGAATTAGTGAGAATTTTCCTTTCGTTTCACTTGCCCAATTTGATTGGAACAAGGATTGGTATTTGATACCAATTAGAAACAAAAGATGGAAAGTCAATCGGGAATTGACCAGGACCACGAACCGACCGGTTCAGAAGTGAACCAACCGGCTCAAGGGTCCCAACCGAAGGGCTCAGGACCCCCACCGACCGTTTCAGTTGTGAAACGATCGGTTCAGGTTGCGAGTTGGTTGTTTTTGTGGAAAATCTCGAACCCTTATACTCCTGCTTTTAGTCCTGCATTTCCCGGGATGGAGAACCATGTCCCATGACCCTCCTATATATATAGGGGTATTGGGGGCTTCTCAAAGAACAACCCAGTGCAACCAGTTTCTCTGCAAAGTTGTCATTCTCTCTGGTTTTGGTAACCGAGAGAGCCCGAGCAAGTGCTACCTGAAAAGGGAGCCACAACAAGGGAAAGACAACTGCAGTTGCGACTAGTAGCAGGAGAGTGTGTTGGCAACTAGTACGTTGATAGGAGGGTGCGACTCCTTCCAATTCCTTGTGGGACAAGGAGAGTGGAGTTCCAGGTGGTCCGTGTGGACTACTTCAGAGGCGGGAGGTTTCTGCCGCTCGGAGGATAGGTGTCAATCCCGACAGTCCCAGTGAGACCAGGAGTCGTCAGTCCCAGTGTGACCAGGAGCTGCACAAACACCGTCTAAGACTGGAGGTGAAGACTGCGCAAGCCGCGAGGTATTGTCGCCGAGCAAGCCTCGGGACAAGGTATGTTTCCACAAACCATACTTTCGTATTGTATAGACGTTGACGCGTTTCCTTGTTCTGGGTTTGGGGAGGAGAAAATTTTTGTTTCCGCTGCCTTCTCTGCCTCCCCTAAAACCCAACAGTGGTATCAGAGCCACGTAGACTACTCTATACTTTAGGATTATCGATATGATCGATTTTGGTTTGTCGCCTTTATGTATTGCATATGATGCAAATAAAATTGGCTTTATGCATGTCCAATCCTAAATCCACAAATCCCAATTTACATATATGATATGTATTATGAATGCACTCGATACGCGTCTCCCTTAAATGAGTTTTGTGGTGGATGTATAACGTGGTTATGGCCAATAAACCCTATCTGTGTATGGTTGTATGTGGTTGCTTGCATCTCGGTCTGCACACTGATCTTCCTTCTCCTATTCCTGATGTAACTCAAAATAATTGGAGATTTCTTTCCTACCTTTGCTCCCCTCGAATGTAACTTGAGGTTTCTCCTTGTATAATGTAAAATAGGATATAATTGTATTTCCTATTATGTCAAAGAACAACGTACATCCTGACGACTGTTGAGACGATCGATTCAAGGAGTGAACCGATCGGTTGACGTTTGAGATGATCGGTTCAAGGAGTGAGCTGATCGGTTGATGACCAGTTGGAGGAGCGAGACGAGCGGGTGGCGGCCATGATGAGATGCACAACGACTAGGCGAACCGATCGGTTGGAGGAGCCAACCGATCGGCTGGTGGCACCCAGCCGACCGGCCTGATGGCGAGCCGATCAGTCATGTGATGAGTTGATCAAACCCAGAAAGGTAAAGCACAGAGTTCATCTTGTATACGTTTCATGTGATGTAGACCTAGATGATTGTGATTCCTCTTGGCTCGAGGAATCACATTAGGATGGCCATAATCATCGCTTTTATCATTTTGCATGTTTTCTATTGGATATAGCATGTATATGATACATACTATATATTGTGGTGATTGGATATGTATATGTATATAAAAACCAAATCCCTCATTAAAATATTAAGTCTTATATGCCTTCCATTAGCGGCACACATGAAAAACTCGATCGACCAAGCGTAGGTTACGCCAAAGCATGGTGCGCCGTCTATCTTGTGGAAGTGTGAAAGGTAGACATGTAGGTTCTACCAAAGCAGGGTGCATGTTTACCGTGTCGGCTTTTGGGTTAGACTTAACTGGTGATTCTTAGAGTGTCTAAGCCCAGAGGCAAGGAATGTTCATGGCAAGGTGTTGTGCATGTTCATTCATCAAGAGTTGCATATGATGCAATTAGCATGATGGCCTACCTAAATAGTCAAGATTGTGGGCGATCATCCAAAACTGACTCATGACTTGATGAAATATGGATCTTTCCCACTAGAAGGTTGTACGCTGCAATCTTCTGAATTGATGGTGAGGGCTATCAATTTGAAGTAAAATAGTGGGAGCGATAATTAATTAAAGGCCTAATTTTATCGTCAACTTTTCAAATCCATCAAACAAGTCAAAAAGAGTTTTGGACTAAAATTGCATATATTTCCTTTTGTTAAAATAAATGGTTAATCAACAAATCACTTTATTTGCGATCGGTCTTTGAGACCAACAAATTAAATGGGAATAATTCCACAACTGGTTAGGATGATGAGAAGTGTTCTCAAAGAGCGAAAGCTCTAAGTCCTAGTTATACCAAGACCAGATGAACTCAATCCCACCACATCAATGGCTGAAAGTATGCTTATGGAAGCATACCGAGGATGACATTGATGAGGAGTGCTTGATGTTGTGTTCTCTGAACTATGAGTTGTAGAGACAACATGAGACATATGATGTCTCAAGGACATTGTCCTAGTATGTCATGACAGAAGGAGATCAGGTAAGGTATTCATGCACTCAATATGATTGGGTATGTGGAAAACCTGACTAAGAAGGATTCCCTCTGAGCTAAGAGTTGGCAATTGGTATGATAATACAAATGTTGCGAGAATCATACAATTCATGTTAAGCTACAACATGAACAACTTTGACAAGCGTTGACAGAGTTGTTGGACATGTTGAGGATAGTAGAGGAAAAGATGAAGAAAGACAAACCATAATATTTGATGTGATTAAAGAAAAGGTAATTCTTAAGGGCAAGGACAAGGGCAAAGCAAAGAAGTGTTCTAATGCTAGCCAACAATCCAAGCCGTCTTCAGCCTCAAGGCACATGGGGAAAGGGTATATGAGGGAATTGACCTCTATATCTGGAAGAACAAAATAAGATGAAAGGGGGATGGAGATCTCCACCTAAGGTATCATGAAATGAATCGCTTCTTTATCTGAGGTATATGATACCAAGATATGGATATGTCATATATGATATGCAATATCCACAAAGAAGTGATGGCCTTTGTGAAAGGACCAAGAAAGAAGTACCCATCATTGGAGCAAGTGTTGCTGCCATAGATAGGAGTATCTTTCAGTTTATTTCAGCCTAAAGGGCACGAAATAGAGTTGAGAACTGCTATTTCATATATTGCCAATAGATAGAAACACTTTATTTTTCATATTGTATGACAATGATGGCAATTAATAAAGTTGATGTTTCAATCTTAAAGATATGATCTTTGTGGCAATGCCTTGTTTATCTTGTGATACATGGTATGCATAGGATAAAAATGATACCTAAAGGTTATAGATAACTCAAACAATCTAATTAGCATCAATCATGCGAAATTCATTTCTAGTTTCCATGTGATGGATAAATCTAGACTCTTTTGGTTAGAGAACCAGTAAGAGACATGAATATCTTGGACATGATTAATCAATCTTCACTAATGGTAGTGGGAGAATGATTATCCTATTAGGTATAATATATGTGATGTATTTACATACCTATTGGAACAAATGCTAATACTTCAAATGGTTTTTTAGAGAAATACCAATATGAATATCTTGAAGTGTTCAAGATTATCATAGATGAAGTGCAAATTTGGTAAAGTGTTAATTCTTGATGAGATCAATGAATGAAATACTTGGACCAAATGTTTGAGATCCTTTTGAGTGATTATGATAGTGTATCATAGGGAACTCGTGATTAAGGCATGGTGATGTCTAAATCAAGAAGGAATCATACTCTAAGGAGTTAGAGAATGATTATCAAATAACTAAATTCTTCTTAATAAAAGAATACCCCACACTAATAAAGGACATTGAGAATCACAAGGAGTTGTGAGTTCTTATATCCTTGATAGATACACCTCAATTATCTATGTGATGAGTTGTTCATGTGATGAGTCAACTATCTAGATGAATATGAGAAACCGAATTGTGAGTTATGGTTTATGACCATTACATCCTAAATGACATCTATGTGAACCATAAGGTATGACCTTGATGGTAGCACCCATTGGATGAAATACATAGATGCAAATGAATCTTAAGTGTTAAGACACATGGATAACATTTTGAGAAGGATGATGCTTGTTGATTGCAACTTAATGACTAAAGGCATTTGGCATATGGATACTAAAACCACATTCCTATGAGGAATAAAACAAGGATGTGTACGTGACACAACCTATAAGGTGTATGAATCCACTAATGCAAATGAATTCTATAAGTTACAATGGACTAATCAATGTGATTGATTGAGTACAAGCAACTCGAAATTGGATCTTTACTTTGATAATATAGTCAAAGGGTTTGATTGATATATCAAAAATAAAGAAGGGATCTGTGATTTAGTGGGAGCGTGTTCACATTCCACATGTTGATGTGAAATGGAAATGTTCTAGAATGGAAATCCAAAAGTGGAAATTATTTGAAGGAAGATAGAGATGTTTCCTATGTGATAGGAATAGAGATCTATAGAGATAGTTCTCGAAAACCACTTGACCGAAAAAGGAAAGCATACATTGGCAATCTGTACTGAAGGGTTCAGTATGCACAGATTCAGTGGGAGAAAACTTGCCCATGTTACATGGAGTTAGTATCCCAAGGCCAAGTGTCCAATTCTTATGAAGAATGGGAGCAATAAGAATAGATATGGATCTATCATGTATGTAATCATCCCAATAACTTGCATGTATCGACATGGAAAGAACAAAATGCATTCATCATCTTGTATGTAGGACATGGCAATACGATGTGCTCATCATGATAACTCGTATGTGAGACATGAAAAGTGGATGACTGTCTTCTTCGAGTAAGGGTTACTGGAATACCATGAGAACTTGATAAGTACTTGAGAAGTACTAGTTCTATGGAGATAAGGAAGAGTTCAATGTAAAGAGTTACATTGATGCGAACTTCTGAAAGGACAAAAAATTAATCGCAATATATATATGATATATATAAAGTGAAAGTTTGTTGATAATTGGAAGTGTTCCAATAAAACCGTTTAAAAGGAAATGCTGAGTATCCGTGTGTTAGAGAATAGCAATGGATACTATATGGATCTGGAAGTTCATGAGATGAACTTATAGATATTCCGGTCATTGATGACAAGTATGGAATCCTTGATCATGCAATGTGGCTAAAGGTTAGCAAATGGAATAATAGATCTCATATTACGGTAAGTCCATCTCATCCGTATGATGTACAGCAAAGAGATGTGAGACATGCAATTTATACTGACTTTGGCAAGGTGTTGCCATAACTCACAATGTTGGCACAAGAGCACAGTAACATGTGGGACATGTTTGAAGATCACTATGAATATGATTCAAGGGTGATTGGATCGCAGTGCAAGTGGGAGTCTGTTGGTATGTATGCCCTGAGAGCCAATCATTGGATGATTGATGGGATACTTTAAGATTGATTTGATAAACATCAAAGGCAAGCTTCCAATTCTCTCTGGTTCAGTCATATGAGATAGTGATAGAATAGATTGAATGTCTAGAGAATGACAGTACTCAATGATGTATGCTTTCAAGTTGAGGACCTAAACGATGAGATCATACAGATGCTAAGAGTTTGTACATTCTTGTTATGTCCCTAGTCAGATGTCATTGTGGAAGGTAGATAGACAGGAATGAAACACAAGACTAGATTGTGGTGTTGGTTGATGATAGAATCTCATTAGTCATGATATAGAGATATCAAACCAAACACATAGGTACTTGTTAGAGAACAAGTGTACCGGACAGACCCACAGTGAGTTTGACACATGGAACCATGACATGGTAGTCGCAGTCAGTACTCACAGTGATGGTGGTGAGTGTGATTCTTTGACCTGAAATCACTACACTCAACACATGTCATTGGGCACACTTTGACATCATCAAACGTAGTCCTAAAACATGGGTTGTTATAAAGGTGATGATTGGGTGGCTTTGACACATGGGGCTTTTGAGGGGTGAGTGATAGATATGGGATTTGTCCCTCCTGAGGGAGTTTGATATCCATGGCCACTTGATGAGTAGGATTGAAATAGGCATGTGCACGCATGTGTGAATCAATATGTGATATTGATGTCATACATATCTCTTCCAATCTACTCTGACATCAAGAAAGTGAATGAACGTTGACAGGATGATTGTTCCATGCCTCGAGTTCATTCGGGATATCAGTGACAATGGAATTATACAGTCACTGTAACACCATTCACGGATTGTAGGATTGAAAGTTGTTCTCCTTCTTTCTACTTTCACTTGGGTAGCACTGATGTGTGACTAGGCACCGCTCTTTGCTTGTGAAGTCATAAGTGTTATGGACTTTCACTGCCAACGTGAAATAAACCTGCAGGGTCACACACATAGGATTTAACCTGGAAGAGGAGTTTTGTCCACAAACAATGTTTAGATTGATTACTAAAGGAGTTTAGTAGTTCAATTAAACACTCAATCAATTGATACCTCAATGTCATAATGTTCAAGGTGTTGGACACATTGATTCGAGTATCAGATTGATTGAAATCACAATTGACTGATTCTACACAATCTGCACTCCCAACCGATCGGCTCATGTGATGAACCGATTGGCTGAGCTTGGTGAACCGGTCAGCTCAAGTGTTGAGTCGATCGGCTCATGGTCAGGGTGAAAGGATTGCTTCAAGTGTTGAAACGATTGGTTCAACTGATGCAACCGAGCAAGTTGGGAAAGTAGAATTGGTGAGAATTTTCCTTTCATTTCACTTGCCCAATTTGATTGGAACAAGGATTGGTATTTGATACCAATTAGAAACAAAAGATGGAAAGTCAATCGGGAACTGACCAGGACCACGAACCGACCGGTTCAGAAGTGAACTGACCAGCTCATGGGTCCCAACCGATCGGTTGAGGTGTCAACTGACCGGCTCAGGTCCCCAACCGACCGTTTCAGTTGTGAAACGATCGGTTCAGGTTGGGAGTTGGTTGTTTTTGTGGAAAATCTCAAACCCTTCTACTCCTGCTTTTAGTCCCGCATTGCCTGGGATGGAGAACCCTATTCCATGACCCTCCTATATATAGGGGTATTAGGGGCTTCTCAAAGAACAACTCAGTGCAACCAGTTTCTCTGCAAAGTTGTCGTTCTCTCTGGTTTTGGTAACCATGAGAGCCCGAGCAAGGACTACCCGAAAAGGGAGGCATAGCAAGGGAAAGACAACTACAGTTGCGACTGGTAGAAGGAGAGTGTGTTGGCGACTAGTACGCTGACAGGAGGGTGCGACTCCTTCCAATTCCTTGTGGGACAAGGACATTGGAGTTCCAGGTGGTCCGTGTGGACTACTTCAGAGGTGGGAGGTTTCTGCCGCTCGGAGGACAGCTGTCAATCCCGACAGTCCTGGTGAGACCAGGATTCGTCAGTCCCGGTGCGACCAGGAGCTGCACAAACACCGTCCAAGACCGGAGGTGAAGACCGTGCCAGCCGCGAGGTATTTTCGCCGAGCAAGCCTCGGGACAAGGTATGATTCCACAAACCATCCTTTCCTATTGTATAGATGTTGACGCGTTTCCTGGTTCTGGGTTTGGGGAGGAGAAAATTTTTGTTTCCGTTGCCTTCTCTGCCTCCCCTTAAAGCCCAACACCTTGAACTAGAGTACACTGTCTTAGATATATGTAAGCTCAATATCATATATTGACTTACATCAGCATGGCCATGCATTTCTTAGTCTTGCCTATCAAGTGACCAGAATATCAAACTCCCGTAGGAAGGACAAATTCCATCTACATCACTCACAATCATCCCCATGTGTCACAATGCACCCAAGCACCATCTTTATGGAAATCCTTATTCAGGACCACAATGGATGATGTCAAAGTACACTGAACGACATGTGATAAGTGTAGTGACTTCAAGTCTAAGAAACACAATCACCACCATCATTATGAGATGTTACTCTAACTACCAATCGTGGTATCCATGTGTCACTCTCAAGGTGGGTCTATCCGATACACTGCTCTCTAATAAGTATCTATGTATTTGGTTTGATATCTCCATATCATGGATAATGAGATTCTTCCATCAACCAACATACATTCTAATCTTATGTGTCATTGATGTCTATGGATATTTCCACAATAACAATTAAATAGTGACAAAACAAGAATACATACTCTTACCATACATATGATCTCACTATTTAGGTCATCAACTCAAAGACATATGTCATTGAGTATATTATTCTATAGACATCTATAAGTTTTTTGGTCATCTCACGATATAAAATACAAACATATAGATTGGAAACTTTTCATTATTGATATGATCAATGTAGTATTACAAATCATTTACATAGTATCCCATTACAATAATCAAATGATAGTCTTTATGGGAAAATATACCAAATGATTGAACATGTCCATCATGTTTCTGCTGTGAAAATGTTTTTTTGAGTGGGCCAGCCACATTGCTTTCTGTAGGTACTCTACAAATCTTCACATCTCCTCATTGTTTGATCTCTAATATGAGATGGAACCGCCATAGAATATGTTTGGAATGTTGGTGCGATCTTGGTTCTTTAGCTTGTGAAATTGCTCTGTTGTTGTCGCAAAACAACTCAATTGCATTACTAGCACTTGGAACCATCCAAGTTTAGAAATGAACTTCTTGATCCACACAACTTCGTTTGCAGCATTATATGCGGCAATATATTTGGCCTCTATTGTAGAATCTTCAACCATCTCTTACTTGGAACTCTTCCAGCTCACAACTTTGTTGGTCAGGCAAAACACAAATCTAGATTGCGATCTATAGTCATCATTGTTAGTTTGGAAGCTAGCATTGATGTAACCCTTTACCACAAGCACTTCCTCACCATCATATACCAAGAATTGATCCTTAGTCCTTCTCAAGTACTTTAGGATGTTCTTTATGGTTGTCCAATAACATTCACCTGGATCTGACTGATACTGACTCGTCATTGTCAAAGTGTACGACACATCAGGATGAGTATATAACATTGTGTACATGATAGATCCAATTGCTAATGCATATGGTATCTTACTCATGCACACCCATTCAATACATGAACTAGGACATTGGGCTTTAGAGATCGTAACCCATTGGGACATGGGCAAGTTACCTCTCTTAGAACCCTCCTTGCTAAACCTCTTTATCACCTTGTCATTATATGTGCTCTGGCATAGGCCTAGAAGCCTTCTAGATCTATATCTATAGATCTTGATTCCTAGTATATAGGATGCTTCGCCTAAATCCTCCTTAGAAAAGGTCTTCCCCAGCCAAGCTTTTACTGTTTGAAGAGTAGGGATGTGGCATACAACTCATGAAAACATAATTAACTAATGTGGAAGTGTTCATTAAGCAGTGGATTACCAAAAATCACTAAAAATTAAAACCTTTTCATAAAAAGATCCATCAAGTAAAAAATTTCTCACATAGAACAAAAGTAACACATTTGTATTATATTTTTCAAAAGTACATAACTAGTATCATCTCTTTCTGTGAATTACAAACATCAGTTGTCCTATTAAACTAAACTCAGGTAGTATAAAATCTCGAGGCACTGAGCCAAAATCTCGAAAGCACTAACTACTACTCCGAGGACTTGGGAGTACAGAGACGACACATAGGACTCTAGTGATACAAGGCATGACAACCAGTGTCTCCACCTGAGACTTCACTGCTGTCCCTATTGCTACTGCTGTTGTCCTTCTCCTACTGAAGGATTTCTGCCTCCTCATCCGCGTCCACCTAAAAATGTAGTTCCCACGGGGGTGAGACAATTGTAAATGGCCCCAGCGAGAGATATAACTCTCCTCCAATAACATTATTATTGAAGTTTAAGAAGATAAATATGCACAGAGGAATCATATTTTATTGACAGTAGCTAATTCAATGTCTAACAGATTAGGACATCATTCTTATAGAAAGCATTGCAGCTATTAACTTGATAGAACAACATGTCACTTATCCTTTAAGGAATATGAAGAACATGTATAACATTTATTCACTATAGAATTATTCCTACTCATTAACTCTCTTCAGGCTTAGATCATATATCTAATACCTGACATTGTCATTGTGGAGTCATGGCCTGTAGCCATACTCTTTTCACAAAGTATTGGGATTTTAATCCCTCAACTCATCAGGCACAATTCCACTTCTTAACAAGTTCATCATCATGATTATAGAATCTGGGTATATAAACCCATAACTCACCATAGAATACTTGTTACCACTTATTAGGTAACTTCATACCTTCATATCATTTGACCAAGAACATCATGATTCTTTCTACATAATGTATTGCACATAGTACACAAAGTTCAATGATTCTTACTACACAAAGCATATGAAGGCTTATAAAACCCATAAAACATTCTCAATAACAAAGCATCATAGCCCATACCTGGCTATGCTCATGTTCTCAACATATCTGCATGATTAGTAATCATGACATAATTACGTATCAATATTATGCAATACGAGGGTTATCTTATTACATTCATAACCCATTAGTCTGCATTTGAGCTTCACATAGGATTACCCTGAATTAGAATTTCACATAATAATACCCTGTATTAGGGTTCACATAGCAAGGAATCTATATGGATAATCATAAGTATTCAATCATAACCTTTATTCTCATCATTCATCAATAAATGAATTATCAACACACAGCATGAGTTTCTCTCATCTTTGCCAGAATATGATTACATCATAGTTTATAGGTTTTGATTAACCTTTTCATAAGGCATGTTAGCCTACATTCAAAAGTGTGCATTACATCTCAATGTAACCATTGACATGACACATCTCATGTGTCATTCATCCAATTATACTGGACCTATAACACATCAAGGTATACCAGTATTGGGGTGTTGGATGTGATATCTTTTATATCTTGATATATCACTTCCCTCAACACCTTTATCTTACTTGAGTTCATACACTTAGCTGGTATTAGGGTATTTCCCATCCTAATACTTTATGCACCAGTTCATCAAATTTGTCATAACATTAATCACTATTCCACTATTAGGAATAATATTCTCCATACTTATAATTTGAGGATTCACATAGCATATTCCATATATTTATGGATTTCACAACACATCACCCAGTGCTAAATCTTCACATAGGATTAGTGGCACTACCCTATATTAGGGTTCCATACACCTTACCCCATTATAGGGATTAAGGTTTTCTATTCACATTCAAATGGGGTTTCTCTTTCTTCATACCCAAATTAGGGTTAGGATGTACAATTCCCATTAAATTAGGGTTTCACACATAGCATTATTCTAATTAGGGTTAGGGCTCATTGATTAGGGTTTCATGATCTCATTATTATGGATCAACCCTTATCATATAGTTTACTCATAATGAGAGAATTAGGGATTAATTATATAAGCATTCTTCCCTCTCATTCCCTCTCTCATCCTCTTTAGGATATTGACTACACCAAGATTAAACTAGGTCAACTCTTCACTTGAGTACACATAGCTAGGGTTAACCTTCACAATCATCATGGGTCTACATCTTTAATAATCACATAACTGATTGACCTTTGATCATATTAGATGTTCAAATCGTCAAATCAATTATATAAGGAATTCAAAAGAATTGATCAATTAAACTTTCAATTCCACAAGGTGATTAATTGGGTTTACCATTAAAATCTTCAATTACATTAAGTATCCAAATAGGTTCACCATATTGGACCTTCAATTACATAATATACTCAAATGGATTAACCATGTTGATCTTCACAAAGTTAATTACTTAGACCCTCAATGATCTTGGTCCTCATACATCAATTGGTTGAAAACCATTTGAACAAGTTGTACTTGAAATCAATTAGACAAAGTAGGTATTGAAACCATTTTCACTTTGGGTCTCCAAACGGTTTGAGATTGTTTGGTCCCAAACGGTCTTGAGACCGTTTGGTCCAAACCCTCTCAAAACCGCATGGACCAAAAAGGCACTTCAACACTCAATCGACTCAATGTTTCAATCCATGGATCAATTATAAATTGAACCACTAAAGCATTCATCAATTGGACCACTGAATCACTATTCAATTAGACCTTCAATTTAGGGTTTTGAACCCAATTGAACTAGGTTTGACAATCAAGAAACCATCACTTAGAGTTTGAAATTAAGGATCCATCAATGATTGACATTGTGGAATCAAATCAATTAAAATCAATAAACTGTCATCATCACATGATATGACCTGACCTCAAACGGTCTTGGATGACCACCAAACGGTCTTGAGACCATTTGGTTGATCTCCAAACGGTCTTGAGACCGTTTGGTCATACCATCATCAAAATCCATAACATTCTATTAGGGTTTTGAACCATTGGATTGATTATCAAATCAGCACTTAGTTGCAATTCAATTTGGTACCATTGGACCTTCAAACACTTATCCATACTTAACCCTAGACCTCCAAATGGTCTTGGGTGACCCCCAAACGGTCTTGGGACTGTTTGGGTGATTCCCAAATGGTTTTGAAACCGTTTGGGTCAATCAACCCAAAACATCAACTCATTCCAATGCAAAATCAGCACTTAGCCGATTAGGGTTAAAATCATATATTTGGATCTTCAAACACTTAACCATATCCAACCCTAGACCTCCAAACGGTCTTGGGTGACCCCCAAAAGGTCTTGAGACCGTTTAGGTGATCCCCAAATGGTTTTGAAACCGTTTGGACTAATTAACCCAAAAAGTCACATCAATCAAGTTGAAAATCAGCACTTAATCCAATTAGGGTTTGCCAAATTGATTAGCCTTAAACTCATGATTCCTTTGGAATTAATCCATAAAATTTGGTGGGTTATCAACCAACATAATTAGGAACGGTATTATCAAATGGTAAACACTTGGTCAACTCTTTCAAATGGTTTTGAAACCATTTTCTCTCAAACGATCTCAAACCATTTTCTTTCAAACGGTTTGGTGAAACCGAATGGGCAAACGTGATGAAATCGTTTGGAACAAGATATTTGGGGAGGTGTGTTCTTATGATGATGTCATCATAATCAAGCTCCAAACTCACGAAATCTACTGTTATTTCCATGGATATTGCATCAATCAACCAAACTTAATTTTGGAAATGTAGAAATGATCACCAATTGATAAGGAATTAATTGCAATAATAAAATTAAGGGTTCAAGTTATAAAACCCGCCTCCAATTGAGCTCCAAAGCTCCAATCTCACGTCAAAAATGGTGGATGCAACTCCTTTCACTATTCCAAGGGTCGTCCTCAAGCTTTGAGTGAATAGAATTGGTTAGAATTGAAGAGGAGATCGAGATATAAAGAATTCATCCATTGATTTTCGATTTTCACCATGGATTCAAGGTGAAAGGAGGTCAAGAACCTTACCAACAGGTTGGGGGTCATCCTCCTGATCCTCCACAGCTCCTTGGTCGTTTTACAAGAAAGGGAAAAGAAGTGCAAACGAAAAAGCCTTTCATTTGGCTTGTAAAGGGTCTTTTTATAAGAAATTCAAGGAGAGAGAAAGTGCCTTATAAAAATTCATTTAATCCCAAAAAGATGGCCGCCTCTTCCCACTCATCTTCCTTAGGGACGAGGATATATTGTTTGCCTTTTATTCCTCTCAATTATCCATGATTTAAAGAAAAGCAAATCAAGCACCTTAAATCATATTTTATTAATATCCATATGTGAGTGGATATTTCTTTTTCTTATAATAATGGTGAGTGGGATTTCACCTACTTAGGATATACTCGTGACTTTTCAAGGCTTTAAGCTCATCCACACACATCTGAATCAAACCATTTATTTTTGCCTTAAATTGAATTAGGGTTTCACTTAGGATTAAATCTTGATTATTTTAATATCAAGATTCTCTCTCCTCCAACTTAATTCAAATGAGGCACCCTTCTCATTTTATTTGCTCTAAATGATTCCAAGAAACATTAGGGACCTTATTGAAGTGGTAATTTGCATATTGAATCCTAGGTTTTGGGTAAATTGCACATTACACCAAAACTAGGTTTTAATGCACAAGGATTTCTTTACAAGTTTAATCTTGGTGCCAAAGCTTGTGAAAACCATACCACTACATAATATTCATTCTTATGATGTATCAACATCAGAGGAACATATTATCATGCAACATTTGCAATTTAACCCCTCAACTTGGGTAATTTGCACTTTAGTCCAAAATAAGCAAACATTGCTTCAACATTGTTCAAATAGGACCAAAATTGAAACATAAGTTTCTCATGAACCCTAATTACTTTTCCCAAAATAAGATTAAGCATCTACTCATCCTTATTAGGCAAAACATCTAGGGTTAACACATAACCCAGGTCAGGGATGTTACAATTTATAAACCCCTAACAAGGATTTCATCCCCAAAATCCCAGGAAAAGGAGGGACATATTATTCATTAATCATGCCCTCAAGTCTCCACATATCATCTTAATGTTATGGAGATACCATAGATCTATAATTCACACAAAGCTCCTTTCATTAATTCCTCTATATCATTGTTTATATTTATGCAGAGCATAAACCCCTAACATGTGATGTCCATATTATTGAAAGGAAGAAGCAGAAAAAAACATACTTCTACCATCATCCAATAATATTTACCAAAAGAGAAATATATATATATCTAACAGAGATAATTCATTCAGCAATCCTTTATTTGCTTGTAAAAAATCACTGAAAAAGTTCACGAAGTACTTTATTTTGAAAATATCCACTGAGCAAGTTCACTGAGTATGTTCACTAAGTAATTTGTTTTGAAAATATCCACTGAGCAAGTTCACTGAGTATGTTCACTATGTAATTTGTTTTGAAAATATCCACTGAGCAAGTTCACTGAGTATGTTCACTAAGTAATTTGTTTTGAAAATATCCACTGAGCAAGTTCACTGAGTATGTTCACTAAGTAATTTGTTTTGAAAATATGCACTGAGCAGGTTCACTGAGTATGTTCAATAAGTAATTTGTTTTGAAAATATGCACTGAGCAAGTTCACTGAGTATGTTCACTAAGTAATTTGTTTTGAAAATATCCACTGAGCAAGTTCACTGAGTATGTTCACTAAGTAATTTGTTATGAAAATATCCACTGAGCAAGTTCACTAAGTATGTTCACTAAGTAATTTGTTTTGAAAATATCCACTGAGCAAGTTCACTGAGTATGTTCACTAAGTAATTTGTTTTGAAAATATCCACTGAGCAAGTTCACTGAGTATATTCACTAAGTAATTGTTTTGAAAATATCCACTGAGCAAGTTCACTGAGTATGTTCACTAAGTAATTTGGTTTGAGAATATCCACTGAGCAAGTTCACTAAGTAATTGTTTTGAAAATATCCACTGAGCAAGTTCACTAAGTAATTGTTTGGAAAATATCCACTGAGCAAGTTCACTAAGTAATTTGTTTTGAAAATATCCACTAAGCAAGTTCACTGAGTATGTTCACTAAGTAATTGTTTGGAAAATTTTCACTTAGCTCTTCCTATTTAATTTCATTATACTCTCTAAATTGTTTCAGAATAAATACTTGATCAGAGTAATAAAAAAGATAACAATCGAAGAGTTTCATACTTTCCTTATCTACAATAATCATATACCTGGCCAGGGTATACAAGTATCGAGATTAGGTAGTATGCACTTTATTTACTTTCATATTCCTCACTTTTCATATCATAATACACACATGATTTTCCATTCTTGAATTTTCTTTAGGTATCACTTCTATATCTCATCTTTCAACACACAGATTAGGAAGATTATAAAGCATTTTAAGGAACACTGATTAAGATATAAGTTCTCATCTCCCTTGTGTCCTTATAGGACTTATCAAAGGAAGTTCAAAAACAAATACTTTCATATCTTTTAACACGGAATCATGATATAAAGTATCAAAACAAAACTATTTCATCTGACCTGTCTGGGACATTTGTCCACGTCCTCTATTGTTATTAGAAAATTGCCTCCTTTGTGAGCAATATTGACTCTGCCCCTGAGGTTGAGTCATCCTTGAATTCCTATCTGGACAATCCTTTGCCAGATGTCCTGGTTGTCTACATTGGTAACAAGTCTTGGGCAGAAAATGTCTGTAAGATCCAGTCACCGATGTTGATGCTATGTCAGAGGCTCTACTTGGAACATTACTATGATCCCTATCCCTACTTGACATCCATTGTGTCTGGGTATGGAATCTTGATGATGTTGCCAATGCAGAAAATCTTGGTTTCTTAAAACTTTTAGACCTTTGTTCTTGAGTCTGGGTGTACGCCTTCTTACCACTGGTCTGTCGTTTCTCGATTTCAGACCTCTCTGTCCTCTTTACTGACTCCAAAAAGGTGGAAAACTTCTCCCTATTCTCTAAAGTAGACACAGGAGTGGTTAGTTCAGCGTTCAACCCCTTCTCAAAATGCCGAATTCTTTCCTCATCACTAACAGCCATTTGCGGACAAAACCGCAACAACTCCATGAACTTAGCTTCATATTCACTAACGTTCATCTGTCCTTGTTTATTCCTTTCAAATTTAGATATCTTCTCATCTAAATAAGTTTTAGGGAAGTATCTACTGACGAACTCTCGTCGAAAAACCTCCCATCCAATCTCTTCACCTGGTCTCTTATCTTCCTCTATCATCCACCAGTGACCAGCACTTCCTTTTAGGAGGTATACATCATGTCTTACCTTCTCAGCTTCAGGAATATCAAGGTTCCTGAAAGCCTTTTCCAGCTCTGTCAGTCACAGATCAGCATCTATTGGATCAGATGTACCAGCATAGTCTATGGCTCTGACCCGGCGAAGTCTCTCAAAAGTTTTGCCGGCTCCATAACCCTCATGATGGGCTGGTATCCTAGATGCACGTGGTGGCATCTTGTCTGCCATATGTGTTATGGCTGTCAGGAATTTCTCAAATAGAGCATGGAGAGCTGGATTTTCTATCACAGCTGGGTCAATCTGGGGTTGTTCAGGTACAGGCCCTTCCCTATTCTGGTCTCTTGCACCTCCTCCTGGTGCAGCAGTGCTGCCCTCAGCAACATGTTCTTCATGTTGTCCAGACATCTTCAAGTTCTTCTTCCCCTGTGTGAGTAGAAGATACTATCAGATAAACTAGAAGACACTTAGAATAGACTCTACAACCTTAGTCCTATGTCTCTGTAGACTCAGCGAACCTAGAGCTCTGATACCACTTAATTGTGGCATACAACTCATCAAAACATAATTAACTAATGTGGAAGCGTTCATTAAGCAGCGGATTACCAAAAATCACTAAAAATTAAAACCTTTTCATCAAAAGATCCATCAAGTAAAAAACTTTCTCAATAGAACAAAAGTAACACATTTACATTCTATTTTTCAAAAGTACATAACTTGTATCATCTCTTTCTGTGAATTACAAGCATCAGCTGTCCTATTAAACTAAACTCAGGCAGTATAAAATCTCGCGGCACTGAGCCAAACTCTCGAAAGCACTAACTACTACTCTGAGGACCTAAGAGTACAGAGATGACACATAGGACTCTAGCTATACAAGGCATGACAGCCAGTGTCTCCACCTGAGACTTCACTATTGTCCCTGTTGTTGATGCTGCTGTCCTTCTCCTACTGAAGGATTTCTACCTCCTCATCCGCGTCCACCTAAAAATGTAGTTCCCACGGGGGTGAGACAATTGTAAATTGCCCCAGCGAGAGATATAACTCTCCACCAGTAACATTATTATTATTGTTTAAGAAGATAAATATGCACAGAGGAATCATATTTGATTGACAGTAGCTAAGTCAATGTCTAACATATTAGGACATCATTCTTATAAAAAGAATTGCAACTATTAACTTGATAGAACAACATGTCACTTATCCTTTAAGGAATATGAAGAACATGTATAACATTTATTCACTATAGAATTATTACCACTCATTAACTCTCTTCAGGCTTAGATCATATATCTAATACTTGGCATTGTCATTGTGGAGTCATGGCCTGTAGCCATACTCTTTTCACAAAGTATTGGGATTTTAATCCCTCAACTCATCAGGCACAATTCCACTTCTTAACAAGTTCATCATCATGATTATAGAATCTGGGTATTTAAACCCATAATTCACCATATAATACTTGTCACCACTTATTAGGTAACTTCATACCTTCATATCATTTGACCAAGAACGTCATGATTCTTGCTACATAATGTATTGCACATAGTACACAAAGTTCAATGATTCTTAATACACAAAGCATATGAAGGCTTCTAAAACCCATAAAACATTGTCAACAACAAAGCATCATAGCCCATACCTGGCTGTGCTCATCTTCTCAACATATATGCATGATTAGTAATCATGACATAATTACATATCAATATTATGCAATACGAGGGTTATCTTATTCCATTCATAACCCATTAGTCTGCATTTGAGCTTCACATAGGATTACCCTGAATTATAATTTCACATAATAATACCCTGTATTAGGGTTCACATAGAAAGGAATCAATATGGATAATCATAAGTATTCAATCATACCCTTTATTCTCATCATTCATCAATAAATGAATTATCAACACACACCATGAGTTTCTCTCATCTTTTCCAGAATATGATTACATCATAGTTTATAGGTTTTGATTAACTTTTTCATAAGACATGTTAGCCTACATTCAATAGTGTGCATTACATCTCAATGTAACCATTGACATGACACATCTCATGTGTCATTCATCCAATTATACTGGACCTATAAAAAACTAAGGTATACCAGTATTGGGGTGTTAGATGTGATATCTATTATATCTTGATATATCACTTCCCTCAACACCTTTATCTTACTTGAGTTCATATACTTAGCTGGTATTAGGGTATTTCCCATCCTAATACTTTATGCACCAGTTCATCACATTTGTCATAACATTAATCACTATTCCACTATTACGAATAATATTCTCCATACTTATAATTTCAGGATTCACATAGAATATTCCATATATTTATGGATTTCACAACACATCACCCAGTGCTAAATCTTCACATAGGATTAGTGGCACTACCATATATTAGGGTTCCATACACCTTACCCCATTTTAGGGATTAAGGTTTTCTATTCACATTCAAATGGGGTTTCTCTTTCTTCATACCCAAATTAGGGTTAGGATGTACATTTCCCATTAAATTAGGGTTTCACACATAGCATTGTTCTAATTAGGGTTAGGGCCCATTGATTAGGGTTTCATGATCTCATTATTATGGATCAACTCTTATCACATAGTTTACTCATAATGATAGAATTAGGGCTTAATTATATAAGAATTCTTCCCTCTCATTCCCTCTCTCATCCTCTTTAGGATATTGACTACACCAAGATTAAACTAGGTCAACTCTTCACTTGAGTACACATAGCTAGGGTTAACCTTCACAATCATCATGGGTCTACATCTTTAATAATCACATAACTGATTGACCTTTGATCATATTAGATGTTCAAATCGTCAAATCAATTATATAAGGAATTCAAAAGAATTGATCAATTAAACTTTCAATTCCACAAGGTGATTAATTGGGTTAACCATTGAAATCTTCAATTACATTAAGTATCCAAATAGGTTCACCATATTGGACCTTCAATTACATAAGATACTCAAATGGATTAACCATGTTGATCTTCACAAAGTTAATTACTTAGACCCTCAATTATCTTGGTTCTCATACATCAATTGGTTGAAAACCATTTGAACAAGTTGTTCTTGAAATTAATTAGACAAAGTAGGTATTGAAACCATTTGCACTTTGGGTTTCCAAACGGTTTGAGATCGTTTAGTCCCAAACGGTCTTGAGACCGTTTGGTCCCAAATGGTGTTGAGACTCAAATGGTCTTGAGACTGTTTGGACCCAAACGGTCTTGAGACCGTTTGGTCCAAACCCTCTCAAAACCGCATGGACCAAAAAGGCACTTCAACACTCAATCGAATCAATGTTTCAATCCATGGATCAATTAAAAATTGAACCACTAAAGCATTCATCAATTGGACCACTGAATCACTATTCAATTAGACCTTCAATTTAGGGTTTTGAACCCAATTGAACTAGGTTTGATAATCAAGAAACCATCACTTAGAGTTTGAAATTAAGGATCCATCAATGATTGACATTGTGGAATCAAATCAATTGAAATCAATAAACTATCATCATCACAAGATATGACCTGACCTCAAACAGTCTTGGATGACCACCAAACGGTCTTGAGACCGTTTGGTCATCCCATCATCAAAATCCATAACATTCAATTAGGGTTTTGAACCATTGGATTGATTATCAAATCAGCACTTAGTTGCAATTCAATTTGGTACCATTGGACCTTCAAACACTTAGCCATAATTAACCCTAGACCTCCAAATAGTCTTGGGTGACCCCCAAACAGTATTGGGACCATTTGGGTGATTCCCAAACGGTTTTGAAACCGTTTGGGTCAATCAACCCAAAACATCAACTCATTCCAATGCAAAATCAGCACTTAGCCGATTAGGGTTAATACCATATCAATGGATCTTCAAACACTTAACCATATCCAACCCTAGACCTCCAAATGGTCTTGGGTGACACCCAAATGGTATTGAGACTATTTAGGTGATCCCTAAATGGTTTTGAAACAGTTTGGACTAATTAACCCAAAAAGTCACATCAATCAAGTTGAAAATCAGCACTTAATCCAATTAGGGTTTGCCTAATTGATTAGCCTTCAACTCATGATTCCTTTTGAATTAATCCATAAAATTTGGTGGGTTATCAACCAACATAATTAGGAACAGGATTTGCAAACGGTAAGCCCTTGGTCAACTCTTTCAAATGGTTTTGAAACTGTTTGCTTTCAAACGGTTTGGTGAAACCGAATGGGCAAACATGATGAAACCGTTTGGAACAAGATATTTGGGGAAGTGTGTGCTTATGATGATGTCATCATCATCAAGATCCAAACTCAAGAAATCTATTGTGATTTCCATGGATATTGCATCAATCAACCAAACTTAATTTCGTAAATGTAGAAATGATCACCAATTGATAAGGAATTGATTGCAATAATAAAATTAAGGGTTCAAGTTATAAAACCTGCCTCCAATTGAGCTCCAAAGATCCAAGTTCACGTCAACAATGGTGGATGCAACTCCTTTCACTATTCCAAGGGTCGTCCTCAAGCTTTGAGTGAAAATAATTGGTTAGAATTGAAGAGGAGATCGAGATATGAAGAATTCATGCATTGATTTTCAATTTTCACCATGGATTCAAGGTGAAAGGAGGTCAAGAACCTTACCAACAGGTTGGGGGTCGTCCTACTGATCCTCCACAGATCCTTGGTCGTTTTCCAAGAAAGGGGAAAGAAGTGTAAATGAAAAAGCCTTTCATTTGGCTTGTAAATGCAAACGAAAAAGCCTTTCATTTGGCTTGTAAAGGGTCTTTTTATAAGAAATTCAAGGAGAGAGAAAGTGCCTTATAAAAATTCATTTAATCCCAAAAAGATGGCCGCCTCTTCGCCCTCATCTTCCTTAGGGACGAGGCTATCTTGTTTGCCTCTTATTCTTCTCAATTATCCATGATTTAAAGAAAAGCAAATCAAGCACCATAAATCATATTTTATTAATATCCATATGTGAGTGGATATTCTTTTTCTTATAATAATGGTGAGTGGGATTTCACCTCCTTAGGATATGCTCGTGCC